>CM037020.1:10944967-11357321 GCA_020875875.1 Dioscorea alata | reverse complement strand
CCCACCATTGTCAAAAATAACGATGAATTTCACAATATGGAGCCATTCGGAGTGAGCTACAGGGGTAAAAAGGAGGTCATACAAAAACGGAGAGGTTGTCCGAGGTATTCATAACTTACAGGGGCTTTTTGAAAAGTTTAAAAATTCTGAGGGTAAAAAGTAATTTTCCCTTTTATTTTTTATTTGTACTTGATAACCCAGTAAATAATATTGTCATCTCTAATTTTAGTATAATATTGAATTTTAAAAAAAATCAAATTTTTAGCTTGAGCTAAAGAAGTGAAGCAAAATAAGAGATAGAATTTGCCAATTATTTTTTACGAGATAATGATATTAAAAACCAAAAAATAAGAATTAATGATTAAGTAATTCGAATGAGTAATGCTATATAGAGCAAAGAAACTACACGAACCAGCCACACAATTGGTGTGGCTGGTGACGTGGCCATTTTTTATTTAAAAAAATTTAAAAAAAATAAAAAGAGCAATGTTTTAAAATTCTCTCTCTATCACTCTCTCTCTCTCTACCCTTTAATCTCGCTCTCATCTCGTTTTTGGACACTAGTGGCGGCCGGAACTTGGGGCCGGGAACGAGGAAGGAAATCATTGGCAGGGAACGAGGAAGGAAGCAATGGCCGGGATCGGCTGCCGGATGGGGGCCTAGAGCGGGGAGGAAAACGATTGACTGGGATTGGTGGCTGGGAGCGGGGGAGGGAAACGGTGGCTAGGACTGAGGGATCGGAACGAATACCGGGAGCGGGGAGGAAAGAGACGCCGGAACGAGAGTCCGGAGTGAGAGAGGGAAAGGTAGTCGAGATCATCGGCCGGAGACAGGAAGAAACAACGACAATCGGGATCGGCAGCCTGGGATTGGTGGCCCGGACGGGGAGGGAAACGTGGCTAGACCAGGGACTGGAACGATACGGAAGCGGGGGAGGGAAGTGCCGGCCGGAACGAGAGTCGGGAGTGAGAGAAGGAAATGGTAGACGAGTCAGCGGCCGAGAACAAGGAAGGAAAGCAACAATCGGGATCGGCATCCTGGAGCGAGGAAGGAAGAGGCGGCGGCCAAGACCGGGGGAGGGAAGCGGCGGACAAGACGGGGGAGTGAAGCGGCGCCACGACCAAGGGAGGGAAGCGTAGACATGATAGAGAATGATAGAGAGAGAGAATGAAATGAATATATCCTCTTTTTATTTTTTTATTTTTTTAAATAAAAAAATAAAAAAAATTATCACGTCACCAGCCACATCGGTTGTGTGGCTGGTTCGTGTAGTTTCTTCGCTCAATATAACATTACTCATGGAAATAAAAATACCTTTAAAAATTTTCCCCTCTAGTCGCCCAAACTCAATAAAATATCACAAAACCCCACCAACTCTTTCAATAGTTTTTACAATCAACCCCTTTCACTACCTCAAAATTACATTCACCCAAAAAAAAAAAAAAAAAAACAACCATCAAACATCAATGCGCATATAAACGAAATGAAACAACTAAGTCTTGTTCGTTACAATGCATGCCTAATGCTAGTGATGTCAAACGGGCCGTGCCGGCCTGGGACCGGCACAAGTTGGGCCGGGCTTGGCCCAAGCACGGTGCTATAGTACCGTGCCCGGGCCGTGCTGGGCTAGAGATTTGCAACATGCCGGCCGGTACGGCCCGCGGCCCGCTTCAGGCCAATATGGCCCGGCACGTCAAATGCAAGTTTTTTATTTTGTTTTTTTTTTTTGTATATGTTTTGTTTTTTTACTCAATAAGGCTTTTAGTTCTATATATTTGAATTTTAGGGTATTTTTTTTATATTTTTAGCAATTTTAGGATATTTTTTTATATTTTTAGGGTTTAAAATAAAAAATATAAATATAATATAACCAGGCCGGGCAACGTGCTGGGCCAACCTTGGTGGTTGGCGGGCCGTGCCGGCCTGGCACGATTGCTAGATGGGCTGTGTCGCCCCGAGCACGCATAGTGCCTGGCCCGCAATGAGCCCGTGTCGTGCCGGGCCGGGCCGACCTATTTGACACCACTACCTAATGCTAATGCTAGTAACAAGCAAAGCTAAGAAAGATAACAATTATTATTATTATTAATTAATTAATCACCAAGAAAACCATTAATCCTATCCACCAAATGGAACATAATTTTTCTCAAAAATATTTTGCTTTTTTCTAACATAGCCAGACATTAGATTTTGTGCTCAGATACTCATTAGGCATTCATAATATGCAATGCAATCTAAAATTGGAGTTCCATATGTTACGATGAAGTGAATTGAATCTGAATAAAATTGTATCTATTAAATGACTTGTGGAATGATGTTGCCAGCTAAAACTAATATAGTAGGTAATCTATATTTATTGATTTGATGATATATATATATAGAGAGAGTAACATAACAACCTTTTGCATCTAAAACCAACAAAATTGAATAAAATAACTGAAGCTATGAAAAATGAAAATAATTATACTGTAGGTTATTTATAGCCTTAACAAAACAATAAAAAGACAAAACTATCCCTGCAATTACAACTGAATATTAAAGTTTTAAAATAATTAATGAAAATATTAATTTAGTTCCTCTGTGTAATAATATAAAAGTTTTAGAGAGTCAAAACTATTATATATATATATGTTATAGAGATAATTTATTTGCTAAAATTTAAATACGGTTTTTTTTGTAAAACTCATTTCCATTTTTTGTAAAAAAATAATAAAATAAATAAAATAAAAAATACTCTCAAACTATGCAAATTCATATGGTATGAAGTTCTTGAGAATGGATGGGAGTTGTGTGGTTGAGAATTCATTTGTTTGCTTGAGCTTTGATGCTTGTGAGGAGGGGAAGCATGTGTATGCTATTAATGTGGTGAGTCTGAATTTCAATCCTTTGATTTGGTTATTTTTTTATGTTATTAATTTTGAAAACTTGCTGGTATTTGATTGTCTGAGTGAATCGAATTTTGTGTATGTTTCTCTTAGTTTTGTTTGCACATGCTTGTGTATGCATGGCCTCCTGAGCGACGCTGTAATTTATAGCGCTAAGCCAAAGATAATGTCTTGAGATATTTGACATTATGCAGAATCACAATAGATCAAAGTGTCTAGTTCATTTAGATGCTGGGTTCTTATAGCTTGCTGATGCTTGGGTAGTGTAATCAAATATTTATCGCTGATGACTTTCTTTGAGAGACGTTGCCAACCGGAGTTCTCTTCGCACTCTCAGCTTTCGATCAAAGTTCCCACAAACCCGTGAGCCTTCCTGTAAGCCAAAAACTAAACGAAAAGATAGGGAGAACTCGTTCGACTTTTTGTAGATTGTTATTGTATGTTTTTCGTGTGTTTTTTTTGTATTTCCTGTGTAGAATGATAATAGATTTCAGTCTTTCCTGTGTATTATTTGGGGGTCTTGGGTTTTTCTGTTTAATATACGTTTCTTCCTGTGTAAAATATCCTCTTTCTATGTATTATTTGTGTATTATCTGAAGTTCCCACAAACTCGTGAGCTTACCAAAAAGTCTCTAGGTGGGAGGAAAAGAGGGGCATTTCTGCCATTACAAAGAAAACCGAGTAACGGATGCCACGGCAAGGATTGAAAAGGACACTGTGTAAAAAGGAAGGACTATATGTAAAAAGGAAGGACTATATGCATATGGGAAGTGAAAATGTTAGAGGGACTACAGAGAAAAAATGAAACTTTGTAGGGACTTAAGAGTAATTTTCTTTTTTAATTTTAGATCAATTCAATTAAATTTTTTTATAATTATATATTTGATGCTTAATCGGATACACTTTGGCTACAAAATAACGATAATAATAATTCAACAAAAATATTTAATCATACATAATTAATATTTTTAAAAATTTCAAAATATATTGTTAATAATTAATTATAAAAACTATTTTTTGTAAAAAATGAAATTTTCATAAATAATTTGCCAAAATAATTTATTCATAACTTTAAAAAAAAATATTTGTTTATGATTAATTAATAAAAAGTTTTAGTCGGACCACATAGAAAATCCTTTTTAGAGGAAATTAGAGGCAGATTAGCATTCATAAGTTTCTTATAAAACCAAAAATACATTCATTGATTTTTACGAAAACCAAAGATAGTTTAATTTGTTTTTTCAGCTTAGTTTGTATTTTAGCAAAATTTTATATTGTAGGTTTTTTAGGGCAAAACAGTTATAAAATTGTGTTGTACTCTATTATTTTCTTTATTGTGCTCCAACATTATCTACAAAATAAACTAGGGTTGACAAAATTAGCTATACTCTCTCATATATTATAGTATTTCTTGAAGTATTGACTGATATATACCAAAAAAACCAATTATAGATGATTAAATGGAAGGGATAATGTGCAATACAAATTTTTGCAGTAGCATCCTTGACAATCTCACCAACCACAATTAAAATGTGGTGAGGCTATCAAGGATGATGTTGAAAAAACTTGTAAATCAAAGTCAGCATTGGAACCTCTCTTCTACCAAAGGTGAATTTGATAATGAGCATGGTCAAGAATAATGAAACAATATATGTAGCAACCGGCTATCCTTACAATCTTAAAATAGGAATTTTTTTTATTTATAGATCACATAAAATCTCATTATCAATAAATCTGTTAATTTATCGATTTTAAATTCAAAACATCCATAATATCTCATCAGGGGTAGTTTCATTGGTGCCCACAAATGTTTTATCATTATAACACTGTGGCCACAAATGTTTTTCTTATAACGTTGTGGCCACAAAACTATTCTCCGGTCACACTGATGGCCACAAATGTTTTTTTGTAACGTTGTGACCACAAAACTATTCTTCGGTCGCACTGATGGCCACAAATATTTCATCATTATAACGCTGTGGCTACAAAGACTTTCCACGTGGATCATGTGTTTTGTAGCCACATTATTAACTTCACCAGAAATAGCCCCAAACATGCCATTGTGGCCATCAGTGCAACCGGAGAATAGTTTTGTGGCCACAACGTTACAAAAAAAACATGTGTGGCCATAGCGTTATAATGATGAAACATTTGTGGCCACCAGTGAAATGAACCCTATCTCATCATATATTGGTTTATCTATTAAATTATAATAATATCTCATTAATATTTTAAAATTATAATAACATTTATATATATATATTTGACTGAGTTGGGTATAAGAATTGTGAATATGGTCAAAACCTATTATTTATAAAATAAATTAAAAATAAATTTAAAATTAATTTCTTTGTTTGGTGTTTTCGTTCTTTTTCTCCAATTCTAGTAATGTTTTTTTTTATTTGGTACTGTAGCAACGGGTTCTGTAGCAACCCAAAAATTTCTTTAAAAACTTCAGCCCTTGTCTTCCATTTTCTTTTTATGCCTAGCTGCAAACCCTAGCTCCCTCTTTGTTCATCCTCTTCCCCCTTGATGACTGTAGGTAATCAACATTGTGGTTAGTTAAATTTCAAGGTTTATTGATTGATCTTAACCTTAGTGAGCTTTGGATCTTTCATCTCCTTGTTTTCTTGTTTTCATTAGGTCAATAGAAATAAGGAGGATGAGAAGACAAGATTCAAAGGTGAGTGGGTCTAACTGAATCATTCTTGATTTATTTTGATTCTTGTATATTATATTTGCATGTTTTGGTGTTGATTTGGCATGATGTTGATTGGAAACTTGGCATTGTTTTGATGCAATATCATACTTGATGCTAATTTGGTTCATGAAAATCTAAGACCTTGGGAGTTAGATTTATTGTGAATTATGCAAGTGAAGAATAATGTGTAAAGAAATCATATTCATGAGTTATGTTAGAGTCCATGAAATGGAATTTGGGTTGATGCACACAAGATGTTTGATAAATTTCCTCTAAGTGTTGAATACAAGTATTCGGGGACATAATTGTGAGAATTGTTTGATTTAATTTCATTGTTAACGGCTTCAATGGTATTGATGGGCCTAGTTGTTAGTTTGTATAAGCACTCATACGTATGAAAGAATGACATGTGTGGATTCCTTGTTTATTACTAAATATGAGTTAAAATTTCTAAATGTGTTTATTTGATCTCATGTGTGGGTGGTAATATGCATAACTTGTGGAATTGGCTTGAAATCAAGAGATAAGGAAATGTATTTATATATATGTCTTGGATTGTGTTAAATTACTAGAATGTAAGAATTATGAGAAGACGATGTTTTACATTGTAGATGTTGTATGGGGGCATAGAAATGGGTATGCTAATCTACAGGTTTATTTGATGCCTGTAAAGTGCTCGATGAAATGTCATTGTGGTTTTAGTGCAAGTGTTTGATAGAACACTTGTAGAGATTGAAGTTAGTGATGCCGGAGATTTTCTTTTAAATGTCAATGATGATGCTAATCATCACATGTGAAGAGTGTGTGCATGTTTATTTATGGATGTAAATTACAAGTGTTTGAGCATGTTGGCAAATGATATTTAATCATGTGAGAGACTTATGCTTATATAATTATTTAGTTTGGATATGGGAGTGGATGTTTATGTTTTTATGATATGTTGGGATTATGTGAAGGAGATAAAGAGGGGGAGAGATGTATGCTCATTTAAAAAGTAAGGCATTGATGGGAACCTATGTAAAAATGTTCAAGAATGAAAATGGTAATATGAGTTGCATTTGAATCTAGAAGAATTGAGTCGTACGAATCTATAGTTGAAGAAATTTGAAGGGTTAGGTGACATGACAATTATGCCCGGTAAAGAATTGAAAAGGTGGTGATTTTGCCTTAGTGTTATTGCATCTTTAATATTGGAGGTAATCTTGATTTAATGTTAAATTAGAATTGTGTTAAATGTATTATATAGCATTTCAATGTTTAATGTTGCATGATGTTTCAAGGTTAGTTTAATAATGGAGGGGGAAAAAGTAGGTTTATGTATTTGAATTGATAACTTGTTTTAAATTGACAATTATGATAAGATGCACTATTGATAAAATTGAAATGATGGGAAAAACCATGGGTGTGGATTGGGTATGTAATTATAGTCATTGCCAATGTAATACTCTCAATATGGAATTGTTGAACATGCTAGTGTATGGAAATAAATGAGAGACATGATTGATGATATATGTATGTATGTGAGGAATTAAGGGCCAATGTTACTATAGCTATCATTGTAGCACACCCGGCCGATTTACTTGTGTGTTGGTGTTTATGGCCTTGGCATTGAGTTAATTATGAGCTACTTATTGTGATTGAAGTTTGATGGAAGGACTTTGATGTTCTAGCCTTTATAAGCTTATTTTGTTATGGAATGATAGAATCATTCCCATTGGTCATTTGTTTTGCTTAATGTGACTATCATGTTCCTTAAATCTACTTTCATATTATCATTGATCATATACTCAATATTTTTATTTTATTCCTTTCCAAATCATTGCTATTGTTAATTATTTGTTATCTTAAAAATTTGTCTGGTTTTCTTTACTAAATTGGATTATGAAATTCTGTATTTATGATCGTGTGAGTATTTGGGAAAAGAAATTGTGAATACTCTGTATTTTGACTATGAAATTTTGTTTGAATGATTTATTGAATCATTTGCTTTCTTTTTATATAATTTATCGTGTTTATCTATTTATTTGTCCCTAAAGTAAAATCTTGGAATCTATTAGTATTTCTGAGTGTATGTGAACTTGTAAAATTTAGAAATTTCTGAACTTGTACTCTGCAAATATTTTGTATCTGATTGTTTTGGTCTTCAAATGAGCGATGTGCAACCCTATCAGTGGAGGGTTAAACCCTGACCTTGTCGACAAGAATTTCTGGAAAATGAGACTGCAGTTTCGCATTGTGTCCGTTCGGTGGCATAATTAACGGGCTTTTGGCACCGTGTCCGTTCGGTGATATAATAAATGACCATCTGATATATTTGTCCCGGGTCATCGAGGATAAATAAATGACTTCTGTTATTCTGGCTCGGGTCACTGAGGGTAAACAAATGACTTCTGGCATTTATAGTGAATTTGAAGACATACTGAAACCTGATATTTTCTGCTTTGCCCTTTTGATTTTGATTATATACAAAGATACAAACTTTTCAGGTATTGGACTCTAAGGTTGTTGTGCTTAAGACTATGATGTTCAGCCAGTGCTAGGATGGTCCACTAGGGTTGTCATTTTCTTGAAATTTTTGAAAACCTGTATTTGTACTTTGGATTCTTGTATCTGTAGGTCTTTATTGTATTTTTATACCATTTGTATATATATTTACTCCTCGTTGGTTTGTCATATTTTGTCATATTTTGTCTGCTTTGAATCAAGTTCTGAGGCCTTGCACTCAGTGGGGCCTAGTCCTATTGGATGCGGCCGGTCTATCAGCAAACCAAGCTTTGGGGAGGCAAAAAGCGCGGATCAATTGGTGAGAGGCGCTCATTTTAAATAAGACAAAAAACTTAGGTTGCGGGTTCAACTTCAGGGGAGTGCGAATTAATGTGCGACTAAGTATTTGGTTTGTGATGAGTTCTATTCTGGGTCTCACTAAGGTGGGCTGGTCTCTCACACTATTAGTAAAACTACATGGAAAATCATTTTTAGAGAAAATTATACGGTGTTATTGCTGGAGAATTTATATAAATGAAGGTGCTTGATAACAATTTTAGTGACGTTGCAGGAAAATTAAGTATCAAGATTGAGAAAATAGCTATGATAAAATACTATTGCTCCCAAAGTTTAAGATCAATGTTATTCCTCTGCTTGTATGTTTTTTAAAGTGTGTTGCATGACTTGGATTAATACTGTAAAATTAAATTAATAATTGGAAGAATTTGTATTCAATGGCACCATATAAAGAACATTGACCAATTGATCCTAAACGTTGGGAAAATGGGCTATATAAAGATGAAGAGGGTAAAAATATGGTCGGTACCACTCTTTGGAATCTTTGATGATACTATGACCAAGTTTGGTAAGGAGATGATCAAGAGAATTGAAACAATACATATGGCGTTATTCTATCGATAAGACGAAAAAACTGAAATTATATATATTTCAAATTAAAATAACTATTTTTCAAATTGAAAGATTTGGATATCTTATTAATATTTTTAATTTATAATAATGTTTAAGTATTTAATTTATTTTGATTGTGTTGGCTGACTATTATAAAAAATCAGTTACTCATAAATAAATTTAAAAAAGATATTTAAAATTAGGTTACTTGTTAAGTTTACAAATGTTGCTTTTCATATTTGTTTATTTTAAAATTTTAGATCACTTAATTCAGTATTTTTTATAATTATATATTTGATTAATGCTCAATAGGATACTCTTCGGGTAAAAAAAAAATAGTTAATTAATAGTTCAACAAAAAATATTTAATCAATTGATAATTAATATTATTAAATTTTGAAAATATTATTAATAAATAATTATCTAAAATATTTGAAACAAGTATTTGTTTATTGTTAATTAATAAAAAATTTTAGTCAAATCATCTAAAAAATTGTTTTTAATGGAAATTAGATGCACATTAGCATTCATTTGTTTTATTTAGAAACCCAAAGATACCTTAATTAGTTTTTTCTTGTGTTCAAAGTTTTTATATGATAGTTTTTTGGGTATAAAAAGATTATAAAATTTGTGTCGTGGAAAAGATGATGTGTAATATGAATTGTTCGGGCAGTGTCCTTCATAGTCTCACCAATCATAATTAAGAATATGGTGAGACTGTCAATGATGATATTAAAAAAAACTCATTTTGATAACGAGGATGATCAAGACCACTAAAACACTATATATAGCTCAAGTACTATTCTAACAAAAAGACAAAAACTATCTTACAATCTTAAAATAATAATTTTTGAATTTAAAGATCTATAAAATCTAATTATCTACTCAACAAATATGTGAATTTATAAGATTTTTTTTGTAAAAGTAATAAAACAATATATGCAGGGATAATATATACAACGGATAAGAAGAAGCTTGAGATAATCATCTTTCAAATTCAAAAATTTCATAAAATCTCTTTATTATTTTAAACTTATAATAATATTTAAATATTTAAAATATTTCTAATAATATGTACATATATATATTATACTGAGTTGGATATAAGAATCAAGCACATGGTAAAAATCTATTATCTATAAAATAAATTAAAACCTAGTTTACAATTAATTTATTTGTAGATGTCTTTGTTCATCTCAAATTCCACTAATGTTGTTTTTCCTCTTTGTTTAAATTTTTATTTTGGATAAATTAATTAAGTTTGATTTACTAAAATATATTTAATTAATAATTCAGAAAAAATTAATTATTAATTGATAAATATTTTTAAAATTTTTGAATTATTTTATTAATAATTCATTACCAAAAATAGTTAAAAGTATGAAATTAAATTTTCATAAATAATTTAAGTAAATTATTTATGCATGATTAATTAATAAAAAACTATTAGTCATGGAAAATTAGGGTGTATATTAACATTCATTTGTTTTGTAAAACTTAAATGAAGCATCTGACGATTCTTACCAAATCTCATGCAGCACCAACCCATAATTTAGCTTCAATTTAGTTGTGAAATTTTTATTATTATTATTTTATTATTTTTTATTTATACTCAATAACTTAGCGAAATAATAAATTTACATCTCTAATTGTAATAATAGTGAATTTAAACAAGAAATGAAACATCAAATTTTTACCTTGAGCTGAAGAAGTAGAAGCAAGAGATAGAATTTGCCGATTTGATTTAATTACAATGAGATTAATATTTTTTACAAGATAATGATATTAAAAAAATAATAATAAGAACTAATAATTAAGTAAATAGAAATAAAAATACTTTTTATTTCTAGAAAACTCCTTCACTTTGACTAGTAATAGCTGACATTTTCCAAGAAAAACAATTTATTAAATAAATAATTTTTTTTTAAAAATATCTATGAAATTAACCTTTAGAGTTCGACTAATACAAATTAGGCCCAAAAGCAGAATAGAAAACATCAAACTTGCTACATGACTGATACCGTTGTTTGATCAGAATTGAGACATTTTCCATATATAAAATGGAGTAAAATATTGTTTCATTAAAATTAGTATTTGAGAAAGAAATAACAAATAGTTCTTACTTAAATTTGGTTCATGGCTTTCTTGTCCATCACCCAACTCTAGAGATCAATTATAGTTCTTTACACAATTTCAAAATTGATGAAATATTTCAGAAACTATAACTGCTTGAGATTTGTGTTTAGAGAAGTATTTGACTAAAAAGAAAGACAAGTTAACCATTTCTATAACCAACCCTTTCTGGTGCAATTTGAGATGAATAACTCGGTTTTATAAATTTAATCATCAACAAAAATAATAATAAATTGTTTTACCTAAATAAAACAACCAAATTAAATTTTTTAAATTATAATCAAAGAAATCACCAAACTGAGAAAACAAAGGCAACGACTGCCCATTCCCAACCAGACCTTAAAATATTTTCCTTTCTAGCACCCCAAACAAAATAAAATATCACAAAACCCCACCAACTCGATCAATACTTTTATGAATCAACCCCTTTCAAAACCTCAACCAAGAGAATGATCAGAAACAATTTATATAGCACTATCCACCAAAAAAAGAAATTATATACTTAATTGACAAATGTGATTCTACAAAAGTACCTTTTGTCAAAAATGAGAACTTTCCATCTTATCAAAAGGGCATTTTAGTTATTTGCATATGTTTATAACTTAACATTAATCTGTACGAGGCTTTATTAATTTTTTTTAAGTGATATCAAAAACTGTTTGATTTGCTTGGAGAACTGGAGAGTGGAGAGGTTTGTTTTATCTCCTGCAAACATTTTAAAGATTTATTAAATAAAATATTTGGAGTATTTGCTAAATAAAATAAATGCATCCAAAAATTAAGAGTTAATAACTAATATATAATATGAAAGTATTTTGTTAAGGAGGCTCAACTTAAGGGAGATATGCATTGTCTAAACCCATTGTAACTTTATTTTAAAATATTTAATAATTATTAAATAAAAATAAACAAAATTATAATAAACAAGAATTTAAACATGTTTGACACCCATAGCTTCACAAGTTTTATAGACTTACATTGCTGCATATATAGGATATCTACTCAATAATAAAATAAGATTATGAGTTATTTGTAAGATAATATTTTTGTCACCGAAAAATTAATATCTTCATGTGGAAATATTTTTGGAAAAATCAAAATCTTCATGTGGAAATATGTGTGGAAAAATCAAGATCATCATATATTATAGTATTTCTAGAAGTATTGACTCATGTAAACTTATCAACTCGAAACAACTAATTTTAAATGATTAAGTGGAAGGGATGATATGGAATACAAATTTTTCGGCAGGATCCTTGACAGTCTCACCAACAATATTTAATAATGTGGTGAGACTGTTAAGGATGATGTTGAAAAAACTAGTATATTAGTGGCACCAAATTCGTTAACCTTGGAAGCTTCTCTACTAATGCGAATTTTGATAATAAAAATGATCAATAATAATGAACACAATATATATACCTAGGTTGTTATCTTTGTAATGTTAAAGTAAGGGTAAATTTTTTGATAGGGTACTAAACTATGGCCTGCTTTCATTTTGGGGTCTATACTTCAATTTGAATCAAAATGGTTATCCAATTTTAATTTTACTTCATTGAATGGTTATCTGAGAGATTTTGACCTATTTTTGATAATCTGATGTTATAAATTTCTATCAACATCTAAAATGAAATTGCTAATTGGGCTGACAGTGTGCCATGCATATGTTGATAGACAATTTTCGGCATTTATATCATTAAAAAATAGGTCGAAATTTCTCGGGTAACAACCCTGTAAAACAAAATTGAAGTTAGGTAACTATTTTGATTCAAATTGAAGTTCGGAACACATAATGGAAAATGATCATAGTTTCATACCATGCTAAAAAATTAACCCGTTAAAGTAACAAATTTTTAATTTGTAGATCCCATAAAATCTCGTTAAATAATGTTAAAATAACAATTTTTGAACTTGTAGATCCCATACAATCTTGTTATATATTAAATATTTGAATTTATTCATTTTAAATTAAAAAAATCTGTAATATCTCATTAGGTATTGGTTTATCTATTTTTATTAAAGAAAATAATAATATCTCATTATTATTTTAAATTTATAATAACATTTAAATATTTGAATTATTTCTAACAATATATCTATATATATTCTCACCCAGTTGGATATAGGAATCAAGAATTTGGTCAAAACCTATTATTTATAAAACAAATTTAAGAAAATATTAAAATTAGGTTCCATTCCTGAAATTCTTTTAATAAAATAATATATAGTATTATTATATGGATTAAAAATTAGGTTCCATTCCTGAAATTCTTTTAATAAAATTAGATTTTCTAAATAACCGTTTTTCAAATTGAAAGATTCCATGATATCTCATTAACATTTTTTAATTTATAATAATCTTTAAATATTTAAATAACCGTTTTACACTTTTACCAATGTTGTTTTTCATATTTGGTTAATTTTGTTTATTTTAGATCAATCAATTTATTTATATTTTAATTATATATTTGTTTCTCAATCGGATACACTTTGGCCAATAATAATAATAATAATAATTATTCAAAAGAAATATTTAATCAATAGATAATTAATATTTTTTAAAATTTCAAAATATATTGTTAATAATTTATTATAAAAAAATATTTTTAAGGTAAAAAATTGAATTTTCAAAAATAATTTTAAAAACTATTTATTCATAAGCTAAAATAACAAATATTTGTTTATGATTAATTAACAAAAATTTTAAGTCAAATTAAATAGAAAACCGTTGTTAGAGGAAATGAGACATTAGCATCCATAAGTTTCTTGGAAGAAGGTGCTTGACAACAACCCTAGTGATCTTCCGGGAGAATTAAATATCAACATTGAAAACATAACTATGATAAAAACTATTACTCCCAAGGGTTATGATTAATTCATCTATGCTCTTTCGATCTATACCACATGCAAAGTTATTCATCTAATAGCATGTTTTTTCAAAGTGTGTTGCATAACTTAGATCAATACAACATACAAAAACACAGAGCAATTGATCCTAAACGTTGTGAAGATGGGGCAAAGAGATAGAGAGGGTGAAAGAATGGGTGGTGTCGATTTTTGGAACCTTTGATGATAATATGATCAAGTTTGGTAAGGAGGTGATCAAGAGAATTGAAACAATATATATATATATATATATATATATATATATATATATATATATATATATATATATATATAAGACATAAAACAAAAATGATATATTATAAGGTGAATTTTGGAATCTCTCTCCAAGATGAATTTTGATAATGAGGATGATCAAGATCACTAAAACAATATATATAGCTTATAACAATTTTTTGAATTTAAAAATTCATAAAATCTAATTATCTAATCAACAAATATGTGAATTTATCCATAATTATAAGGATTTTTTTTATAAAAGTAAAAAAAATGATATATGCACGCATAATATATCACACATAAGAAGCTTGAGATATAATCATCTTTCAAATTTAAAAATTCAATAAAATCTCACTAGTATTTTAAACTTATAATAATATTTAAATATTTGAATTATTTTGATTTATTTCTAACTGAGTTGGATATAAGAATCCAGAACATGGTCAAAATATTTATAAAAGGGAAAATTACTTAAAAGTGCCTGAGAAGTTTCAAACTCCACTGCAGTCCCTCTGACATTTTCGTTTCCCTCTAGATCCCTCCTTTTTAAATGAAAATTCTATTTTGTCCCTGGTGTTACTTCCGTCAGTTAGTGAGGAAGGAAATTACACAAATGCCCATGTACAATAAAAGCAAAAAGTAACTTTCACGTCCATGTCAAATCCCATTTATTGTGAGTAAGGCTATGGAATATATTTTGTCAGAAAAAGAGTGTATTTCACTCCTTCTTCTTCTTCTTATTCTTCTTCTTCACATCTTGGGTTGGTTTTGCCGTTCTTCATCTTGGTCGGTTGCCAAAGCTTGAAGTGAACTCCTGCACGCGTAAGTTAGTTGTTCTTGTTCTTTTTGTTTTTCTTGTTGCTATTGTTATTGTTCTTCTTCTTTTCGTTCTTGAACTTCTTCTTTTTGTTTTTGTTATTGTTGTTCTTGTTGTTGTTATTGTTGTTGTTCTTCTTCTTGTAATTGTTGTTGTTTTTTTATTATTGTTGTAGTTGTACAATGGAAACTTACTCCGCCATGGCGAGATTCAAAGGAGAAGGCCGTGTGCTACAATTTACCGTATTAAGTTCATGGGAGTCAGTCATGGGTGAGATATGTGCCCGTTGGTCCCTAAATGCTTCTGAAGTGAAAGTGAAGTTCGTAACGCTTGACTCATACAAGACACTTTGCCCCATTGAGTCCGAAGTGAATTTTCAACGCATGTGTCATATATACCATAGCTTTAACAAGTTCGTCGTTCACATCATTGTCGAGGAAATGTGTGTATCTGCAGATGGAAACTCGGGCCCGTTGATCCCATCGTAATAAAACAACGAACTCTACTAGTTGTTAATTGTGTTATGCGTGTTGTTGTTTGAGTAGATTTCTACCCTTTTGAATGTGAATTTTATTTCGTGTAGTATATTATGGTTTCCTGTGTATAATATTACGTTTACTGTGTATAATATTGGTTTTCTGTGTATATAATATTTTGTTTCCCTTGTATTTCTGGTTTTTTAAAAGCAAGGGGTCCTTGCCGGACAACATAAACTCTAGTGGCGATAGTTTCCTCTCCAAACATAATTCTTCTGGCGCGCTTAGTTTTACCGGGTGTACCAATGCACATGATTGTTCAACTTTACAAGTAGGTCAACGGTTTGAGAATGCAAGTCATTTTAAAGATTACCTGTGAAGCATAGCTATTAAGAAAAATTTTGACTTTATGTTTATAAAAAAATAACAAAATGAGGGTGATTGTAAGGTGTGCTGCCCCGAAATGCCAATGGAGAGTGCATGCTTCTAAAGAGGGAATTCATGACACGTTCCGGCTGAAGACAATGCAAGAAACTCACATTTGCGGTGGAGGCATTGGTACGACAGCGCATCCAAAAGCAAGCAAGAAGTGGCTTTCCGAACGTGTCATACACAAATTAAAAGAAAGCCCATTGTACAAAGCTGTTGACATAAAAAAAGACATATTGCGTGACCATGGTGTTCGCCTACCATACAAACGTTCTTGGATGGGGAAGGAGGTTGCCAGTTCTATTATTCATAGTAGCGAGGTTAGTAGTTACGATTTGCTTCTATTGTACGCTGATAAAGTATCCGAGACAAATCCTGGTAGCGTTGTCAGCATTGAGAATGAGGACGAGCAGTTTAAGCGTGCTTTCTTTTCATTTAGGGGTTGTTTGTTAGGGTTCAAGCAGGGGTGCAGGCCATTACTTTTTATTGATGGAACTCATTTGCTAGCCAAATATGGTGGGGTTCTTCTAGGTGCAATTGCGAAAGATGACAATGAAGGTCTATTCCACGTAGCATTTGTTATCTTCGACAACGAAACTGATGACAACTAGACTTGGTTTCTTGCTATTCTTGGCGAGGCCTTGTACGGTCAGGATGATTACGACAAAGTCATAACATTCATATCAGGTCGCTCCAAGGGTCTGGTGAATGCCGTCACCCTAGTCTTTCTCTCATCACCACATGGTTATTGCCTCCAACATTTGGAGGAATGAAGACCAACTCTAACCTCGTTAAAGCTATTCGAATGCAATGCTGGGCAGTAATCGTCAAAATTGCGTACACATACACATCAAAGAGTTCGATGATGAAGTTCAAGAACTTGCATGTTTATCGGCCGACCCACACGCTTGGGTGCTACATGTGTATGGAGATGTACTTCAATTCATGGAATCCTGCAATGCCTGGATTAAAGAGGCATGCCATCTACCAGTAACAAGCATGGTTGACTCGATCAGGTAAAGTTCTTTGATTGATAATGTGTTCTTGTGTATCAAATTTCAGTTCCTGTGTATATAATATCACTTCCTATGTATACAATGTTACTTCATGTGTATGGAATGCCAGTTTATGTGTATACAATATCACGTACTGTTTATGTGTTTATGGATTATCAGTTCCTATGTATACAATGTCACGTCAAGTGTATGGAATGTCAGATCCTGTGTATAGAATGTCACTTCATGTGTATCGAATGTCCGTCTATATTTTGTTTTCTTACTAGACTATGTTTTGCCTTTTTATCCTTTGATTTCTAGGTTCAAACTTATGAATATGTTCGCCGACAAATGCGAGTAATCCAACAAGTGGGACACACATCTGTAACCAGAAATTCGGAAAAAGGTTAAACAGTTCGTTGACGACAGTTGTTACCTGAGAGTGGGTCGGTCGAGTGAAGAAACTTACGAAGTCATCGATGATAACAACAATGCAGCCAATCTTCAATTTCGCCGATGTTCCTGCAAGAGATGTGAAGTACATGGCTTACCGTGCAAGCATGCTTGTGCGGCTATCATGCAAACATAAACGAATGTCCACACCTACGTTGATTCTTACTTGAAAGTCGAATAGTATCGTCATATGGGAATCCGATATTCCCTGTTCCTGACGGTGACAAACCATCTGATGAAAACCGTGCCCTACGAATTAGGCCGCCAATATCAAAGAAACGGCCAGGCTGTCAAGATGGAAAAGAATAGAATCATAAGCCTTTGACGTACGCGAACTACATTGTAGCCGGTGCCATCAAGCTGGACATAATTGTCAATCATGTAACGTTGTCATAGCAGACTAACAATGCTACACCTAACGGTAGCGTACGATATTTATATTTTGTCACACATGTTGTTTGCCATGAACTTTGTTCTATTTTCCTTTGATAATTATCTGTCCTCGTTTCGTGTGTTATTTTGCATTTATGTGTATATATCTGGCTTTTCTATGTATATATACACGTTCTTGTGTATATATACTTGTTTATGTGTATATATCCTCTTTTCTGTGTACTATTTGGTGTTTCTGTGTATATATTCGTGTCTATTAAGCATGTTTGTGTGGATATCCGTATCAATATGGATATTATAAGTAATTACATAACCAGGTTTTCAGTCAGAAAGAAAGATATGACATATAATTGCAAGAGGTGAGAAATTAATTGTTCATGTCTGTTCGAATAATGTACTGTATTTCACTTCTAAATGATACTCAGGCTATGACAAACTAATTGTTATCGTTATTGCCTTCGACCTCCTGCCGTGACTCAACATGATCTTCACCAACGTTGCCAATGTCATTCATAGTGGGCGCCTTCACCTGGGTGGGCTCCTTCTCCCGGGCAACATCCTCATCCCAAGAGGTTTCTTTTTCTTCCCCAGCGGATTTTTTCTCATCCCCAGTCATAGTCTCGTCTACCGCT
Source organism: Dioscorea alata (assembly GCA_020875875.1). NCBI lineage: Eukaryota > Viridiplantae > Streptophyta > Magnoliopsida > Dioscoreales > Dioscoreaceae > Dioscorea > Dioscorea alata. The sequence goes on along the minus strand of CM037020.1, from coordinate 11,338,891 downwards.
ACCTTATCACCTCCGGCGTCCTTGTCGACGACGGTATCCTTCTCCCCAACGTTGCCCGTCTCACCTCCAGGGATCGTTTCCACGGCGTCGTCGTCCTTGTCCTCCTCGGTAGCCTTCATCGCACTTATGGCGGTTTCAACTTTTCTGCGCATCGCGTCGACAAGTATCCGGGTCACATAACATAGTCGGAGGATTGTGACGTCCGATTGTTGTATGGACAATTATTCGCCGTTCAGTAGCTATTCTATGTAATGCATGCAAAACACCGGACAATCGACGGAATCGGGTCCTTGCTAGGGAAAGTTCCTCTCACCCTCCAGAGGGAGGCTAATAAATGGATTCCGCCCTGTGTTAACTTCGATACATAACTCGAACAGATCACGCTTTGCAGTTAAACGGAAATTGTTAGTCGCTACGTACGAGATAATATGTTCACAGTGCAGTGCCCTATTTAATTTACGTTGCTTACCATGTCAACAGCGTTCCCATCATAAGTGGCTGATTGGAGTGAGGAGTAATATCGGTAGTGCTACTTTTGAGTGTCCAGAACAAGCAAATGGTAATGCCCATGGAGGAAAATCGGCATAAGTATTAGCTCCACCATCTTGTGCACGTATATTACGTCTTCCATCATGTACAGCGCTTGTTCAACTGCAAATTGCAATTTCTGCATTATAAGCGCTATGGGCCGCGTCACAACTGCACGTTTTTTGAACTACAATAGGTTTGTAAGCAATTCAGCGCGGAGTATTAGCACGAGGGCATCCAACACATCGTCCAGTGTATTTTCTCTACCGTCTAGGAGGACGTAGAGGTGGTCACGAGTTGTGTAGCCATTATCGTCAGCATCCTTCCAAATGACAAAACTACATAGAGAAGTATACAGGAAATATAAAACTATACACAGGAAACCAATTAATATACACAGGACGTATAAAACTATACACAAGAAAATAAGTACAATATGCAACAAATAAGATCAATACACAGGAAACACGTTCTATACATAGGAAACTACAAACTATACACAGGTAACGAATTTTTTACACAGGAAATGAAAATGATGCACATTCAACATACATAATACACACGACTTCATAAATAAACACAGAACTCAGCATGTTGAAGACATGAAACATATGTTATATGAAACAAAAAAAAACAATACCTGTCGATACGTGTGTTGAGGAAGAGGTCGAGGGTTGTACGTTCCTGTTGGTTAATCTTTACAAAACTCGGGTAGGTCTTCTTCCGTGGAAGGAAGCCTGAGTCAGGTTTTTTTTTTATCCTCGTAGTAGGCTTTCCCGTCTCGATTAGTCTGATGCCGAACCACCGCAAGCGGTTCCTCTGCCGGTTTATCCTTACGCATCTTGGACAGGGATTCAACTAGTGCGTTTACAGCTTGTAATGCTTCATCATCCGCACAAGATGAGTCACTGGAGTTGGTAGCCATATCAATAGGCTTGTCCTTCTTTGCTGGTGGAGCCCTCATCATAGGAGTTCTCTTCGTTGGAGGCTTTCTTGGTGGGGCTTTTTTGGGCAGAGCCCGCTTTGCTGGTGTCTTCTTCAGTGGGGCTCATTTTGGGGGAATTTTTGTCGGGGGAGACTAGTTTGTTGTGTTTCTTGCAAAGCAATACGAAGCATAACACAGCTGGGGGAAGTATCTTGTGATGTTGCCGGATGCAGGGCGTCCACCGGGGCATCAGGAGCTGCTGCTTTTGATGAAATTTCATCCTTCGCGGTGTCAGGAGCCGAGACATCACAAGGAGAAGAAATTTCATCAACTTCTTTGGCAGGGATAGGTATTTCAACATTTGACGAGCTCCGATCGGCTTCGGGAGCTTTGTTGCAGCTGATGGCTGAGTTCCTTCACTGCCTGTCGATGGAAGATTAGTAATCGTGCAACCAGCGTCATCAGGCTTGTGCGGGAATTTTCTCATCGGTGGTTGACAACACCTCTATCTTACCAAGACGACATGGAGATCTTCGTGCTGACCTTTTGAATCTAAGGCCAGGAGTAGGGGTTGAGGCTACCGAATGTGAACGGCTGATGTCTGTTGCCGGCTTAGGGGGGACTGGGCCGCCGAATGTGAGTCAAACTTCTTCTGGTCTATATCTTGCCGGTCACGCTTGTCTATACGAGCTCGCAGTTGGCGGAACTCCATTAAAACCTGTTGCAGTAAATTGCACATGTCATCATCCCCTCGGGCAACCTCCTCCGGCATCTCTTGCGGGTTGGGAGAGGATTGATCCCGACTTCGCTTCTTTGCGGGGTCATTTTTTGCCTTTTTCCCAGCAGGAGGGACCCTTGTTGTTGGGAGGGACTTCCTCTTGGACTCGCCAAGTTCTGAGGAACTGGCGGGGCATTGTATATGGGTTCTCTTAACACTATCAACCAAGAAACGCTCTTCATCGTTGGTTGGCAGAAGCTCGGAAAACTAAAAAAGCAAAAACCAAACTTTGCAACATTAACATATAAACACAATATTATACACAGGAAACATGGAAATGTACACAGGAACGTAATGTTATACACAAGAACACAATATTATACATATGAACATAAAATGATACACAGGAACTAAATTTTATACACAGGAAACTAATACTATACAGAAGAACATGATTACATACACATAAACATCATATTATACACATGAACATCATAGTACACACAGAAAACCATTTTCATCCACATTTGACACATCAATATATTAATAACTTACTTGTTTTCCTTGATTGATTTCAATAGCGGTTCGATGGATGCCGCCTTGATGAAACTGGACTCCCCGTAACACATTATACGGGGTGTCTTTCCTACTGTTTGTTTCTTGACGTTGCTCGTCACCTCGTAGAACCAGATGATGAGAGCAACGGAACAACCTTTCATGTAACTTGCAGTTGTGGACTTCGCTTTACAATAGAGTTGGACACGGGCGGTTGTTGCCGGGATATCCTCCATCAACCACATGTGCATAGCATGGGCCCAGGCATAACCGCCGAGTAACGCTAGGTCTTCGGCGTACCTTGCTACAAATGTCGGCGCATGCAGAACACTGTTGGGGAACATGATCATCGTCATAAAGTAGACCACCAGGAGCTTCACGAAGGTCTGCTCGTCCTCGTATTTCTTGCTCCGGACAATTGTGAGTAAGTTGTCTTTAATGGCATCGCGGTGGCAGTTGTGCATCTTGTGCAGATATTTCTTCTCAAAGTCTAATTCATCCTTCTTGTGCTTGAAGGATACAATGTCTCCATCGCAACGGAGACCTAGGATTAGAGCGACATTTTGGGCTTTGAACGCGAGAAGGCTTTGCCCTATCTGAAAGCCTTGCTTCTTCTCATCGTACAATTGCAGTACAGCGTCGAGAACCCCTCGTTCTTGTAGCACGGGAGCGACGTCCATGAAATGCCCGAACGGCATCCCGCCGAGGATATCCCAATGCCGCTTGTTCATATGCTTTTTCAACTCCGAAATCATCACAACAACAGGGCCAAGATAACAACGCGCGTTTACAAGTGCAGTCGTCATCTTCTATTCTATGTCAACAATGCAAATACACAGTCAATCATTGAGAGAAACATAATGTTATACGCAACAAAGAACAAATTATACACAACAAACCACACAATCATACACATGAACTTCTTCCTTTTGCCACACAACAATTTCTTTCCTTTTGCCACACAATAATTTCTTTCCTTTTGCCAGTGAAACTCGCCGGAGAACAGAAGTCCTTGATGGAACTCACTAGAGAACTCCAATAAAGTGTTTCGCGAGGAAGAAGAAAGCGGAAAAGAAGGACAGCAACGGCCTTCAGGGCAATATGAAGCAAGCCAAAGGTTGCGACTGTTCGCTGGTAGGGTTTTCTTCGTGCATCCCAACGCTTCGGCGCGGCAACCGCCGTCGTCGGTTGCCAAGGAAAAAGGAGGTGCAGTTCGGTCATTTTAAAGGCGTTAATGATGCTAGATTTCAGGAGGGCATTCTCGTCATTTCAAGTCCAAACTTTCACCTCCGTTAACCCCGTCAACCCGTTTTGGACTTTGAAATAATTATTTCAAAAAAGGACCTATGGGGAAGTTGCAAACATGAAGGGACTTTGAGGGAAAAAGAAAACTTTGAGGGGACTTTCTGGTACTTCCCCGTTTATAAAATAAATAAAAATAATAATATAAAATTAGTTTATTTGTTGATGTCTTTGTTCTTCTCAAATTCCAGTAATTTTGTTTTTCCTTTTTAAATTTTTAATTTTGGAATAATTAATTTAGTTTGATATAATAAAATTATGAGGATGATGATGGTGATGGCCACGTGAAAACACTCGCCGTTTTATTGGGACGGGATTATTAAAAATTAATTAATAATTAGGAAAGAAATAATTATTAATTAATATATATTTTAAAATTTTAAAATTATATTATTAATAATTAATTACCAAAAATAGTTAAAAGTAAGAAATTAAATTTTCATAAATAATTTACTATTTATGTATGATTAATTAATATCAAACTAAATGGAAAATAAATTTTAGATAATATAGTATCTGACGATTCCGACCAAATCTCATGCAGCTCCTTTTCAAAAAAAAAAAAAAATCTCATGCAGCACCAACCCATAATTTAGCTTCAATTTAATTGTGGATTTATTATTGTTATTATTATTATTATTATTATTATTATTATTTATTTATTTATTTATGCTCAATAAGTTAGCTAAATAACAAATTGGCATCTCTAATTTTAGTAATAATAGTGTATTAAAAAAAAAATCAAATTTTTGCCTTAGGCTAAAGAAGTAAATTTGATTTAATTATGGTGAGATTAATCTTTCTTACAAGATAATGATATTAAAAAAACAAATAATAGAATTAAATTAAGTAAATGAAAATAAAATTTTTATTTCTAGAAAACTCCTTGACTTTGACTAATAATAGCTGGCACTTTCGGAGAAAAATAATTTTTTAAAAAAAATATCTACGAAATTTACGTTTGGAATTTGACAGATACAAATTTGGCCAAAAAGAGGAACAGAAAACATCAAACTAACTGCATGCTTGTTTGATCAGAATTGAGACATTTCCATGTATAAAATAAAGTTAAATAATGTTTCATTAAAATTAGGATTTGGGAATGAAATCACAAATGGCTCTTACTTGAATCTGGTTCATGTTTTTTGTCAGTGACCCAACTCTAGAGGATCAGTCATAGTTTTCTATACAATTTCAAAATTGATTAAGGATTTCAGAAACTGTGGCTACTTGAGATTTGTGTTTTAGAGAAGTATTTAACTAAAAAAAATGAGTTAATCATTTCTATAGCCAATATATATATATAGCCAACTCTTTCTTGTGCAGATTGAGATGAATAACTAGGTTTAATAAATTGAATTATCAACAAAAATAATAATAAATAGTTTTATTTAAGTACAAAAACATAATTAAATATTTTAAATTATAATCAAAGAATCAGCGTACTGGAAAAAAAAAAGAAATAAAATAAGAATGGATAAAAAAAGGCAACGCCACACCCAACAAAACCTTAAAACATTTCCCTTTCCAATCCCCCAAACTCAATAAAATACTTTCATCAATCAACCCGTTTAAAACAACAACCAATTTTGATAAAGAGAATGATCAGAAACAACATATATAGTAATATCCAAAGAAACAAAAATTATATACTAAATTAATAAAAGTGATTCTACAAAAGTATCTTTTGTGAGAAGTGAGAACTTTCCATCCTATTGAAATGGGCATTTTGGTTATTTGCATATGTTTATAACTTGACATTAATCTATACCGATAGACTTTATTAAGATTTTTTTCTTTTTTTTTAATATCACAAATGTTTGGTTTGCTTTGAGAACTTGAGAGTGGAGAGGTTTGTTTTTTCTATTAGAAAAATTTTAAAGATTTATTAAAGAAAATATTTGGAGTACTTACTAAATAAAATAAACGCATCCAAAATTGAGAGTAAAGAACTAATATATAATATGAAAGTATTCTATTAAGGAGGCTCAACTTAAGGGAGATATGCATGGTCTAAACTCACTGTAACTTTTATTTGAAATAATTTATTATTATAAAATAGAAAAAATAAAATAAAATTTTCATAAACAGGTTTTATAGACTTTCATGGTTGCACATATAGGATACTAACTCGCCTACATCTGGGGGGCCAAGCCTGGAGACAAACAATCCACTAAAAGAGGAAATAAAAAGAAGAGTACAAACACTTTGTCACCCTCTCACTCAAACAAGAATACTACCCTCTCTAGATTGCCCGGTGCCTTCCTACTCCCTCTTTCAAGAGTCGCACCGAATCTCAGACCAAGGTAGTATATATAGACACCTCAACGTCCCAAATATAGTCCATACCTCTTTTAGAATTTCCACGGCTACTAACTTTAGAATCTTCCAAAATTAGCTGTTGCAACTTCCGTTGTAACATATATTACAACATGGCCCTGACTGGTGACTGACTGAGTTCTGGTTACGTTGCTAAGTGACCTCAAGACCCATCAACCACTTGGTCATGCTTAGTCCGAGTCGATGCAGCTAGATCACCTGATCCCGACTACGGTAACTAGCCTCCCTCCTTAGCTCCTTATCACGCAGTCCCCTTGCAAGGGGCGCACGCCTTTGTGCGTCTTTATGAAACTTTCCAAACTTGATCTTCAATTCATCCAAGTTTGGTCTTCAAATCTTCTACCAAAGATCTTCAATCAATCAGCTCAATCATGTCACAAATAGGTATCTCTTCAATTAAGCTCCGTCCATATTTAGTCTTTAATCACATCTCTTAAATATGGTCTTGATGAGATCTTGTTTTCAAGTTGAAGCTTGCTTGATCCACTTGCCAAAAATAGCTTCATCAAAATCTTCAAGGATATTTGTTTCCTAGCCAAGCCACCTTGCCATGTCATCATTCTTTCCACGTCATTATGCATGCCATGTCACTATGATTGCCACATCACCTTGACTAGGTGTCAAATTATGCCAACTTAAAGTGCCTTTGCACTAACAAAGACGAAAAGATATTTGATTATAATTAAAACTAACTTTGGGGGTGGAAATTGTTTTTTGAAATTGAATGCCCTCATAAATACTGAAATTAAAAATAATAAAATAAATATACAAAATGAATAAGAACTCCTCAAAGATTATAAAGATGACAATATTAATTAATGATTCCAAAGTTCTACATATGGGATACTGGGATAGCTAATTAGTTATAAAATAAAACACGCTATATATGGGATAGCTAATTGATTATAAAATAAAAAATTCACTTCAAGAAGATGTAAGATCCTAATTTAAAAATCAAATCTTAATATGTCCCATGCTCTCAAAATATTTTTGTCACCGAACTATCAAGATCTTCATGTGGAAGTATTTATGGAAAACTCAAGATCTTATATATTATAATATTTTTGGAAGTATGGGCTTATATACACCCATCAACTCGAAATAATTAGTTTAAAATAATTAAGAGGAAGGGATGGTGCGCAAAGCACATTTTTCAGTAGCATCCTAGATAGTCTCACAAACGTTAAAAATGTGCTGAGACAGTTAAGGATAATATTGAAAAAACTCCTATATTAGCCGCAAAAGGATGATCTCACCATCTTTGAAAAACTTTACTGTGAATTTTGATGAAAAGGATGATCAATATTAATGAAACAATATATATATATATCTATAACATTATCTTTACAATCTTCGATAACAATTTTTTGAATTTTAAGATCCATAAAATCTCATTATCTATTCAATAAATATGTGGATTTATCAATTTTAAATTAAAAAAAAAAACAATATGATCTCATCAGGTTTATTTATTTTTGCCAAAAAAATAATAATATCTCATTATTATTTTAAACTTATAATAACATTTAAAAATTTGAATTACTTTCAATAATATATATATATATATATATATTCTCACTTAGTTGGATACAGGTATCAAGAATATGGTAAAAACTTATTATTTATAAAATAAATTTTAAAAAAATTAAAATTACTTAATTTGTTCGTTCTTCTGCTCAAATTTAAATAATGAAATAATATACAGTATTATTCTATGGATAAGAAAAAAAAAACAGAAATTTTCTTAGAATTTCAAAATTGAAAGATTCCATGATATCTCATTAATATTTTGAATTTATGATAATCTATAAATATTTAAATTATTTTGATTGAGTTGGTTTATCATGGTCTAAAAACCGTTATTCATAAATTAAGTTTAAAAAAGAACTTATAGTAAAAATATATGGAATATCATTTTTAGAGAAAATTAAAGGGTATATTAGCATTCAATAGTTTTTTAGAACTTAAATGAAACATCCGAGCATATCTACTGAAGCACCAACTCATAATTTAGCTTGAATTAATTTATTTTTTAATTTATACTTAATAACTCAGGAAACTAACAAATTGTTATCTCTAATTTTAATAATGAATTTTAAAAATAACCTGAAGAAATATAACCGAAATAAGAGAGAGAATTTTCGCCAATTTAGTTTTATTATGGTGAGATTAATCTATTAAGCAAGATAATGATATATATAAACAAAAATCAAATAATCAGATTTAATGATTAAATATATGGAAACAAAAATAGTTCTTTATTTAAAAAAAAATTTACTTTGACTAGTAATAACTCTCGGACAATACATTCAATTATGGGAACTCGTTTCAAGAAAACTTCTTTATTTGCATAAAACACTTCTTTTATGCAAATAATTATGTGATGAAGTTTTATAATAGAACTATCAATTTTTTTTAATCAAGAATAATAAAACAATACATAAAACTATTGTATTATTCTCAAGATAAAAAGAAAGAAAGCAAAAACTATGTTAGAAGCTTACAATAATTATTTATCTTTCAAATTAAATGATTCAATAATTTGTAAAAATAAAATCCAAGATTCAATAATATCTTATTTGAATTAATTTATATATAAAAAAATGCTTGACACAATCCTAGTGATATTGCAGGAGAATTAAGTATCAAGAATGAGAACATAGCTATGATAAAATACTATTGCTCCCGAAGTTCAAGATTAATTGATTAGTGTTCTTTTGAGCAATACCACTTGCAAAGTTATTCCTTTATTTGTATGTTTTTTTTAATTGTATTGCATGGCTTGGATCAATACTGTAAAATTAAATTATAACAATGGGAAGAATTTGTATTCAATGGCACTACACAAAAAATATTAACCAATTGATCCTAAATGTTTGGAAAATGGGCTATATAAAGAAGGAGAGGCTAAAAGTATGGTTGGTGTCACTCTTTGGAACTTTTGATACTACTATGATCAAGTTTGGTAAGGAGATAATCAAGAGAATTGAAACAATATATATAGTGTTATTCTATGGATAAGACAAAAAAGAAAAAGAAAAAGAAGTTATATATTTTAGAAATTAAAATAACTATTTCTCAAAATTGAAAGATTATGATATCTCATTAATATTTTGAATTTATAATGATATTTAACTATTTAATTTATTTTGATTGAGTTGGCTGACCATTATTAAAAAAATCAGTTACTCATAAAATAAAGGGAAAATTACTGTTTACCCCTTGGGAATTTCAAAACTTCCCAAATAGCCCCTGTTTGTAGTATCCCAGACAGCCTTTTCGTTAGTGTTTAACTTCCTTTTTGCCCCATGTCGTTCACTTGGACAGGATCCATATTGTGAAATTCCTTGTTTACCCTTGTAAATGATGGGGAAAAAACAGCCCAGTCACATCATGTTAAACTTATTTGTTTTGCTTTTGGCAATGTTTTGTGATTCCTTTTTGCATTGCTTTTTTCTGTAACAAAGTTTGGAAGACTTATCCTGCGAGAGAGTAAACAATTTATTGCATTCTTTTGAACTCTATCGGTTGGCTGATAATGTGAGAATGTCCTCCTTTTCCTCACTTTGATCATCCTTGAAGAGAGAGTAACAATTTATATTTATATGCAGGTTTATTATGGAGAGTTTTTGTGGAATTACAAGATACAACGGCGAGGGATGAGTGCTAGTGTTCATGGCACAGACTTTTTGGGATTCAATCTTAGTGGAGATATGTGAGCGATGGGGTCTTGATGTTTCCTGTGTTAGGGTGAAGTTTATCACACTCGATGGTCATAAAACGATTTGTCCAATAGAAAATGAGGTTGACTTCCAGCGCATGTGTCAGGTGTACTCCCTCTTCAAATGCGTTGCAGTCGATCTCGTGGTGGAGACAGATGATGTGCTATTGTCGCATCATAGTCAAAACGAATTCTTGTCATTGTAAAGTTCTTATCCTTTATCTTGATTGTTATAATCATATGTTTCCATTTAATTATTATAGTTTGTGTTCAATTATTACAATTTTTCATTAATTATCATCATTTTCATTTAATTATTCCATGATAAGTTTAAACAAATAAGTTCCCGTTTAAAACAAATAAATTTTGCATTGTTATCGTTCCCACCCCAGTTTCTGTTTCGTTAATTTTATGTTTAACTTATTTTGTTTCTATTTAACATATTATTTTTCTGTTTGAATATATATGTCTCCGTTTGACATTGCTTTTTCGGATTATCTAATTGATTTTCCCCACGTAAACTGAAGTGTCGGTAGGAATTCTGATTCTGCCAGTGCACCTGTTCCATCTCATGCCGATCCTGATAGTACGGCAGTCCTTGCGTCGTCGTCGGATCAATCCGAAGTGTTGTCGTTGTATACCGGTCAACGTTTTGTAGACGTTGAACATTTCAGAAACGCACTTTGGAATTTTGCATTCAAACGGAATTTTGACTTCAAATTCATAAAAAATGAAAAACACAGGATGACTGCACAATGTGCGGTCGTTGTTCGTGACTAGCGCCTTCATGCATCAGAGGAGTACAATAAAAATACTTTCAGGTGGAATTGGCTCGGTGTCGCATCCAAAAGCGTCTAAAAAATGGGTAATCGAACGAATGATTCAGAAGCTTAAAGACCAGCTCTTGTACAGGCCCATCGACATTCAGAAGGACATGTTACGGAAACATGGTGTCAACATTCCATACAAGCATGCTTGGTTGGGTAAAGAGTGTGCTCGTGTGATCCTCGACGGCAGCGACGTCTCCAGCTACGATTTGTTGCTCTGGTATGTGGATAAGGTGGCTGAGACAAATCTCGGCAACATTGCGATTTTGGAAAAAGACGGTGAGCGTTTTAAATATGCATTCTTTTTGTTCCGTGCGTGTATCATGGGATTCATGCGGGGTTCTAGGCTGCTACTATTTATTGATGGAACTCACCTTCTTGGAAAATATCGGGGTACGCTTCTGGGCGCTACAGGCAAAGATGGAAACAATGTTTTTTTCCACGTGGCCTTCGGTATTTTCGACAACGAGACAGATGCGAATTGGACGTGGCTCATTTCCAAATTAGGTGATGCGTTATACGATGACAGAGATTATGAAGAGATCATTACATTTGTCTTGGACAGGTCTTAGGGCCTTGTGAACGCCATTACAATGGTCTTCCCGTCTTCCCCGCAGGCATACTCCCTTCGACACTTGGAGGCCAATTTTATGAAAGCCAATGGCAGACTTGGTAAGGCATTGAAGGAGGACTGCTGGTCCATATGCTTTCGTATTGCGTGGGCTTCAACATCTAAAGACTTTGATGATACGGTGAGTGAATTGCAGGCTACATCATAAGAAGCATATCGCTGGTTGCTTGAAAAGTCAGATATGTCAAATTGGTGTAATTATTTGTTCAAAGGTGAATGTTGGGGCGGGATGTATTCAAATGTCGCAGAGTCCTTCAATGCGTGGATCAAAGAAGCTCGCCATTTACCGGTTACGAAAATGGTCGACTCCATATGGTATTTGAATATTTGATATTCTTTCTGTTGAAATATCTTTGTTTCACTTTAAATATGTTCCTTACCGTTTACGTGTATGTTTTTGTATTTAGCTATCGTTGTTTCAACGTAAATATACTAGTTTTCATTTAACTATTTCTGTTTATGTTTAAATATAATATTCTTCGTTTAATATATTATATTACTGTGTATCTTTCTTTGTTTCTATTTAAATATCTTAGTTTCGCCTAATTTGACTAACAGTTATATTGTGTACTTATACAGGTTCAAATTAATGCGCATGTTATGCACCCGTCGCGAGCAAGCTGATAAGTGCTTGTGTTATAGTATCGCGAAGCGCTATTATCTTACATTAAGCATACCTTTTATCAGATTTTATCACTAAATGTGTGCATTTGTGTTCTCTTGTGCATTGAAGGTATTGTGGAGCCTAATTGGAGAAGAAGAATGAAATTAGGTCGCGTTTGCCAATGTTGAGATGTTCTCGGACCAAGCAAGGAACGAAGCACGTATTTGGACTTGTGGATGTGTGCCAACCTCCTTTGGAGGGGCACAAAGGCAGTCACATTCACAACAAGTCCAATCCGTGTTACTTAGGAGAATTTCGCGAAAGAAGAAGACTTGAAGCAATCGGCGCGACCTACCGTTGCTTGTGTGCCCAAGTAATGGCCTCGATGAAGAACAATGGACCCGGGAGGTGTTTCGGCAAGTTACCAAGCCTGTTCAGCTGAAGACCAGTGTTCCAGAGAAGTCACACGGGCGTGTGGAAATTCCACACGGCCGTGTGTTTTGCAATTTCAGCCATCCAGTGAAGACACACGGGCGTGTGGAAATTCCACACGGCCGTGTGAAATTAATTTTTCAGCCGAGACAGAAGCTTCACACGGGCGTGTGGATATTCCACACGGCCGTGTGAAGCCCCCGATAAGTCCAATTTTAAAGCCGCGATTCAACATTATAAAAGGGGATTTTTGCAACCTTTTGGGGGATCTTGGAACCGAACTTTTCCCCAACTTTCTGGAGTGCGGCTAGGGTTTCGGAGAGGGTTTCGTGGAGGTTCTAGCACATCGTCGGCATCGATTCCGAGGTTCGACGTTTGCACAAGACCACGGCCACACCAACTTCGAGGGGGTTTTCATCTATGTCTATGTTTTATGCTTTAATTTTCACATTGATGAACATGTATAGCTCTATGAGGAGCTAAACCCCTCGCGGGGTATTCGGACTTGTAAACTTTAGGGTTCTTATGTTTCTTTGACATTGATTATTATGCTTTCCATCGTTGATGAATAAATTGAGTTTTAATCTTAATTATCTCTTGATATTGTTTTCCCTTAAACGTGACATTAGGGTTGAGAGCAATCTAGGTTTTCCTTTGGAGGTGTGACAACTCCTATAGGATTAGACTACTTAAGATTAAAGAGGGTTGAGAGGGAGAGTTGTGAGGTAGCAATGTACCCCTTTCCCTTCCGATGTGATTTCTCCCTACCTCCGATTCCTTGATTTAATAGCGGTCGAAATAGAGTAAAGCAATAGGTAGATAAACTCCCCTAGGGCTTAATTGCGCAAGCAATAGAGTGAAGGGTTGTAGTGAATCCTATATGCTGGGGCTTAATCTAGACTAGGGTTCTTCCACCTGGACCAAAGGGTTAGAACTATTTTTGTAGGAACAGGTTTAATCACTAGGAATCCCTAGAGCATAATGCAATCCCATATAGTGTGAGGTTTAGGTAGATGGACTCCCCTGGGGCTTAATCATCTAGGTGACAGAGCGAAGGGTGTTGTGAATCCTAATACCAAGGCATAGCGTTGGGGTTAGTCACGGTTGTCCTTAGGTTTGGGACCGTGAGTCTTAGGATTTCCTCGACTTAATTGACATCAATAGGAGAGTATAATATCATAGTCTTGCACTTGAAACATAGATCCTAAAGGTAGCTTGTCCGGATACCCCCTTTTACTCATTGCAAATCCTTCTCGATTTTCCTATTTGCACCTCTTACTTTCATCCTTCTATTTAGTTTATTGCTTTGCATTATTTTTCACTCATCAATCCTATTATCGTTTCCCGTATTTCGCATAGCTTAATTAGTGAAACCTTATATTCTATCTCCCTATTCCCTGTGGATTCGACTACCTTCTCACCAAGGTAAATTTATTACTTCGACAAGGCCGTGCACTTGCGGTACACACGCAAAAGGTCGTGTCAAGTTTTTGGCGCCGTTGCCGGGGAATAGACGTTTTAGATATTTGTTTTTCACTACTTTAGCTATTCACTTCGCACTCTATCTCATATTTTCTTTACCTATCATTGTTCTTATTTTTCTTTTCTTTATTTTCGGCTCCAGGTTATGACCCGTGTGAACCCTTCAATACTTGTTGAAGGAGACCCAGACATTGGAAAAAGAACACATCGTAAAGGGAAAGAACCTGCACAAGAAGCATCAAATCAAGCCGATATTGAGACAGAAGGGTCAGAGACAATGGCAAAACAGAACGAGCAGCAGCGAACGTTGTCTGATTTTGCTAGACCCGCAGTTATGGGGACCCAATCAAGCATTGTCAGGCCCCCAATTACAGCAATGAATTTCGAATTGAAGCCATCGTTCATTCAGATGCTGCAGCAGTCCGCACAGTTTAATGGGTTAGCCGATGAAGACCCTAATAGTCACATAGAAAATTTCTTGGAAGTGTGTGACATGTTGAAGATAAATGGAGTGACGGACGATGCAATTCGATTGAGAGCCTTCCCGTTTTCATTGAAAGGAAAAGCAAGGCATTGGTTGCACTCATTACCGAGAGCCTCCATTACTACGTGGGAGGAGATGGCCGAGGCATTCTTGGCTAGATACTTCCCACCGGGGAAATCTGCAAGACTCCGGAATGAGATATCATCCTTTGTACAGATGGAATTGGAGTCTCTATTCGAGACATGGGACAGGTTCAAAGAGCTCCTTCGCAAATGTCCGCAACATGGATTCCCCGAGTGGATGATTATTCATACATTTTACAACGGGTTGAATCCAAGTACAAAGCAACTCTTAGATGCGGCGGCCGGAGGGACTCTTGGAAGCAAGACTCCCGGTGAAGCTCGGCACCTTGTAGAGGAGATGGCTATGAATAGTTATCAATGGAACTCAAGGGATAGGAAAAAGGTTGCCGGAATTCATGAGGTTGATGCGGTTACATCATTGGCAGCACAAGTGGAATCGTTGAGTAAGAAGCTAGATGCTCTAGCTTCGCCAAGAATTGCGGCCATCACTACTTGTAACGGTTGTGGGGGAGGACATGCTTCAAGCGATTGTCCTATTGCTATTGGAGGCACTAGTGCGGTGGAGCAGGCCGATTTTGTGGGGAATTCATATCGAGGACAAGGCCAAGGCAACCCGTATAGTGGTACATACAATCCGGGATGGAAGAACCATCCGAACTTCTCTTGGAGCAATCAAGGACAGTCACAACAGAACAAAATAGTGCACCACCGGGATTTCAAAGTCAACAATCTCCGAATTTAGAAAGCCGAGTGACCGGGTTGGAGGGAAAGATGACTGATCTAGAGAGAGCCCTCACACGGTTCGTTTCTTCTTCGGATGCAAGGTTCCAATCGGTGGAAGCTACTCTTCGCAATCACACCGCTTCCTTACACAACTTGGAAAACCAAGTAGGACAAATTGCGAAAACTTTGGCGGAGAGACCTCAAGGTAGTTTGCCTAGCAATACGGAGACCAACCCAAGAGAACAACTAAAGGCAATAACCTTGAGAAGTAGTAAGGAGGTTGAGGGACATCTCCCTCTTGAGAGGACTAAGGACTCACCCGAAGTCGTGGAAATAGAGGATGAAGCACCAAAGGAGAAAGAGGTGGCACCCCCACCTTATAAGCCAAGAATTCCCTATCCTTCACGATTGAAGAATGACCAAGACAATGAGCAATACAAGAAATTTCTGGGTATCTTCAAGCAATTGCACATCAACATTCCATTCGCGGAAGCATTAGCCCAAATGCCCAAGTACGCGAAGTTCTTAAAAGACCTCTTGACCAATAAGAGGAAGTTAGAGGAAAGTGCATCCGTCATCCTCGATGCAAACTGTTCGGCAGTGCTACAGAAGAATATGCCAAGCAAGAGGAAGGACCCCGGAAGTTTTATCATACCGTGCAATATTGGTGATATGGGTGAGGAGATGGCACTAGCCGACTCGGGAGCAAGCATCAATGTCATGCCCTACACATTCTTCCAAAAGCTAGGCTTGGGCGAGCCTAGACCTACCCGGATGACACTTCAGCTTGCAGATAGATCGGTGAGGCATCCGAGGGGTGTTGTTGAAGATGTGTTGGTGAAAGTGGATAAGTACATTTTCCCGGTCGACTTTGTAGTACTTGATGTAGACGAGGATGTCGAGGTACCGCTGATCCTTGGGAGGCCGTTCTTGCGCACTTCCAAGGCTTTGATAGACATGGACGGTGGAGAGCTCACACTTAGGGTTGGGGACGACAAGCTCACTTACCGCCTCGCCGAAGCCATGCGA
The DNA here is from genome assembly GCA_020875875.1 of Dioscorea alata. Taxonomy (NCBI): domain Eukaryota; kingdom Viridiplantae; phylum Streptophyta; class Magnoliopsida; order Dioscoreales; family Dioscoreaceae; genus Dioscorea; species Dioscorea alata. Next base: position 11,322,507 of record CM037020.1, on the reverse strand, counting down.
CATTCTCTTGATTTTGATGATGCTCTATATTATCTTGATGTCACTGATGATTGCATTGATGAATATATGCAGGATATGTTTAACCCGGATCCATATGAAGGGTGGCCGGACCAAGACATAGAGACTGAAGAGGAAGAAGTGCTCGCGCTTGTTTCAGTTGAGATAGACATCAAGAAGGAGAAGGAGCGTAGGAAGAAAGTCCTTCGGAGATTGAAGCGGTCGAGACGTCGCCACAACAAGAACCCCAACAAGAAAGGGGATGAGCATTCACGGAGTAAGGGTGTTTCACCCGTGTGTGGTAACAAACTCGATAATTCTCCCTCTACCTTGCAACGATTATGCAATGCTTGCTTTCAAATTTTAGGGAAGAGGGCAAATTCCACTCATGAACCTCCGTAAGGTAAGACAGGTACGTCAAGCTAAGTGACGTTAAACAAGCGCTTCTTGGGAGGCAACCCAAGCGTTTTTACAGTTTTCTAGTACTTAGTTTAGTTTTAGGATTGAATAAAAGTCTTAGCAATGGTGTCCCAATTTTCATGTGCATATGCTGGGTTTTCTTGTGGATTTTCGATTATTTACATGTGCCTTAACGTTAATTGACGAAGTTTGAGTCGGTTGAGTGTGTTTTCGATAGTCTCTGGTCATGTTTTTATGGTTTACACAGGCTCTAAGTGTTTTAAAAGAGTTTTTGAAATTTTCTGAGAGTCTGTAAAATTTTCTAAGTAAACCAGAGATAACACACGGGCGTGTGGAATTAACACACGGCCGTGTGTTACCAATTGGAGCTCAACCAGAGAAGACACAGGGGCGTGACTTTGCCCCTGTGAAAAACTTCTGAAGGGGCACACGGCCGTGTGGAATTAACACACGGCCGTGCGAAATTCCGCAGAATTTCAACTCTTTTCCAGAGAGTCCACAGGGGCGTGTGGATGCCCCTGTGAGTGCCGCTGTGCCAAGGCACACGGCCGTGTGGAATTTCCACACGGCCGTGTGAAACTCTGCAGAAAGAACCCCAAACTTCCCGAGAAACCACAGGGGCGTGTGTGAGCCCCTGTGGGAGAGCTTGTCAAGGCACACGGCCGTGTGGTTCATTCACACGGCCGTGTGAAACACTTAGTTTTCTCGGGCAATCTAGAGAGGTCACAGGGGCGTGTGACATGCCCCTGTGACCGGCCTTGTGTTCTTGGCCAGGTTGGACACACGGGCGTGTGGAAATTCCACACGGCCGTGTGAAGTTTTTCAGAGACCTTTTGTGTTCTCCCGAGACTCCACAGGGCCGTGTACCAGCCCCTGTGGATATCTTTGTGAAGGCACACGGCCGTGTGGAATTAACACACGGCCGTGTGGGGTAGTCAGAGAACAAACAGAATGCACACAGGGGCGTGGGTTGGCCCCTGTGAACCCTAATTTGAGAGGCACACGGGCGTGTGGAATCGTGACACGGCCGTGTGAATCCCCAGAACTCCAAAAGTCGCGCGATTCCTTTTGGTTTTCACTTGTGCCTCTTCTATTTCCATTCTAAACTCTTCTCCTACCCTCTCCACTAGTTCGCCAACCATCTCAGAGGATTTTTGAGGCATTTTATTGGAGTTTTCCGGCCGATTCTTAGTATTTCTTCATCCACTCCGTCGGTAAGAACTTCAAAGCCTTTTTTTTCGTCGATTCTCAATTTAATTCGTTCTTTTGATGATTTCGCCTTTATTAATTGATTTATGAGTATGCAATGTTGCTTAAGAATGAATTAAAGCGAATTAGATTGTAAATTTTGAATTTTTTTTAACCCACGGCCGTTATACTCTGTCCGCCCGATGATCCACACGGGCGTGTGGAATTAACACACGGGCGTGTGGATTTCTGCAGATTGGTTATTTTGAACTGATTTTGATTGTTTTCTTTTCCAATCTTACAGGAATGTCTTCTAGACCCAAGAAGTCGGCTGGGAAGCGACCCCGTGAGCCCACACCCCCTCCAGAGGAGACAGAGTTCAGTATACCTGAGCACCAGACCAGGTTTGATAGATTATCCCCACTCCGTTTCGGACAGTCACGATACCCCGACCTGAGCATTATCAGAGAGATCCAGGGGGGTGACGGTATTGCCGAGGAGGTTGAGGAGCTACTTTCGGTGGGTGGCTGGAGGAGATTATTGAGGATTAGAGACCCAGCCATTCGAGGGGTGACACTGGAGTTCCTGGCTTCATTTGAGTTTGACAGGTCATACAGGGATTTTTCCACTCCTGATACCATTCAGTTCAGGGTATTAGGCCAGCATTTCAGCTTCAGCTTGACCCAGTTTTCGATCCATCTGGGACTATACGATGAGGCCTATACACAGACCGAGGAGTACAGAGATCTTCCTACAGACTACCCGGGCAGTCTTACCCCGCAGAGGGCATACAGAGATTTGTGCGGAGAAGGCCAGTATGAGCCAAGAATCTCAAAGGCCACGTGCTTGTCTCGCCCGGCCTACAGATACTTACATGCCATTCTTAGTAGATCAGTGAGTGGCCGAGGTGATAGTACTGGGGTTCTGAGTCGCCAGGAGCTTCTTTATCTATATTCGATGGCTCAGAGGGTACCACTCCACTTAGGGCACATCTTAGCAGAGTATTTGCGCCATCAAGGCCAGTACCCTAGGGTTGGAGTGATCTTTTCAGGACCCTACATTTCGAGACTCCTGATAGGGATGAGTCTTAGAGACGGAGTACGAGGGGCAGAGAAGACCAGTATACCAATCCCTCTGGGCACAGATACACTGAGGATGATGGGGATGATCCGCAGGACAGGGCCAGGAGTATATACATGGACCATTCCCCAGACAGCGCAGGCCGAGGGCTCCCGGGCAGCATTGGAGCCACCCCCGCAGGACACAGAGACAGGGACAGAGGCTGAGGTACCCCCCACCGCACCGGAGCCACCTCCGGTGCGGATGTTTTCACCGTCTCGAGGCCAGGACAGACTGGAGCGCCTCGAGAGCGCAGTGGGGATCCTACAGACCGAGGTGGCTGAGGTTAGGGCCACACAGATTTCACAGCACCAGGAGGTGATGGCGCAGTTCCAGAGCTTACGACAGACCTTCGAGCAGATTGCCTCCTCCTCCTTCGTGGTCCGACCTCGAGTTTCCACTCCACCACCTCCATCTCCCGCATCACCAGCAGATCCACCTGCACCGACATCAGCCGATCCACCAGCAGATACAGAGCCTCCAGCAGCACCAGAGGCCACCACTCAGGACACCGACGCTGAGGCGTCCTAGATTTTAGATTCTTTTCTTTTATTTGTCATTCTGTATATCTTTACTTTATTTTGGACTTGTAGTACTCAGAAGGGATTTTCCCTCTGAGTATAGCTTTTATTTTGCTTTTTATTTTGTCTCGAGTTGTATTCATTGCTTTACATTTTATATACTCGAGTTTTATTGAGCTTTACTGAACCCTCGTTTATGTGTGCGCAGATGGTCTTGGATGTAAGGATTTTGAGGAATAGTCATTGACACGGTCATGGGATCGTGTGTGCTCTACAAACCATTGAGACTCATCTCTCAATGACCTAGCTCCATCAAATGCAACACTTGGAGTTCAGGGGAGTAATGTTTCAATTGCCACTTCCACACTAGTTGCTTCTATCGTTTTCACTTATTATTGTGCTTCTACGCGTACATTGAGGACAATGTACATCTTAAGTGTGGGGGGGAGTTCACATTGCACACACCTTTACTTATGCGCTCAATTGTTTATGCTAATGTAGCCTATGGCGGTTCACCTTAGTTGCAACGGTTGTATTCTTAGAGTTTAGGAGAATTTTTAACATTGTATCCTATCATGCTCTAGTTCCACTTGAATTTTAGGGGATTTTTGCTCGATTACACCCTATTGCACTACTCACTCTTGAAATCTTTTGGAAACTCGATCTTGAAGTTTTAAAGGACAAATTTATCATCGTTCTTAGTTTTACTTTGGAAAATGCATATATATATAAAAAAAAAAAAGAGAAAAAGAATAATGAAAATGAAAAGAAAAATGTGAGTTTGTGAATAGTTGCTTTCTTTTATGTATGCATTTGAGGTGGAAAGAGCTACCACCCATGAAGTATGTAGCTACTCTCATAAGTCGGATACAAGTTATGCCCTAATGAGAGAAAGAGCTATCTCATGGGATGCGTGAAAGCTACTACCCCGGTAGAAAGAGCTACCTCCTCGAAAGAGTGAAAGCCACCTTTGGCGGCCGCCTAGGAAAGGGATACCTTCGAGGATGTGTGAAGCTACTACTTCCTCTCTTAATTTTTTTTCGTTCGTAAATAAGTCTTTGTAAACAAGAGTTTGAGGAGTACTCGTTGGTTCTCTTGAGTGAAGTCGCACACACTAACACGTTTTCGAGTTGTTATTTTTTTTTTTTTAATTCATGTTTTTAGCTAGAGCATTGATAACCTTATGCAATGTTTTGATTTCCCCTTACTTGTAGAATGCTTCTTTTGCACTTTTGGTGAACCTAAGGCCAAGCACTTTCAATTGTTCTTCCCAAGTACTTTCACGTTTTATTTTTGCTTGAGGACAAGCAAAAGCTTAAGTGTGGGGGAGTTTGATAAGTGCTTGTGTTATAGTATCGCGAAGCGCTATTATCTTACATTAAGCATACCTTTTATCAGATTTTATCACTAAATGTGTGCATTTGTGTTCTCTTGTGCATTGAAGGTATTGTGGAGCCTAATTGGAGAAGAAGAATGAAATTAGGTCGCGTTTGCCAATGTTGAGATGTTCTCGGACCAAGCAAGGAACGAAGCACGTATTTGGACTTGTGGATGTGTGCCAACCTCCTTTGGAGGGGCACAAAGGCAGTCACATTCACAACAAGTCCAATCCGTGTTACTTAGGAGAATTTCGCGAAAGAAGAAGACTTGAAGCAATCGGCGCGACCTACCGTTGCTTGTGTGCCCAAGTAATGGCCTCGATGAAGAACAATGGACCCGGGAGGTGTTTCGGCAAGTTACCAAGCCTGTTCAGCTGAAGACCAGTGTTCCAGAGAAGTCACACGGGCGTGTGGAAATTCCACACGGCCGTGTGTTTTGCAATTTCAGCCATCCAGTGAAGACACACGGGCGTGTGGAAATTCCACACGGCCGTGTGAAATTAATTTTTCAGCCGAGACAGAAGCTTCACACGGGCGTGTGGATATTCCACACGGCCGTGTGAAGCCCCCGATAAGTCCAATTTTAAAGCCGCGATTCAACATTATAAAAGGGGATTTTTGCAACCTTTTGGGGGATCTTGGAACCGAACTTTTCCCCAACTTTCTGGAGTGCGGCTAGGGTTTCGGAGAGGGTTTCGTGGAGGTTCTAGCACATCGTCGGCATCGATTCCGAGGTTCGACGTTTGCACAAGACCACGGCCACACCAACTTCGAGGGGGTTTTCATCTATGTCTATGTTTTATGCTTTAATTTTCACATTGATGAACATGTATAGCTCTATGAGGAGCTAAACCCCTCGCGGGGTATTCGGACTTGTAAACTTTAGGGTTCTTATGTTTCTTTGACATTGATTATTATGCTTTCCATCGTTGATGAATAAATTGAGTTTTAATCTTAATTATCTCTTGATATTGTTTTCCCTTAAACGTGACATTAGGGTTGAGAGCAATCTAGGTTTTCCTTTGGAGGTGTGACAACTCCTATAGGATTAGACTACTTAAGATTAAAGAGGGTTGAGAGGGAGAGTTGTGAGGTAGCAATGTACCCCTTTCCCTTCCGATGTGATTTCTCCCTACCTCCGATTCCTTGATTTAATAGCGGTCGAAATAGAGTAAAGCAATAGGTAGATAAACTCCCCTAGGGCTTAATTGCGCAAGCAATAGAGTGAAGGGTTGTAGTGAATCCTATATGCTGGGGCTTAATCTAGACTAGGGTTCTTCCACCTGGACCAAAGGGTTAGAACTATTTTTGTAGGAACAGGTTTAATCACTAGGAATCCCTAGAGCATAATGCAATCCCATATAGTGTGAGGTTTAGGTAGATGGACTCCCCTGGGGCTTAATCATCTAGGTGACAGAGCGAAGGGTGTTGTGAATCCTAATACCAAGGCATAGCGTTGGGGTTAGTCACGGTTGTCCTTAGGTTTGGGACCGTGAGTCTTAGGATTTCCTCGACTTAATTGACATCAATAGGAGAGTATAATATCATAGTCTTGCACTTGAAACATAGATCCTAAAGGTAGCTTGTCCGGATACCCCCTTTTACTCATTGCAAATCCTTCTCGATTTTCCTATTTGCACCTCTTACTTTCATCCTTCTATTTAGTTTATTGCTTTGCATTATTTTTCACTCATCAATCCTATTATCGTTTCCCGTATTTCGCATAGCTTAATTAGTGAAACCTTATATTCTATCTCCCTATTCCCTGTGGATTCGACTACCTTCTCACCAAGGTAAATTTATTACTTCGACAAGGCCGTGCACTTGCGGTACACACGCAAAAGGTCGTGTCACAAGCGAACAAATGGGAGACCTACTTATGCCCCGATATACATAAAAAGGTAGAGGATCTTGTTGCGAGAAGCCGAAATCTTTATGTTGATCGTTGTGTCGATGATCGTTATGAAGTCATTGACCATTGCAGCAACTCCTTAGATCTATTGGTTAAATCATGCTCATGTCGCAGGTGGCAAATTTATGGTATCCCGTGCACACATGCTTGCACTGCAATAATACAGACATACACCAACATTCATCAATTTATTAGCGGCTACTTCACTGTCGAGACGTACAAATTGGCATATAGGGAAGCTATTTTCCCCATACCAGATGATGACAAGCTTACAAATGAGAACTGGGAACTTCATTTGCGTCCGCTTGTTACGAGAATGCAACTTGGGCGTCCGAGACGCAAGAGGATTTAGTCACAAGCGTTGATGGTCCACGAGTTACGGTGCAGCCGATGCCACGCGTCCGGCCATAATCATAGGTCTTGTAATGAAACTATCGCCGACTAGGCGTTGTAAATAAAAACCTATTTTAAGAAAAACAATGTATTTACGTGTCCATGCTTGACATTAAACATAAACTGGCATATTCAAATATAAACATCTTTATTTAAAGATGTACAAATGTTGTTAAACGGAAACGTTTATATTTAAACGCAGACAGTGGAAATTAAACTGAAACAGTTTACCTTGAAGGATAACGTAGATAGCTAGACAGAAACGGCGCAATAATAAAAATGATGTTTAAAGTCTATTAGTACACAAACTCTGCATCATAAACCAAAGTACCCATTCAAAATTGGTCAACCCTTCAAATTTCATTCAAAGACAATTAATGTATGTCCAGAATTCAAGAAGCTAAGCCGACCAACCCTTTAAATTGGCTTGGAGTTTGGATTACACTGTTACGATAAAATTTTGCTTGGACATCTGCTCGGCCGAGGGGATCCGTCTTGGCTACATCCATTCCCAGTGTAATAGTTGTAACCTTGAAAATCAGAGGCTTTGCTGGTGGTTGTTCAACTTATAAAACATGACTTTGTCTTGCAAGATGAACAACCCCATGCTAAGCCTCTGCTTTCCAAGGTTCCAACGTTTACCCTGCGAATGGATACATTCAAGACGGATCCCCAGGCCGAGTCAATGTCCAAGCCAAGTTTACGGTGATGATGTTTGAAGACGAAGATGAAGAGACGAAATACTGTCAGCCTGAAGAAGGCGGAGTGCAGGCTATGAGGGCATTGCAGAAATCGATCGTCCGAGGTCCCCGGGTCATCTGAATGAGCAAGAGACCCGTGGGACACATCCATCCCAGGTATAATTATTCGAGTCTTGGAAACCAAAGGCACCAGATGTGACTGTTCAACTTGGAAACATATATTTGATTTGCAAGTTGATTAGCCACTCCGATGCCTCTGATTTCCAAGACTCGAACAATTATACCTCGGTGCATGTCTCCTATGGGTCCCCAGGTCATTCTACGGAGGCTGAAGTCGAGCATCCGAGGTCCGCGAGTTACGGTGCAGCCCTACTGTCTTAAACCTCGGCATTGTAAATAAACACCAATTTAATTTTACGTGTAATCAAACTATCGGTGAGTAGCCATTGTAAATAGACACCTATTTTAACAAAAAAAAAGTTTATATTTACATGTCCATGTTTTATATTTAAACGTAAATGGTCATATGTAAACACAAATGTCTTTATGTAAAGACTACCTTTATTTATTAAATGGAAGCTTTGATCTGTAATTGGAAACGATAATGTTTAAAGAATAATGTACCCATATTAAATAGTAATAGCACAATAGTTAACATTTACTAGAAACATTATTGATTAAAGGGAAAACCCATTAATTATACCTAAACAAAAACCTAACCGAGAAATATTAACAGAAAGTCAAACAATTAATGTATTTCCAAAGCCTACCTGTCCGTTCAAAATTGCCCGACCCTTGAAATTCTCATTCAAAGACCCTTCAGAATTCGAACTCGATTATCAATATCTGGCACGTCTGCAGCAAACGTGCAGTGACATCGTCGCTTTGTGCCACGGTCGAGGGATCTTTTGAAGTCAAGGGGGGAGTTGGCGTCTTGTTGTTTAGGGGAGAGTCCGTCCACTCGGAGGACTGTGCACACACGTTGGGATGGTATTAGGGGAACGGCATCCAGCATGCTCGGAAAAGATTGGTCTCTCATCTTGTATTCGCCGGCGTGTGGCCCCAACAAAAATATCTTTAGCTGCATTCTCAGAGACCAGCTCATGAAACTAACATATGTAAGTACCACAATATCAACGAAATGACAAAATTGAAACAATAACATATGCTTGATAGACATATAAGTAATATGGTTAAATGGTAAATATTATATTTAAACGGTAATACATAGAGGTGAATGGTAATGTCTATTGTTAAATGATAAATAAAAATGTTAAGCAGGGTCAAATATTATTAAACGATTGAGACAAATGTTAAATGGCGATGTCTATTGTTACCTTCTTTCCCTCAAGAGATGACAATATGGTTTCTATCGACGCTTGCTTCCGGCCGCTACTTTCACCGTAACACAGCATCCTTGGTGTCTTGCCAAAATTGACTTTGTTTCCGCAACCTGTGAGCTCGTAAAACCAAATATTCAGTGCAACCAAGCAACCCTTAATGTACCTCATCTAGATCTTCTTATTTGTGCATCTTGCATGCACTCGTGCTGCAGCTTGTGGGACATCATCTATAAGCCACTTATGCGTCACCTGTGCCCAAGCGTATAGGCCCACACCTTGTAGATCATCGGCATAATCAACGATCTAATTTGGAACTGAGCATGACATATTTGGGAAGAGGATTGTACCCATAAGGTACACTATCATGAGTTTGATAAAATTTTCTTCTTCTCCTCTCTACCGAACAAGTTGCTCAATAGTTCTCTTGATGGAGTCTCTGTGTCTCTCGTACGTTTTTGAGAAATACCTCTCTTCAAAAGACGTGTGTGATTTCTTCTTGTCAAAGACGACTGCGTCTCCATCGTAATGCAGACCAAGAATGAGGGTGACATCTTCAGGCCTGAAACTCAGCAGACTTGTCCCGATACTGAATTTATTGGTGCTGTCATCGTACCATTGTAACAGGAAATTAAGAAGGGCCCTCTCTTGTAATAGCTCTTCCACCTCAATAAATGCAGCGAACGGTGTCCTTCGTATAAGTACCCAGTGGCATCTGCTCATGTGAACTTTCATTTCAGCCATCGTCTCCACTACCAGTGTCAAGTAGCATCGCCCATTAACTAGGTTTAAAGCCATAACTTCTCCTTCCAGACAATAATTTTTGCAGTGAGAGATGAAAAATTGAAAAACAAAGAGATTATTGCCTCTTCGGAATACCCTAAGCTAAACCCCGGTAGAATTGCAAAATGGTGAAATTATTGCAATGGTCATTGTGGTCAAACCACGTCACACGCGCATGACTTCCCATGCATACTCGTTACAAACTCTCGCATTTATTGTAAATAAATTCATATTTTAAAAGAAAATACTTATTTAATTGTGAATCGCTGTTTATGATACATATAGATACTTAGTTATTTAAATAAAGCCATTGATATTTAAACATAAAAAGTTAATGTTAAATAGTATAGTTTTGAAATAACAAGACGATAGTTAAACTGAAACATTGAAATTTAAACAGTAACAATATATTTTAAACATTAAGAATGAAAGTTAAATAGAGACTGCCAGGTATAAAGGTAGCCGATCTTTATTATATGGAAATAGTGATATTGACATGAACAAATTTCATAAGTTATTGCAAAAGAATGTATGTTACAAAGTTTACATTAAAATTAACAAAGAACTTCATACAGCATCAGCTGTCGAACTCGTTTCGCCTTTTTCACTGACGCCGGCTGCCTTCCCATTCAAAAGTATGCGTGCGGCGTATTTTGGTCGTAAGTACGAGACGTCCGTTTGCGGTACCCGTAGCTTTTCATCAGCAAGAAGTTGCTCAATGAACAACATCACATACACTGAGCAGTCGACACTTCCTCATTTTTGTCCTGGAGTGCTCCTATCATGAATGAGGGGGTACGAGGACGTCGCCGGCTCGCCAAGTTCCATCTCGATGCAAGTATCAAATAGTTTCCACTGTAAACAAATAAATTTTAAAGTTAAGATGGACAAATAGGAAGTACGATATTTCTGCTATAGTTAACATGGGAGCTTACCATATCGTTAGCATCTCTGTCGTATTCCTCGCTCTGGCAAGAAGAGTAGTACCTATACTCTGTGTTATGTTGTCTAGGACGAGGAGATGGAAATGCTCATGCAAAATTATAGGCATGATTACGATGTCGACTTCATGGATGTTCTGCACAACATCGTCTATCATGTGGAGAGTGTCTTCTGCCGTGTCTTTCATTTGGGAGAGGTAAAGTGGATAGGTAATGGAATCGTGCTTCTTATAAGGATACGGTTCAATATTCAGTGACTTCTGAATGATGCAGATGAAAGTGTTGAAGACATCGTCTGTCACCGTCTCCTTACCCTCCACCAAAGTGAACACATCCTCTCGTGTAGTCTGATCTGCCTCAGTCCTCCTCCATATGACAGTCCTGATGTTAAATCGTAAGAAACTTATTTAAACAATAAACTTCATAATTAAGTGAAAACTAATATAGTTAAACGCTAACTTAAAATGTTAAACTAAACTTACAAAAAGTTAAATACTAACAACAATATTTAAATGGGAATTATATACATTTAAGTGATAACATAAATATATAATACTTACTAGTCCATAACATAGTTGAGGAAGATTCATATTATCTTCTCTTCGAATTTGTCGAGACACGACATTCCGGCATATTTTTTCTTCTTCGGAACAAATTTTTTTTGCGCGTCATCAACGTCTCCTTGCTCTTCCTTGGCAGCCTCTTTATTCGACTCTGGTACTGCCACAAAGTCTTTAATTGGTGACGGTGCCTGTAAGGCCACAAAGTCTTTATTTGATTCAGGTGCCAATGTGGGCTGAGTCGACTTCGGTAATGCCACAAAGTCTTTATTCACTTCCAGTGCCACTTTGGGCAGTTTGTGCCTTCCTTCGACGCGCAACTATCGTATGCCGGTGCCGCTGCCTCCAACACAGGGAGTTCACTGACAAGGGATTCAATTATCCTGCCGACATCGGTAGTCACATCATCAGGCTGAGACACATCTATTGCAGCCGGTGGAACCACTGCTTATACTTTTTCCAATGGCCCGCTCGGAGCTAAAGTTGGCTGAGCGTCTGCCATTGTTGGTTCGAAAGTAGTTGGTGCTTATGTTGCCTTGATGTCAGCCGGCGAAGAAAGAGACATTGTTGATTTCCTCCACGCAAGCCTCTTCCTATGCAGGACTCTTTCGAATACTCTAGCAAGAACGACATATTCGACAAACAAGCCGGGGGATGGTATCATAGTCAGCCGTCTAGGGAGCGACGTCGTCTTCGCCTGGGAACATGCCTCTAGAGCATCCACGTGAGCAACAAGCCAGGGGAACTCTTGCATCATTATTTCGACCACCTGCAATAGACGTCTGGTCAGGTCATCACCTGTCGGCGAGCAGTCCGTGCGCGGGTTGGGCTCCGAGAAGGTGATCGGCATAGGACGCGCTTTGACGATGTTAGTTGATCATCTCTCTTTCTCGCAGGTGGAGCGGGAGTCTTGATCGTCAGTGAAGCTGGAGCAGGACAATATCACCTACGTGGCCGGTGGCAGCTCCACGACGGGTGGCCCCAACAAATATTTCTTCGTCCGGGTTCGCGGAGACGAGTTTGGGAAACTAACAATTGTATAAAACCAATTTTGTTAAACAATAAACATATGATTTTAAACGTTATAAAAATAATTTAAACAATAACCAAACGTGTTAAACACAACATGAAATTATTAACCATTAACTTGTAAACATAAATGGTAAATAAAAAACTTAAATGCGGATTAGTAACATTAAACACTAAAACCCTTTGTTAAACTACAAAAACTAAACTTAAATAGATTCATTACCTCTTTTCCTTCAAGTGATGAAAATAAGGTTCCTACTGACACTTGCTTCTGGTAGCTATTTTCACCGTAGCACAGGATCCTTGGGGTCTTGACAAAATGCAACTTTTTGCCGGTGCCTGTGAGCTCATAGAACCAGGTGGTCAACGCAACTGAGCAACTTTGACGTACCTCGCGTTGGTCTTGTTCCCAGCACATCTCGCTAGCACTCGAGCTGCCGCTTATGGAACATCCTCCATTAGCCACTTGTGGCTCGCTTGCGCCCATACATATCGTCCCATGGCCGGTAGGTCGTCGACATAGTCAACGATCCAAATAGGAACAGAGCAGGAAGTGTTTGGAAAGAGGATAGTACCCATGAGGTATACCATAAGGAGCTTTACAAAATTCTCCTCTTCCCCCCTCTGGCAAACTATCTACTCAAGTGTTCTCTTGATGGAGTCTCTATTTCTCTCGTAAGATCTTCAAAAATACCTTCGCTCGAACAATGAGTGTATTTTCTTCTTCTGGAATATGACTGCATCTCCATCATAGCATAGACCGAGGATAAGACCCACATCTTCAGGCGTGACACTCACGACGCTGGCCCCAATCCTGAATTTGTTGCTGCGGTCATCGAACCTCTGCAGCAGAGAATCAAGGAGGGCTCTCTCTTGAAGGACGGCCTCAATCTCGTTCAAAGCCCCGAACGGTGTCCTTCTGATGATCTCCCAGTGTCGTCCAATCATGTGATCTTTCAATTCATTCAAAGTCTGGACAACCGGTGTCAAGTAGCATCGACCGTTAACTAGGTTGACCACCACAACCAAAACCCTACAAGAAGAACAATACATCTGTTTAGAATCATTTGTTAAACAAGAACTCCATTTATTAAAAAGAAACCTAATTTGTTAAATATAAACCTCGTTCGTTAAACATAAACCTCGATATCTTAAACAGAAACCAATATTTTTAAACGGAAACAAAATGTATTAAACAGAAAATCCAATCATTCCACTGATAATTTTAAACACAACTTCAAGACATATCAAGTTAAAGGGGAAAAATACTTTATAAACATTTGAAAACAAAATGAGTTTGCATAACCATCGAAAAATCTCCTTCACCACAACACTCTCGTTTTCTATCCTGTGCACTGACAAACAAAATCCTAGCCGGAAAATCTCGCTGCAAACTACAGTATCATCCAATAATGAAACCACAAAAACATACGGCCAAAAACAACAAAGACAATACTTTACAAACCAAATGGCCAAAAACAACACCCACAATGTAAAAAACAAAAGAAAAACCGCACAACTTCATCGCCTCGTTACCTTGGTAGGAAAACTGATGAAATGTTGAAGACTTAAGCGAGAGTTCTCCTTCAATACACTGGTGAACAGGAAATGATAGCAAAATGCCCAGGCGATGAAAAGGCGATAATAGAAAATAACCGGCACTAGTAATGTAGTTCTCTAGGGATTAAACAAAGATAGTAAAAAACCGCTTCCCCTAAAAGCGGAAACATCATTGTACATGAGGGCATTATCGTCAAACAAAGTCGCAAACGCCACAACTTCCCACATAAGGGCAATTTCGTCCAATAAATTCAATCTTAACTTCGTCAATCACCATTACACCCCTGAGGGGTCTCAAATTCCTTCAATTCAAAAGGAGGCGGTTTTTAGGGAAATTCAAAGTTATGGGGTTTTTTTGTGCATATTGCAAACTTATGAGTTTTTTTGGTAATTTCCAGTAAAATAAATTTTTAAAAAAATTTTAAATTAGGTTACTTGTTAAGTTTACCAATGTTGCTTTTCATACTTGTTTAATTTTAATTTTAGATCACTTATTTTAGTATGTTTTTTATAATTATATATTTGATTAATGCTAAATAGGATACTCTTTGGGTTAAAAAAAATGTTAATTAATAATTTAAAAAAAATTAATTTATTGATAATTAATATTATTAAACTTTCAAAATATTATTAATAAATAATTATCTAAAATATTTGAAACAAGTATTTGTTTATTGTTAATTAATAAAAAAGTTTAGTCAAACCACCAATAAAAATTATTTTTGGTGGAAATTAGATGCATGCGGGATTGAAAATACTCGTCTGGCATCATGTTTGCTAAGAGACACCAGACGGCACATGGAAGCACAATTATCATATTTGTTTCATGGGTTCTTCCATTTCTAATAGAGGCAAGCCTCTATTAATTACACAGACAATATCTTAGGAACCTATGATTAAGGGCTTGAGTACAAGTAAGAACAGAGAAATTGCAAATTTTAAATTTGATTATTTATTATATTTATATATTTATTACATCATTCATGTGTGAACATATATATATATATATATATATATATATATATATATATATATCATATCTTGCTATCGTTGCCTGTGCTTTGTTGCTGCATTGCCTGTTTTACTGCCGTTTTAAAATATGTATATTTCATTTACTTTTCCATTTGTTGAAATTTTTTTTTTAATTTTTTTGGCTTTGCAAGTTTTTTATTTGCTTGAGAATGAGTTTCTCGAAGGAAATGCAGATTGTTAGATGTTGATACAAGGCTGCACCAATTGGTCTTAGCCTAGGCCTTTTTATTGCTTCATGTCTCATAGCCACCACGATCATTGCCATTTATTCTGCTACTTTGAGTCTTGTCATATTAAAATCTAATGTAAAATTTGGGCTTGGGCTTAAGACAATGAAAAAAAAATTACCGATCCAGTCAGGCTTAACTTTATCTTCAAAAGAGATTATTATTATTATTATTTTTTTATTTTATATTTTATTATTTTTATTTTATTTTATATTTTATTTTATATTTTCTATTCCCACATTTTGATTTTTTCTTTTAATGCATATAGGTACTTAGTGGAATGCTTCTCATTCTTTTATTTATCATTAACGTCAGTATGCATGATTCTGATTTGTTTTTTCTCTAATTTTTTTTAGTCATTCAGGTATGCATGGATAGCATTGTGCTTTTCTCATTTTATTTTTATTTTTTTTAATCATACATGTATGCATGGATAGCATTGCATGCTTTTCTCATTTTCTCATTTTCTTTAATCATGCACGTAGGCATGGATAGCATTGCATACTTCTCATATATTATTATTATTATTATTATTATTTTTTTTTAATAGAGTCAAATCTCATGATAGCATGATGTCGGTCCCTTGCATATATGGTAATATGAAACCAATGATGCTTGGTTACACAACATGATGAATGCCCGGATTAAAAAAAAAAATTTCAACAAATGGCAAAGTAAATGAAATATACATATTTCAAAACGATAGCAAAACTGGCAATGTGGCAACAAAGCACGGGCAACGTTAGTAAGATATGATATATATATATATATATATAAATTGTATGTTCACACATGAGGTTCCTAAGATATTGTCTGGGGTAATTAATAATAGAGGCTTGCCTCTATTAGTAATGGAAGAACCCATGAAACAAATATGATATTTGTGCTTCGATGTGCCATCTGGTGTCTCTTCACAGACATGATGTCGTACGCGTATTTTCGATCTCACAAATTCTAACAAGCTCGATGGGCTCCCAATTCCTCCTCCCATCTTTGAGGTAAAAGTACAAGTAGAGGCATTGTTTCTACATCCTGTGAAATAAATCTAATACTGTTGATATTTTTATAGAAGAAGAAAAAATGACACTCAAGAACTTAACCATCTCTGGAAGCCCGAAACTCACAATCTTTCTTGGCAAAGGAACTGAAGCTTAACTGTGCAACTACACCTTTAACATGGGAGCTGCAGGAGTTGAGCTGAGATTCAGCATGATATCTAAGTTAGTACAGTTCGTAAGGAGACCTACAACTTCGGAGGAGAACCTGACGGTACTGCGACTTCCATCCAAAGGTTGTCGCCCTAATGTGATTGTTCCTGCAACTGGTGAGGACGTTGCTTTCAAGGAATTACCAAGAGTATCTGCATTCAAGGGGCTATCCAACCCTAGAAGGGTAGACTCTACGAATGATTATGATGATGATGAGCCCATCTTTACCTTTACAGCAAAAGGGCGGGAAAGTGGAATCTTCTACTCATCTGATGAAGACACTCCAAAAAAGAAATGTGTGTTTTCAAGGCTCACACAAAGGAAAGTTAAAATTCCAAAATAATAGCTGGATTTTATGTCATTCCAAGGACACAAAAATAATCAAATAAGTACCTTCAACAACTCATTTAAACCTCTTAAAGTTAGTGAAGAAGAACGCAACCACTGCAGACTTACGTCTCCAACTGAATAAAAACAAGGTTGGTAGACCTCCAAAGTCCTATCATAAGAACTCATTTGGCCAGGATCTTTACAAGACTTATATAGCATCAAAGAAACTGTAGTCAGAGAAGATAAGGTCAAAAGAATTTTATCAAAAGAAGATGCAATTGTTAGATATTGATATAAGCCTACACCAGTTGGTCTTTGCCTAGGCCTTTTTATTGTTTCATGTCCGATAGCTACCACGATCATTGCCATTTGTTTTGCCACTTTGAGTCATGTCATATTAAAAGCCAATGTAAAATTTGGGCTTGGGCTTAAGACAATGAAAACGAAATTGCCGTTCCAGTCAGGCTTACCTCAATCTTCAAGAGAGATTTTTTTTTATTCTTATTTTTTTATTTTTTTATTATTTTTATTATTCTATATTTTTATATTTTCTATTCCCACTTTTTGATTGTTTCTTTTAATGCGTATAGGTACTTAGTGGAATGCTTCACATTCTTTTATTTATCATTAACGTGAGTATGCATGCTTCTGATTTTTTTTCTCTCATTTTTTTTTAATTGTGCACATATGCATGGATAGCATTGCATGCTTTTCTCATTTTTTTTTAATTTTTTTAATCATGCATGTATGCATGGATAGCATTGCATGCTTTTCTAAGTTTTTCATTTTTTTTTAATCATGCACGTATGCATGGATAGCATTGCATGCTTCTCATATATTATTATTATTGTTATTATTATTATTATTATTATTATTATTATAATATTTTTTTTAGAGTTAAATCTTATGATAGCATGATATGGGTCCCTTGCATATATGGTAATATGAAACCAATGATGCTTGGTTGCACAACATGAAGAATGCCAAGATAAAAAAAAAAAAAAAAAAAAAAACCCCACAATCGTGCACATTATTCATGCATTTTTTTATAGTGGGATCGTTCTTTTGAACTTTTTTTTTTTATTTGAATTTTGCAACCTAACGATGAGCAATTGATATATTTGAATGGTGAAAACTAAAAACACGTAGTCTATGATGCAAAAATGGTATCCCATGGATAACACCAATTTTTTTGGCATTTTCGTTATATATACTTGGTGAGAGACGAACACGTGAGTATGAATGCACTCCATCCCACTTTCATCTCCATTCATGTCTTTTATTTTATTCTATTTTTTTTTTTTTTTTTTTGAAGAATCAATGCTTTATTAAGGAAGCCAAATTCTACAAAACATAGCATCATGCTAGCCAGACAAGAGGCACTGTAGATCTATGCATCTTGATTCTCGATCATCAAATACATATAGAGAGCTAAGTAAATATATACATAATTTGTAACTTTTCTTCATCTACTTGTATTTTGTTACCAGAAATTCACCAGTTCACCTTTATTAACTGACCTAAAAAACTCATGTTATTGGTTCCAAGACCTCTAGTTCTGATTTGGGAAGTTCATCCATTACATGTTATTTAGAGAAGATGTAGTAAGGTTAACCACCACTATTTCATGGCTTGTTGAGCTGCTGAGTTGTCCTGGGATGTTTTTGAAGGTGTTCCGGTTGCTAGTGATGCCATCACCATCACCAACAAAATGTCTCACTTGCGCAAACTGTTCTGAGATTCTATTGTCATCGAAAGATACATGTGATGGCAGCTTACTACACTCAAATAAAACACTGAAGAGGCTCCCATCGGTGGCGACACCATCTCCCAAGCTCTGAACACTACTTGATGAATCATGTCCAGGCCAACCGTTTGAAGCAAGATGTTCATCACTCACTGTACCAATTATCGCGTCGTATTCCACGATTGAGAGAAGGTGGCAATGCAGCCAAACTCTGTGGACCAAGTGATGGGAAGTGCCTTTCTATTGGATATCTTCCATTGGAATAGATGTTCTTAGTCATCATCTGTTTCAAGTAAAGCTTCTTTTCTCAGGTTTGCCTCTGCTCTATCGACTGCTGTTGCTCTTGAAACTGATGGGAGAATTGAGTGGATTCAGACAAGTTATCATTTGCCATCAAGAACTGTTATCCAGGTTGTTCTAAGCCATTAATATGCTGCTGTGGGTATAAGGACAACATTTGAGGTCCACCAAGAAGGGATGGAAGTGTTGGCACAAGCAGAAGGTGGCAGAGTAATTAGGTTGAGTTTTGATTGAGAGAAAGATACCTGAAATTGCAGATCTGTTGCTTCATTTTTGCAGTGCTACAGCTTCTGTAGAAATCCTTCTTCAATTCTTGATTAATCTGAAGAAAAGAGAGCATCCATTCATCAAGATGAAGAGTTTTTCATACAACTCTTCTTCTACGTTTTTAGTACATCAACCCCTTTCTCTAAAGAGGCTGTTAGAGAGTTCTAGACTGGACAATGAGACCAAAATACATAATAGGACAAGATAACCCATTCAAAAGAAAGTCATACAAAACACATACTTATACAAAGTACATGGACCCATTTTAACACTCAAACACTTACACAACATTCATAACATTCCATCTGAAAACTACAAATTACTCTAGTCTTCTAATACCTCCTCTTAATTTGTAATTTTAAGATGGTCCTTGAAGCTGACAAGTTTGTCTTTGCTCACTGCCTTTGTAAGAACATCAGCTGGCTGGTTTGTTGTATTGATATAATTTAGTTGAAGTTTTTTTCGATTTACCAAGTCACGGATGAAATGATGTCTCAACTGAATGTGTTTAGTCCTCCCATGAAAAACTGGATTTTTTGTCATTGCAATGGCAGACATATTGTCACAAAAAATTTCTCTAGGACCTTCTTGCTTTTGCTTCAAATCTGAAAGGAGTCTTCTTCGCCACACGGTTTCACAAGCTGCACTAGTGGCTGCTGTATATTCAGCTTCTGCTAAAGAAAGTGCAACAGTATTCTATTTTTTAGAGCTCCATGATATTACCTTCGTTCTGAGGCAAAATAAGTAGCTTGATGTACTCTTTCGATCATCTAGTGCCCCAGCCCAATCGTCTTTTGCATATTTGATCCCAAGCTTCTTTGTTCCTTGTAGATACCTCAGTATTCTCTTTGCAACATTAAAGTGAAGTTTGCTTGGATTATTCATAAATCTGGAGATGTAACTCACAGCATGCAAGATATTTGGCCTAGTGTTAGTCAAGTAGATTAATGACCTAACAAGGCTTCTTTAAACATCAGGATCTGCATTTTGTGCTCCATCATTAGCTTGCAACTTCTCATTTAAGGCTAAAGGAGTAGGCATTGGCTTGCAAGACTCCATGTGGAATTTCATAAGAAAATCTTCAGTATACTATTCTTGAGAAATGAAGATCTCTCTTTTAGATTGCTTCACTTGAACGCCAAGAAAGTATTTCATTCTCCCAAGATCAGTCATCTCAAAATTATGCATCATGGCATTCTTAAATTCATTAGCCATTCTAAGATTTGCGCTAGTGTAGATTATGTCATCTACTTATAAGCACACCACAAGAAAATTAAAATTAACCCATGTTATCACATAAAGAGACGACTCATTTTGGGTTCTAAAAAAACCATTTTGTTGAATATAACACAATCAATCTTCATGTTCCATGCTCGAGGAGCTTGCCTTAAGCCATATAAGGCCTTTTTAAGGTGATATACTTTGTTTTCTTGCCCTTTGACAATGAAACCTTGTGGCTGCTCCACATATACCTCTTCTTCCAAATGAGCATTCAAAAATGCTGATTTTATATCATGTTGAAAGACTTCTAACTCCAATTGGGCTGCCATAGCTAAAACTGCTCTAATAGTGTCCATACGAACAACCAGAGCAAAAGTTTCATTAAAATCTACTCCGGGCTGTTGTGAGTAGCCTTTTGCCACCAAACGGGGTTTATGCTTTTGAATACTTCCATCTTCATTGAGTTTTGTTTTATATACACATTTTAGCCCAATCAAATCTCTTTCTTTTAGCATGTCTACAAGCTCCCATGTTTGATTTTTTTCAATACTAGCTGTCTCATCATTCATTGCCTTTCTCCATACTTCTTCTTTTGTAGCCTCATGGAAAGATTGTGGTTCGGTTCACAAGCAAGAAAAGAAACATTACATGATTCATAAATGTCATTTAATGAACGTACCTTTCTTGGAGGTGAGTCAGAATCCAAGATTGAGGGCTGAATTTCAGGTGGATTTAATGAGTGAATCCCTTCACTGGAGCTTCCTCCTTCATTTGTATCATGTATGTTTTCATGTGGCTAATGATTACTTGATTCAGATAGAGTATAGCATCTTGAATGTTTGGCATTTTCATCCACCTAAGTCCAGCTTGCAAACTCATCAAATACAACATCTCTGGCAAGCTGCAACTGATTTGTGCTTGGATTAGAAGTCGATAGCCCTTTGATTCATCACTGTAGCCTATGAAAATAAATTTTTGTCCTTTTTTGACAAAATTTTCTTAATTTTGAGAGGTATTGAGGGTATAGGGAATGCAGCCAAAAATTTTAAGATGGTCCACCATTGGTTTACGACCACTCCAAGCTTCTAGAGATGTTTTGTTATGAATTGCTTTTGTGGGTGATAGATTAAGTATATGAGCAGTTGTATGAACAGCTTCAGCCCATAGGAAATTAGGAAGGTTTTTACCTTGTAGCATGCTTCTTGCCATCTCAATGATTGTTCTATTCTTGCGTTCGACAACTCCATTCTGTTGAGATGTGTGACGAATAGTTAGCTACCTTTGAATTCCATTTTGCTTGCAATGCTCCTGTTTATATATAAAAAATTAGCATGTCCTACTTCAAATCAAATTAAAATTTTAAATCACATACAGCCAAATCCTAATCGGATTAGGACAACATGTGGTTAAGATAAAAAAATTTCATCATATTTGGATATATTCAAGATTATCCGAGAGCACATATTTCGAGGTGATCTAAAAATACAAATCACAAGATCAGCCGGGAACATCGATCTTGAGGCGATCTAAAATATATAAATTCCAACATCAGACGAGAGCACATATCTTGAGGTGATCAAAGATATCTAAATCTTTGGATTAGCTAAGAGCATTGATCTCGAGGCTATCCAAAAATTTCAAATATCAAGATCACCCAAGAGCACAAATCTCGAGGCAATCTAAATAAAATATTCAAATCTCAAGATCAACTGAGAACACATATCTCAAGGCGATCTAAATATACAAATCTTCGGATCAGCTAAGACTATCGATCTCGAGGCGATTCAAAATATTCAAATATCAAGATCAACCAAGAACATAGATCTCGAGGTGATCTAACACATCTAAATATTAAGATCAGCCACAAGCATAGATCTTGAGGTGATCTAAAATTTTTAAATCCCGAGGCGACCCCCTATCCTAAGATTAGCCATGGATACAAATCACGAGGCAAATATCTATCAATAAAATAAAATAAAATAAAAAAAATAAAAAAAAAGATTAAAATTAAATTTAAATCGGGTAAAAAAATATCAAATTAGATAAAATACAAAATAAATTAAAATAAAATAAAAAAATTGGATAAAAAAATTATTATAAAGATAAAATAAATTATATATATATATATATATATATATATATATATATATATATATATATATCAAATCGGATATATATATAATAAAATAAATAAAATCTATATATATACATATATAATAATAATCAATCAATCAAATAAAATAATAATAATAATAATAAAATAGATTAAATTTAAAATATATATATATAATAAATAAATTAAAATAAAATAATCAAATCGCATAAAGATAATAATAATAAAAAAATCAATACTAATAATAAATATATAAATTATATATAATAATAATAATAATATATCAAATCAGATAAATAAAGCAAATTCATAAAGATATGTATATAGACGATAATATAAAATATAATAAATATAATAAAACAAAAAAAGAAGACATGGAGGACGCGAGAAGGCGTGGTCGCCCACGTCACGCACAACTGCTCCATGGCTTCACGTTGCGGTGAGAGTTTTTTTAAAAGAGGAGGCTCTCGGTCTCTTGGAGGCAGGGGGAAGGAGCCCGGCAAGGAGATAAGGATTCAGAGAAAAAAAAAGAAGACGAAGGATAAACTGGAAAAAGGAGGAGAAGAAAGAAGAAGAAGTTTCTTGCTCTCTCTGCCAGATACGCATATATATAGATTGAAGGAACCAGTACCAAAAGATAATCAGTGAAGGAAGAAGAAGAATCGCTGTCGCCACCTCCGCTCTTGCCGCCGTCATCGGAGAAAGCATTAAATGATGTTTCTCCATCAAAGAAGAAGAAGAAAGGAGAGGAAGCAAAGAAAGAAATCAGAAAATGAGAAGATGAAGATGGTAACTCAGCTAAAGAGATAAGAAGGAGAATGAAAATCAAGAAGAAGGTACCTCTGAAGAGAGGAAATTGCTGCCGTCATCGTCACGATGCCACTGTCGTTGTTGCGCTGCTGCCATCGCCATTTGCTGTAGCCATCGTAACTGTCATTGCCTCCGTCACCACCCCTGATGCTGTTGTGCCTATCTCTCTGCAAGATGAAAGGTGAAAGAAGAATCTGAGGAAAGAAGAAGAAAAAAATCTGAAAAGAAATAAAAAAGAAGAGAAAAGATGGTGGAGAGGGAGGTGCGGCATGATGCTGTCAAAGACCTGAGATTCCTCGACTTGTCACCGTCTGAATGGTTTGTGTATAATGATCTCGGTGCGTGCATATGCCAGCAACACACAGAGATAGTAGCAAAGAGATTAAAGATTTTAAGACTACACCAATTATTGATGGCCTTATCTGAGAACCATCATTGCAGGATTATCAGGGAATTCTTGGAGCGTTCACAATGAATGCTGCGGATGTGAATAATAATGGTACCATAGAATATGAAGAATTTATTGCTACAACTCTACATCTTAACAAACTGGAACGTGATAAGTATAAGGTCAACGCCGTATTACTTCCAAATGTGATGAGAATGGTTGAGAAATAAGGCTTTAGATGGGGTGGATGAGAAGAAACCAAAACCCACCCAAACAAAACCAGTGACCAATGCTGGCAACCTCCAGATTATTGGTATTTACATAATATGGCCCACCAAAGTCATGGTGCACCAGCTCACAAGCCATGCTGGAAACAGCAGCGATGAGGATAACAACAGTGGCTTTATATTTGTCATTAAATACAACACCTCGGTAGCATCCTATATCTACATCATGTCAAAGGACTATCATCGCTCAACCTGCATTGACTAGAATCCTGTATCAAAGGTTAGTTACATAAACCTGGTGGCCTCGAAGGAGACCCTCATGTGAGGGTTGACACTTGGAAGTGGTGGCATTTGTGATAGCGAAAATGATGACAGTGGTTGTCGTGATGGAGGAAATGGTGCGGCATGATGCTTGTTTAAAAAAAATTGAGATTTCTCGACTTGTCAACATTTGAATGGTTCATGTGCAATGATCTCGGCGCTACAACATTGCTATGGGCCTTCAAGGTGTTCTCAGATATCAAACTCATAAAATATGGGAATACTCAGTTGAAGGAGATACAAATCCAAAACCTTACAGCCATCATAATCATAAGGACAGAGATGTTGCAAGTAAAGCCCAGTAAGGCAGTTTTGGGAGACGGCAGTGCAGAACCAGCGGACATGAGTCATTTGTCCTCCATCAAATATGGTGACGGTGGCGTGATCTATTTGCTCTCACCTACCACCTACCAGTTGAGAAAAAGGCTTTAAAGTCACATATTTTAAGATGCCTTTGTTGAGATGATGCTCTGTTGGCATTGCTCATAATAAGATGTTGGCAAAGCTTGCAAGTACAATGCATAAACTTGCTCAACAAAAAGTTGTACGAACATCAGTTGTAAAAGTTCTTTTAGCTTCTTTGCATTCGAATAAAACGAAACAACATGGAAGAAAACTTAAGAAGTTTTTTGCAAAATAATCTTGAAGATGCGTACAATAGATGGTGATCCATACTGCTTCAGATCCTCGGCCTTGAATCGCTAGCACCATGTAATGATTACCTCTACACGTAGCCTAAATATATTATTTGGTGAAGAGACTCACAAGACGAAGAAGTTTGTTCTTCATATAAACTGTCATGGGCATGCATATTTTAATTCATATATTAAGTGCAACCATGTTGATAATGTTCGAGGACCAATCCAAGTCGGGAATATATACTTCTAGCTATTGCATTACACCAAGTACAAAGTGGTTAAGTAAAGGAAATCCTTGAGGGTGGTGGACGGGGTTGCAATTCCAAACTCCATGAACAATCCATTTCGATCTACCTCTGGCCATGAATGCCCAAAATGTTGCTTTTGAGACAAAAAGAAATTGACATATGTCCACATTTCTCTCAATTATATACATATATGAGAAAGCTACTAGTTTCATAGTTAAATAAAAAAAACATTGTATGTACGCACCCAACTAAATACTTTAGTGGTTGTCTGTCCCAAGACATCTTTGGAGTCAATTAAGAAAAATAATATATAGATACACACACACACACATGAAAAGGAAAGAGTATTTTGGAATTGTATGAAAGTCTTAGCTGGGATAGCTATGGACAAGCACCTGATCGTGGAAAACAAGACATAAATGATCCATCTATTTGCTCCAACATTTGCCAAGCAGTTGAAAAGAACAACAACTTCAAAATTATGAAATGAGGCAGCATTGATTGTACTCATTACATCTTGTCCTTAAGTACATCATCACACATATATACTCTTTGGTGTTTTAAAAAAATAAAATAAAATAAAAATAATAAATGAATAAATAAATAAAGAGAAGTGGAAGCTTAGTTCATGAAAGACATGCAGAGAAGCATTGTATTAATGGAAATGAGTAGAGGGTGTAAGACTAAGTGGTGGTGTTGGTCCTAGGATATTGAAGAGAATGATCATTATATATACATATGATGGACGCTTCCAATGATAACGGAGATAATTGAGCAATGAAAAGAGACCTCTCGAGAACAGAGACCAAGTCCTGAATAATATATATATGCAACATATATATGCAACCAGCATTGTGTGAACGGTGGAGCTCTTTTTCCAATGCAATTGCATGCCAATGAAACCAGTCAAGCTCTTCTCCACCATCCTGTGAGCAACTTAATCCTGATTGCATGTGATTAGATAAGATTAGTTAGTTATCTAGTTTTTATTTTAGTTTTATTTTATTATCTAGTTTGTTAAAATTCAGATTTATCTTGTAAGTTAGTTTAAATTCAATCTTATCTTGTAATTTTATTTTCTATAAATTAATAAGAAGAAAGGAGAAAGTTTGAGTTGTTTTCAATTGAAAAACCCTAATCTCCCCAAGTAACCAAAAACCCTAATTCCCTTCCACAACCCTAAAATCCTATTTTTCTTATTTTTACTTGGATTCTAGGCTAACATTTGGTACCAAAGCAAGGTTGCATGACCAAGATCTTGAAACTCGAAGCAATGTCCATCTCCAACCAGCAGGCGGCGAAGTAGAGCGGTGGAGTGTCGTTCCACTTCCCAATCTTGAATTCCTCCAACTACACAGTGTGGCCAGTAAGGATGGAGGCAATTCTTGATGCCCAAGGTACGTGAGAGGCGGTGGAGCCGGCTGATGGAGCACAAGTGGATGAGAAGAAGGATAAGACAGCGTGAGCACACATCCTGCAGTGTGTCCTCGAAGACATCCTACTCCAGATTGCAAAGAAGAAGAAAATAAATGATGTTTGGGATAGTCTCAAGACAAGGTATCTTAGTGCTGATCGAGTGAAGAAGGCGCATCTACAAACTCTGAAGAGCGAATTTGATGCCATCCAAATGAAGGAGAATGAAACTATTGATGAGTTCGCCTGAAAACTCAGTGCCATCTCAAGTAAGTATTCTACACTTGGTGACACACTTGAAGATTCTGCTCTTGTTAAGAAGCTACTCGATTCCATCCCCGACAAATTCTTTCTTGTTGTTGTTAGGATCGAGCAATTTTATGATCTCGAGACCATGGCATTTGAGGAGGCAATAGGGCGATTAAAAGCATACAAAGAAAGAGCAGTACGGTTTCGTGAGAACACCGTTAACACTGGCAGCCAATTTTTGTTTACTCAGGCCGAGTGGAAGGCAAGGCAGAAAGGGGCCATCGGGAACAGTTCGTCACAGGGAAGAGGCCGAGGCTCCAATAATCTCGATCGTGGAAGAGGGCGTGAGCGTTGGCACGGTCGCGGCCGGGGTGGCCAGGGTGCGCCCCGTCAAGATAGTGCAGGAGAAAGCTTCAGCGATGCTAGTGGTGGCTCTCACGACAAGAGTCACATAAAGTGCTTCAATTGTGGAAGGATGGGGCATTACGCGTTAGAGTGTCCCAGCAAGAGGCGCAATAATGAAGTTCATCTCACACAAGTCATCGATGAAGAGCAACACTGTTGATGGCTGTGTCCCAAGAAGATATGCACACTGTACAACAATGTCGGGATGCGGTTTTGCTTAATGAAGAAGGAACATTGCCAAAGATGCACTATGACAAGAATGGAGATAATGAAGATATCTGGTACCTTGACAATGGTGCTAGTAATCACATGACGGGCCATCGCGAGAAGTTTCAAGAATTGGATGAAGCTGTCACCGGGAGGGTGAGAATCGGCGATGGATCGACTGTTCAGATCATGGGCAAGGGAACAATTATGTTCGCTTGCAAGAATGGAGAACACAAGGCTCTCCAAGAGGTATACTACATTCCAAAACTTTGTTGTAATATTATAAGTTTGGCCAGATGACAAAAGATGGGCACAAGGTTCTCATGGAAGGAGACACCATAAAAGTGTTCGACAAGAATGGGAAGCTCCTGATATCAGTAGAGAAGATGCAAAACAGGTTATACAAGGTGAACCTGAAGATAATTAAGACGGTTTGCTTACTAGCAAGAATCGAAGATCCAGCATGGTTGTGGCATGCAAGGCTTGGTCATGTTAACTTTCAAGACTTGAAGCTTTTAGGGGAGAATAAGATGGTGATTGGCGTGCCATTGTTGAATCGGCCGAACCAGCTATATGAGGCATGTGTAATCACAAAGCACACGCGATTACCATTCCCGCGTCAGACGAATTTTAGAGCAAAGAAGCCGCTTGATCTTCTTTATGCTGATATATACGGACCTATCTCTCCTTGTACACTTGCTGGTAACAAGTATTTTTTATTGATTGTTGATGATTTCACACGTTGGATGTGGGTGTATGTACTGCCAGCCAAGAGTGAAGCATTCCATGCATTCAAGAAGTTCAAGATGTTGATGGAAAACAAGACTGAGTACAAGATCAGAACACTCTGGATGGACCATGGAGATGAGTTCTTGTCTACGGAGTTCACTCGCTTCTGTGAAGACGAAGGCATAGAGTGACATCTCACTGCTCCATACACACCGCAAGACAATGTTGTTGTGAAGCACCGAAATCATTCCGTGATGGCCATGGTGAGATCCTTGCTCAAGGGAATGCACGTACCCATAAATTTTTGGGGAGAGACGGTTAGGCATGCGGTCTATTTGTTAAATCATCTCCTAACCAAAGCGCTAGGATAGCACACTCCGTTTAAAGTCTTGATGGGGAGAAAGCCAAATCTTGCACACTTAAGAGTATTTGGCTGCATGGCGTATATGAAGAACAACAATCCTCACATCAAGAAGCTTAACGACAGAAGCTCCCCCATGATTTACTTGGGTGTTGAGGAAGGCTGCAAAGCACACAGGTTGTTCGACCCAAGTCATAACAAACTCCAAGTAAGTAGAGACATTGTTTTTCAAAAAAATCTTGAATGGAAATGGGATGCAGGTGCTTGCAATGAGGAACAGCAGGAAGAATACTCCGGAGTTGCACTCGAGACAGCCCCGTATGCAGCAGTTTCTTTTTCGGCAGCTACCTACAGCCGCAGAAGCCTTCCAGCGCGCACTGCCCACCAGATTCACCCACAACGTTCTCCTCCGCATCACCCGCGTCACCAGACTCCCAAGATGAGGTAATACGGTTCAGAACTCTTACAGACGTCTACGCCAACATAGAAGAGATTACATTTGATGAAGAAGAAGAAAAATTGATGATGGTGTTGTCTGAAGAGCGAACCTGCTAGCAAGAAGCTACGAGGGAGGCCTGTTGGGTTGAAGCAATGGAGAAGGAGTTGGAGTCCTTTGGAAAAAATCACACTTGGACCCTGACATAACTCCCATCAGGCCACAAACCCATCGGCCTGAAATGGGTGTTCAAATTGAAGAAAGATTCAGATGGACATGTTGTCAAACATAAAGCGAGGCTGGTGGCTAAAGGCTTTGTACAAAGGCAAGGCATCAACTTCGAAGAAGTATTTGTGCCTGTTGCAAGACTTGAGATAGTTCGAGTCATTCTTGCACTCGCTGCAAATCGGGGATTGGAGGTACACCATCTAGAAATGAAGTTAGCATTTCTTAATGGGGAGTTAGAAGAAGAAGTTTATGTTACTCAACCAGAGGGTTTTGAGATACAAAACCAGAAGCACAAGGTGTATAAGCTATCAAAGGCTCTTTATGGCTTGCGGCAAGCTCGACGGGCATGGAATATTCTGTTGGATAAGAGTTGAAGGAGACTTGGATTCAATAAATGCAGTCAAGTGCAGGCAGTATACACTAGAAGGGAAGGAGAAAACAATGTGATTGTCGGAGTTTATGTTGATGACCTTATTGTGACAGGAAGTATCTCAGAAGAAATCAAGAGATTCAAGGTAGTAATGAAGAATTTTGTTATGATGATTGGAAGGAGCAGATAGTAACTACTCTCTTGTATGTCATGCAATTTTTTTTAAATATAGATACATTAATTTTTTAATATCAAGATTTAGTAAATTTTGTTATGATTATGACTAATTCATAATTTTTTTTACAGGTTTACGTTTGCAACTATGTTCTTCTGCCACAGTAAGTTAATTACCTTGTTTTGAATATTAATATATATCTTTTAAAAATAAGGTTCATATATATACACACGAAATTGCTTCAAAAAAATTCTATTGGTTTATATATCCTAGGAATAGTTAATGCTAGATATATTTATACATATTTACATTAATGTTAGTGTTTAATTTTCTCTTAAAAAGAGAAATTTATTTTTGGAATTAATTAAATATATTAAGCATACGTTATTGCCACATGAGACTAAATGTATATCAAAATATAAGTTTTGAGGGAGGTCTATACTATATTATCTATTTTTCTAAGATATATAGACATATAACTCTTAAATTTGGAGGCATAGTGGATAGGAGAAGGTAGTGTTCATTTTGATTCCTCGTGGGGAAAGATGTTTGCTTTAACTACCTAACTTGATGAATTTGTTTCTTTTCGTTATAGCAACTAGGGAGCAAGCAATGTAGAACATTTCATGCATGAATCTATGTCAATCTACAAATTCATTAAATTTTAAGGATGAAATAAGCATGTGATTTTAGTAGGCTTCACCATTGCCTTTAAACCATTAATTAGTAGGATTATGGTAAGACAATCAAGAACAATGAAATAAAAATATGATTGTTTGTTTTGTTTTTTGTTTTTTTATTTATGGCAAAGGCGACGAACACCGTCTCACAAGAGGGTGTTAAGGACAAACATGTACGGTAGTACACCAATTACGTTGGTTTAAAGATCCTTTAGGGATTTGTTAGCTCGGCCAAACGTCACATGAGCGATAAGAGTCTTACCATGTGTACGTTCAGAAGATATTTCAAGAACCAAATAGAGTTAATAAATCTCCCTACCATGCAACACTGGAGTGGAGGGCAACGATATTCTCCCATAACTAGGGAACTCATGAAAAGTGAATGAATAGTATATTATAGTCTTTGTATGGTATTCTACAATGTATACAAAGTACTGCCGACCTAGGGATTCGATCCTGGGTCTGC
This sequence comes from Dioscorea alata, assembly GCA_020875875.1. NCBI lineage: Eukaryota > Viridiplantae > Streptophyta > Magnoliopsida > Dioscoreales > Dioscoreaceae > Dioscorea > Dioscorea alata. Next base: position 11,291,868 of record CM037020.1, on the reverse strand, counting down.
CTATTCACCATTCTCATAACATTCCACTACACCGAGTAGTATTTTAGTGTTTTGTTTCAATTTAATTATTTATATATTTAATTAATTGCGTATTTGTGACCACTTAGGTTTTTTTTTTTTATGTTTTCCCATTCACCATTCTCATAACGTTCCAATACCCTAAGTAGTAGTTGTTTTTTTTTTTTTTTTGTTTTTTTTGGTGCAGTTTAAGTATTTGTATACTTAATTCATTAAGGTATTTGTGACCACTTGTGTTATTTTAAAACCATAGCTATATTTATTGACTTTGGCTTGTTTTGTTTGTTGGAATATTTAGAGGAGAATATGAAGAGGGTGCTAGGGAGAATCCTATTGATCATATGGCTATTTGTGGTGTTGGTCATCCAGTTATTTAGCTAGCTTGATTTCAACCCTAACATTGCAACAGCTCTGAACACAGATAGGTGGGATTAAATCATTAATAACAACTGGTTATCCAATTGGATACGAAATCGGTTCCTTCGTAGAGTTTTATATGGTGCAAGAGCTGGGGATTCCAAGGCCCATGCTAAGAGGTCTTGGTTCACTTGAAGAGTATGCTAAAGCTCTTGAACTTGGCCCTGAGAATGGAGGCGTTGCTGCTGTTATGGATGAACGTCCTTATGTTGAGCTTTTCCTTTCAACACACTATCAATTCGCCATTGTTGGTTCTGCTTTCACTACAACTCGTAGAGGTTTTGCAAGTCTCTTTTCTCAAACTCCCATTGCTATTTACCATTTAAAAATAGTATTTTTGTTTCTAATCCGTTGCTAATTCTGTTTAGAAACGGATTAAAAACAGAATTTATCAATTTCAAAAACTCTTGTTTTAATTTAAATAAAAACAGAAAAATGTTTCATTTCTAAATTTTGAAAGGGTTTAGAAACAGGAACCTAACCGTTCCTAAATTTTGAAATTTAAAATAGAATAATTTATGTTGGTAATCCATTTTTAAATTCTGTTGTAATTCCGTTTTTGAATTTAGAAACAGACATAAAACAAAACAATTACCGTTACAAAAATTAAAAATGAATTTCTAACGGAATATTTTTGTTTTATTTTTTTTTCATCATTAGAAACAAAACTAATTTTGTTTATAATCCGTTTTTAAAATTATTTTTAAAAGATAATAGTATTGAAACAAATTAATCCATTACTAATCCATTTTTAAAATTTAAATAAAAAAAAAAAAAATTATATCACGGTCAATTGTACATTTGTTCTCAATTGCAAACATTAACTGATCCTGCATATCACCTCCACAATAAAAACTTATGGCAACATTACATTTAAGTAAACTGATCCTGCATTTTAACACTGCCAATATTACATTAAGCAAACTATTTTTGCATCTTAACACTGGCAACATTACATTAAGCAAACTAATCCTACATCTTAACACATGCACTGAATTGCCTCCAATGGCGACGCCTTGCACTACAAGAAAAATCTAATATCGGTAGGGTAGATTTGGCACGGAAATGAGCTTAAAAACCATGACAAACTAATTTTGGCACCGTATTTGGCACGAAAAAACAACCATGCCTATAGCAATGGTGACAAATGTATTTTGCCACCATTTTTTTAAACGGTGCCAAACTTTGTCACCTTTTTGGCACAGTCATTTACTTTTGCGCCAAACATTACAAATGATTTTTAGCACGGCCTTTGGTTTCATGTTTGCCACTGTTTTGCCACAGTTTTATTGGTTTGGTATTTGGCACAGTTTTTTGGTACGATTTTGTTTATTATATTTTTTTCATAGTATTTGGCACTGATAAATGTCTAAATGTATGTATTCTAGTATACTTATTTAGTACACTTTTCATGTATTTGATCACGTTTGGTGCCCGTTTTTATGCCTAATCGAGTCATATTTGCTTGTAGGGCAGGTAGAAGCCATGGAGATCGTGAAGACATATTTCGGGTAGAAAAAAAGGAGAAAAACTAGGGTGTGGCACTGCAGCAGTTCCTGTAGCACTTGGGGGTCTTCGGGTAAGAAAATCCGAGAATTTTGCCTAAGCCTCATGGCCCCATCTGCTACCCCGTGGGGAATTTCCAGAAGCCTTAACCTAGTTCTTACTACCCAGTCAAGATTTTCCGGAAACTTTTGCCTAGGCTTCACTACCCAGTTAACTACCCCGTGAGGCGCGGGATTTGGGAATTCTCTTGATCTAATCTACATCCTCACAACCCCCCATATGGCCCGTATGCCTCGGGGGTATAAAATGGGAGTTCTAGGGCTATTGAAGGGGACATTTGGCGAGCATATTGAAGGGGAGAACGAAGATACCTTTTGGAAGACGACGATTTGGAGCCAAAGAAGTAGGCAAGAGAATCATCAACAAGGGGAGAGCTTCACTATCAAGAGAGCAAGGTACCAAGCCGAGGGGAAGCGTCATTTGGTAATCTTTTGGCCGAGGGAAAGCGTCATTCGGCCGGACCTCCACCTTCTCCTTCATCATTTCATCTAGGGAGTGTCATTTATGAGCTTTTTGAGTGATTTACTTTACCTTGTTGTTATTGTTTGTATGATGGCACACTAGACCCCCAAGGCCACTGGATGTCGATCAACCTTGGGGGGTTCATCATGTATTTTTGGATGATTTGCACTTAATATTATGTTTGGGTTGATTTATGATTTTGTTCATTGTGTTTCATGCCTAGAGCTACTTGAAGGAGAAATCCGTAGCTCTTTATTGAGTTGTACATGTAGACGTGACCTACTCGCGTGTATTAGATCTTTGATGAACAAAAAGGGGTTTCTTGTATTGGTATTGCCGAGAAATTGGATATCAATAGCCCTCCGATCTATAAGGGTAAACTAGGGTTTAGGGTACCCTTATATTGGGATCTCTTTGTACTTAATGCAATCGTAGGAATACCGGTTAGGAAGAAATTCCACTAGATATTCGTATGGGATTAGGGTTCAATCACTGAGAAATTGGGGTTGGTCTAATCTTGAGATCCTTTGGTCTAAATCACTCGAACAATCCTTTTATTGTTCATCCATGTTTCATGATGACCACCTCAAGGGGATCCACATCCATAGGCCTTCACTCATCACTGTAGCACTTGCAACCATTGTGTTTGACTTTAAATTTGTTTATACATACTGTTCTTATTTCTTTGCTTTAAAGAGAGTACTATAATCATGCTTGAGATATTAGGTTAAATAGTAGGCGATGAAGGAGTAATAGTTGACCCTTAGCCCCGTGGAATACGATCCTTGTGCTTTTGCACTAGGTATTACTTGATGACCCTGTACGCTTGCGGGATTCCTTCACCAAGTTTTTGGCGCCATTGCCGGGGAACTCTTTAAGGGATTCTAGGAAACTTCTAGCTTATTGCTCTAGCCATTTATTTATTGTTTATTTTCTTTTCTTTTGTTTTCATTTCTTTTGAGCCTAACTTGTTCTATCTTTCCTGATTTGTGCAAGGTACCGTGTATGACACATGGAAATCCGACAGACTTAGTTGAGCCGGATAGTAAAATTGAGAGGACCTTGCTTCGTAGAAGAAGAGAAATTGGTGAAAGCTCGAGTGAGCAAGACATTTTGGTTGAAGATTTGCCATCATCCGTTATGGCCGAGGAGAGACGAATGCTGTCCGAATATGAAAGTCCACAATTTACGGGTGAAGAATTCAGTGCCCAAGCACCTACTATTACAACCAACAATTTTGAAATCAAGGCAAGCACAATTGGCATGGTCCAGAATTCAGTTCAGTTCAATGGTCTTGCAAACGAAGATGCACATGATCACCTTGCCCGTTTTCTCCAAATTTGCTCTACATACAAGATAAATGGGGTAACGGATGATGCTATCCGGTTGCGCCTTTTCCCATTCAGTCTTAGGGACGCGGCATACCGATGGCTCACATTTCTACCGCCGGGTTCAATCAAGACATGGAAAGACATGGTCGAGAAATTTCTTGGAAGATACTTTCCTCCTAGTAAAGCGGCAAGATTGAGGCAAGAAATTTCAGCTTTTAAGCAAGAAGAGTACGAGAGTTTATTTGAAGCTTATGAGAGATTTAAGGACCTCATTCGAAGATGCCCTCACCATGGGTTTGCTTCATGGATGCGAGTACAAATCATATACAATGGGCTGAATTATGCCACCCGCCAAGTCATTGATGTCTCAACGGGTGGATCACTTAGCAACAAGTACCCTGATGAGGCCAAGCAGTTACTTGAGTCCGTGGCAAGCAATGAATCTCATTGGACCTCGAGAGGAACACAACAAAAAGGGGGACAGAATATATGAAATCAATGCTAACGATGCTCTTGCCGCGAAGGTTGATCTGTTGTCTAGGAAGCTAGACAAACTCATGGGTAGCAGTTCGAAGTTTGAAACAGTGATGAGTTGTAGCACTTGTGGTGGTGGACATGGGGCCACCCAATGTCCTATTGCTAGCTCCTCCGTTGCGCCCATTGAGACTGTTGATTACATTGGGGGCCCAAGGCCACAAGGAAATCCGTACAGCTCTACTTACAACCCGTGGTGGAAATACTACCCTAACTTCTGATGGAATCAAGGGCAACAACAACCCGAAATCTGCTGAAGAAATTGTTGAGAAGGATGAACGGGAAAGAAACAATGAATCTCATATTCGGGGAAAATCAAATCCACCCGAGTACAAGTCTCCAATTCCCTATCCAGCTAGATTGAAACAAGACAAGGAGGATGTTCAGTTTAGAAAATTCATCAACATCTTCAAACAACTCCACTTTAATATCCCAATCGTTGAAGCTTTAACGCAAATACCCAAGTATGCCAAGTTTCTAAAGGAGCTCCTCACCAATAAAAGAAAATTAGAAGAGGAAGGCACCGTGATACTCTCGGGAAATTGTTCGGCTATTTTAGAGAAGAAGCTCCCACAAAAATTGAGAGATCTGGGAAGTTTCATAATTCCTTGTGTGCTTGAAGGAGGAGTTCAAGAAAATGCTCTAGCCGATTCGGGGGCTAGCGTTAACGTCATACCCTACACCATGTATTTGAAGGTTGGCTTGGGTGAGCTTAAACCCACAAGGATGACTTTACAATTGGCGGATCGATCAACAAGAAAGCCTCGTGGAATTGTGGAGGACGTGATTGTTCGAGTTGACAAATTGGTTTTTCCCGTGGATTTTGTAATTATGGACATTGATGAAGATGTGGAGACACCGTTAATTCTTGGTCGGCCATTCTTAAGTACCTCAAGTGCCCTAATTGATCTCAAGGGAGAAAAACTAACACTAAGGGTTGGAGAGGAGGAAGCAGTGTACACATTGCCGGAGGCCATGAAACACTCTCTTGACCATGATGACAAAGTTTATTTTATTGATAAAACTAACTCTTGATTTCTAATTCTGTGCAGGAGGTATTGTCGTTGAATCCCTTGGACGAGTATTTAAAAGAACTAGGAGATGAAGAACAAAAAGAACCCCACTCCCCCCATCCGAATAATAACCTAAAGCAACCAAAGGAGAAGGCAATATGCACCAATGCCAAAGAAAAGGAGAAAAAGGAATCGATGTTGAAGACAATTTGGAGGGAGGTACAGGGGGAAGAGAAAGAAAGGTACCAACCCCCACCGTTCAAAATCTCATGGAGGGAAGGTAAAATTTGAACCCCTCTTTGATCATGAAATAGTTGATGTCTATTCGTTAATGTCGTTGAACTTTGACACGACCCCTTGCGTGTATCCCGCAAGTGCACGGGTTTTTCGAAGTAATAAATTTACCCTGGTGAGTGGGTAGTCGAATCCACAGGGAATAGGGAATTAGAATACGAGATTTCACTAATAAAGCTATGCGGAGTGCGAAAAAGCAATAGTGGGATCAATGAGTGAATATAAAATCAAACAGAATGAAAAGCAAGAAATTAAATAGAAAGATGGAAGATGAGAGAGTGCAAGTAAAAGAGAATAGAGAGGATTACTAATGAATGAAATAGGGCATCCGGACAAGCTACCTCTAGGGTCTATGTTTCTAGTGCAGGACTATACTATTATACTCTCCTATTGATGTTTAATTAAGTCGAGGATATCCTAAGACTCACAATCCCAAACCTAAGGACAACCGTGACTAACCCCTACACAATGCCCTGGTATTAGGATTAACATCACCCTTCACTCTGTCGCTCGCACGACTAAGCCCCAGGGGAGTATATCTACCTAACCCTCACACTACATGGGATTGCTTTAAGCTCTAGGGATTCCTAGTGGTAAACCTGTTCCTATGTGTAGTTCTAACCCTTTGGTCTAGGTGTAAGAACCCTAGTCTAGATTAAGCCCTAATGCGTATGATTCACTTCAACCCTTCACTCAATTACTTGCGTAACTAAGCCCCAGGGGAGTTTATCTGCCTAGCACTTGACTCTATTTCGACCTCTGTGAAATCAAGGAAACGGAGGTAGGGAGAAACCACGTCGGAGGGGAAAGGGGTACATCGCTACCTCACAACTCTCTGATAAGTGCTCGTGTTATAGTAATGCAAAGTGTTATTATCTTGCAATGAGCATTGATTTAATCAGATTTTATCACTAAAAAGTGTGCATTTGTTTACTTTTGTGCATTGTAGGGTTGTGGAGCCAATTTGGAGAAGAATGAAGCAAGAATAGGTTATGTTCGCCATTGTTGACGAGTTTTCGGACTAAGCAAGGAACAAGGCATGAGTTTAGACTTGTGGGTGTGTGCCAAACTCCATTGGAGGGGCACAAGGGCAGTCACATTCACAAAAGTCTAACTCGTGTAGCATTGGAAAACTTCGCCAATGAAGAGAAATGAAGTAATCGACATAATCTACCATTGATTGCGTGCCCAATTCAATGGTCTCGATGAAGAACGATGAATTCGGGAGCATTTCGGCTAAGTACTGTAGCAGTACTGTAGCAAAGTAATGTAGCGAAAGTACTGTGGCAAGCTACTGTTCACTGTTGCCGAAAATCAGGATTTCAGAGAGTTTACACGGGCGTGTGGAAATTCCACACGGCAAAGTACTGTAGCCGAAAAATCACGATTTCAGAATTTCCACAAGGCCGTGTGGAATTAAGACACGGGCATGTGGAATTCCTGGTTTTACACAGGGCCGTGTGGAATTAACACAGGGGCGTGTGGAACTCTGATTTCAGCCCGATTTCAGCCTATAAATAGCCCGTTTTCAGATCTATTTGGGGACCCTCCCGTTCTATCACTTAGATATCTTTTGGGGGGCTTTCGGCTAGGGTTTGGAGAGGTTCTTGGAGGTCTTTGGAGGTGATTAAACGGCATCGACATCGACATCCTTTGGAAGAAAGCTATTGGGGAAGCTCTCATCGGCATTGATTTGTCGAGGTGTGCCTTAGGCTTGACAAGGGATTCGTTGGAGAAGACACGCGACTACACAAGACCATCGATACGATCTACAAGGGGGTTTTCTTTATGGTTTTCATGCATATGTTCTTAAACTATTTATTGACTTTGTGTTGCTCCATGGAGAGCTAAACCCTAGTTGGTATTCGGACTTGTAAACCCTAGGATGATATTGTTTCTATGACTTTTATTATGCTTTCTTAATTTAATGTTCTATTATTGAGTTCCAATCTTGCATGCCGATTGTATGAGATTTTCCCTTAGCCGTGACACTAGGGTTGAGAATCTATTAGGTTATCCTTTGAGGGTGTGACAACCTCTATAGGATTAGACTACACAAGGTTGGAGAGGGTTGAGAGGGAGAGTTGTGAGGTAGCGATGTACCACTTTCCCCTCCGGTGTGGTTTCTCCCTACCTCCGTTTCCTTGATTCATTAGCGGTCGAGATAGAGTGAAGTGCTAGGTAGATAAACTCCCCAGGGGCTTAGTTACGCGAGTAACAGAGTAAAGGGTTGAAGTGAATCCTACGCACTGGGGCTTAATCTAGACTAGGGTTCTTCCACCGGGACCAAAGGGTTAGAACTACACATAGGAACAGGTTTTACCATTAAGAGTCCCTAGAACTTAATGCAATCCCACGTAGTGTGAGGCTTATGTAGATATACTCCTCTAGGGCTTAGTTGACAGGTCAACGAGAGTCAAGAGTCGTAGTGAATCCTAATGCCGGGGCATAGTGTTGGGGTCAGTTACGGTTGACCTTACGTTTGGGACCGTGTGTTTAAGGATATCCTCGACTCAATTAGACATCAATTACAGGGTATAATACAAGTCTTGCACTGGAAGCATTAGTCTTAGGGGGAGCTTTGTCCGGGTACCCCATCTTTATATCGATTACCTCTCCTACCCTCATTATTCTTCTTGCACTCTTTTATTTTCTTTTATATATATATATACTTCTTTCATTATCGACTTCTTTCATAGCTAAATAGCGATAACACTTGTTTCTGAACACTATTCCCTGTGGATACAACTACCCACTCACCAGGGTATTTTTATTACTTCGACAACCCGTGCACTTGCGGGGTACACACGCAAGGGGTGTGTCACTCTCCCTCTCAACCCTCTTCAATCTTAAGTAGTCTAACCCTAAGGAGTTGTCACACCTCCAAAAGGCAACCTAAATTGTTGTCAATCCTAGTGTCACATCTAAGAGAAAACAATAGCAATATGAAATTAAGATTGAAACTCAATTTTATTCATCAATAATGGAAAAGCATAATAACAATGTCAAAGAAACATAATAACCCTAGAGTTTACAAGTCCGAATACCCTTAAGGGGTTTAGCTCCTCATAAAGCTATACATGTTCATCAATGTAGAAAAGAAAGCACAAATTAAAGACATCAATGAAAACCCCCATGCGTATGGTGTGGCCGTGGTCTTGTGTGGCCGTCGAACGTCGGTGATGATGCCGATGACGCGCGCTAAACCTCCACGAAATCCTCTCCGAAACCCTAGCCGCACTCCCCCAAGTTGGAGAGAAAGATAGGTCAAAAGATATCCCAAAAGGTCTCCAAAATCTCCTTTTATAATGTTGAGTCGCGGCTTTAAAATCTGACTTATCGGGGGCTTCATACGGCCTTGTGGAATTAACACACGGGCGTGTGAAATTTCTGTCTGCTGAAAAATTAATTCACACGGCCGTGTGAACTCTCTAGAATTCTGAATTTCGGCCGAAAGTGAATAGTAACTTGCTACAGTTTTTGCTATAGTAACAAGCTACAGTGCTCACCCGAAACGCTCCCGAGTCCATCGTTCTTCATCGAGGCCATTGAATTGGGCACACAATCAATGGTAGATCGTGCCGATTGCTTCGAGTCTCCTTCTTGGTGAAGTTCTCCTAAGCTACACGAGTTAGACTTGTTATGAATGTGACTGCCTTTGTGCCCCTCCAAAGGAGGTTGGCACACACTCATAAGTCCAAGCTCGTGCCTTGTTCCGTGCTTGGTCCGAAAACTTCCCAACATCGGCGAACACGACCTAATTTCGTTCTTCTTCTCCAATTTAGCTCCACAAACCTTCAATGCACAAGATACACAAATGCACGCCATTTAGTGATAAAAACTGATAAAAGATATGCTCAATGTAAGATAATAACGCTTCGCGGTACTACAACACAAGCACTTATCAAATCCCCCCACACTTATGCTTTTGCTTGTCCTCAAGCAAAATAGAACGTGAAAGTACTTGGGAAGAACAATCGAAAGTGCTCAGCCTTAGCTTCACCAAGAGTATGCAAAAGAAGCATTGTACAAGTAAGAGGAAATCAAAACATTGCATAAAGTTACCATTGTTCTTGCTAAAAACTCGAATCAAAAAGGACAATAACTCGAAAACGTGAAGTGTGTGCGAATTCACTCAAGAGAACCAACGAGTACTCCTCAAACTCTTCTTACAAGGACTTATTTATATACACAAAGTAAGGAAGTAGTAGCTTCACTCAACCTCTAAGGTAGCCCTTTCCTAGGTGGCCGCCAAAGGTGGCTTTCACACTTTCGAGGAGGTAGCTCTTTCTACCGGGGTAGTAGCTTTCACGCTTCCCATGAGATAGCTCTTTCTCTCATTAGGGCATAACTTGTATCCAACTTATGAGAGTAGCTACATACTTCATAGGAGGTAGCTCTTTCCACCCCAAATGCAAAGATAAAAGCTAGATTAATATTCACAAGCTCATAATTTTTTTTTTTTTTTTTTTTTTACTACAACTACATAGAACTTCACAACTTACTAAAGTAATACTAAACTAGTCCTTTAAACTTCGAGTTTGAGTTTCCGAAAGATTTCAAGATTGAGTAGTGCAATAAGATGTAATCAAGCAAAAATTCCATAAAAATTCAAGTAAAAACTAGAGCATGATAGGACACAATGTTAAAAATTCTCCTAAACTATAAGAATACAACCGTTGCAACTAAGGTGAACCGCCATAGGCTACATGAGCATGAACAATTGAACGCACAAGTAAAAGTGTGTGCAATGTGAACTCCCCCCCACACTTAAGATGTACATTGTCCCCAATGTACGCAAGCAAGCACAATTATAAGTAGCAAATAAAACAATTAGTGTCGAAGTGGGCAATTGAAACATTACTCCCCTGAATTCCAAGTGTTGCGTTTGATGGAGCTAGGTCATTGAGAGTTGAGTCTCAATGGTTTGTGGAGCACACACGGTCCTATGACCGTGCCAATGACTGTTCCTCAAAATCCTTTACATCCAAGACCATCAGCGCACATATACACAAGGGTTCCTCAAAATCACTAGGGAATGAGTAGAAATGATCCTTCTTTAGTTCAAGCATTAGAAATCTTGAACAAAACAGAGTTTACACCAGCCAAAAGCTTCTCCAAAGACTCGTCAAATCCGACTATAGTAAAACAGAATAATACAATAATTGAACTTCTTGTCTCACTACACAAGAAGTTAGATTTATTGATAGATACTATCAAACAGCCAAAGCAACAAAATATTGAAGAGGCTATAAACAAGCTAACCTCCAAAGTTCAAAATCTTAAACTTGGACCAAGTACAAGTTTAGAAGAAAGACCCGTAATGAAAGCACCACCAAGGGTTTTTGCTGTTTGGACAGATCCAAGACAACAAGTGGAAGAATATAAAAAGAAATATGGAAAACAAAATTCTTCCTAGAAAAAATATTATCAGATCTTATAAACCACAAATATTCAGGAGGAAATAGAAATCACTTGTTATTGAAAAAATCTTGAATCCTGAACAGCAACTAGATTCAGTAAGAAACAAACATGCACAGTTAATTCCGGCAGAGTTATATCAACACGGCCTCTAGGAAACTAAACCCAAAGTGTACCAACACTACAGTGAATAGATAATATCTTGTTGTGATACCACAACATAGATTAATTTGAGTTTCCTATCTAGAAACTCAAAACATGAATTTTTATCAAAAAAATATTCCATAATTCATATTGGATTAATTCTAATAGGCATTAAGGTTCTGCATAGAAAGGATTATGGATCCAAAGTAATGATAGCATTAGCAGACACTTCAGACAGTGTACCTCAAAAGGCTGTCTTAGGAACAATGGAAGTAGATATGGCACAAACACATGAATTATTTTACTTTGCACCAAATATGTCCATGACAATCAATGACTTCTGTAAGTATTTTAGATTAATTATTAAATCCAAGGGATATGAAACAATGTCCCAAAGAGACAATCTACTAATAACAAAAGCTTTAGTAGGAAGAGTTGCAAACAACTCCTCTTCAGCTTACAGATTAAGACTTGAAAATGCCTTAGCACACATTTCAACACAAGGTGTGAAGGCTATAGAGGGAAAGAAATATTCCTCAACAGATTATGAAGAGACAGACTGGTAAATATCTATAAGAAGTGATAAAGTTTCTAAGACACCAGTCAGAATGGATTATTGGACTTCCTCATCAGATCCAACAATAGCTACTTTTAGATTCACTTCATATGTACAAACTCCAATTCAAGAAGTTGAAGAAGAAGTGGAAGCATGCTTAAAAATCACAGATGAGGGATGGACGTTAGAAGAGCTGGAAGAACTAGAAGAAGAATTTGGAAAAGGTCTATTAAGACCTATGAATTCTGACTATTATATAGAGCCAATATATGATGTTTACGATGATAATGATCAGATTATACCCCAACTCCAGCCACTTTATGATGAAGAACCAGTTAGAGATAACAGAGCCATATTTGAAAGGCTGCAAGAATACGAAAATCAAATCTTTGAATTTGAGTATCCCACAAGGATACAACAGAAAGATCAAATACTAATGGAAGCAGAATCCTGTAATGCAAGGCAACAGACATCAGTTCCAACAACCAAGGTCTCTGGAACTCCTGTTTTTGGACCTCTAGCCTTGCAACCAGTTCCAATCCAACCATTTCCAATATAAACAATAAGGGGAAATACACAACCACGACCTTATAGTATGATACTATACCAACACTACCTTCTACACATGTACAAACTGGATCTATGTTAGTACTCCCTGAAATTTCAAAATGGGAAGAAACAATTAGAAGATGGGAGAGAAATACAATCACCCATGTGCTACAAAACAGTTTGCTGATAACATAGATAAAGTTATGTACATTGAAAATCTATTAGGGGAAACTGTTAAATTATTCCTTTAGAATTTCAAGCATTAGTAGATATTGCTGAAGACACAGCAAACATTACATCCCAAATTCACCAAATAATTTTAGGGTATGATGAATATAGGGGACAAACAGAAATGCAAAATCAAGCCTTGTTAGAATTAGAACAATTACAGATCAATAACATGAAGGACATAGAAGCTTATTCAATTACTTTTTTAGCATTGGTAGCCAGGACAGGAGCAGCATTCTTAAGCCCATAAATAAGTGCCAAATATTTTAGAAAGCTACCTCTGCCCTTTAATACAAAAATCCAAGAAATGTGGACAACCAAACACCCTAATTGGTTAGTTGGAGTATTACCCAGAATAGATTTCACATATAAGTTTCTCCAAGACTTATGCAAAACAAATGAATTACTTAGACAAGCCAAAGACTTCTCCTTTTGCAAGAATATCAAAACCCCAGGACAATATAGCAAAACTTGGCATCCAAAACAAGTTCTTAGAAGATCCACAAGATACAAAGGCTAGAATGCTAAAAGTAACCAAGTAAGAAAATTTAGGATTGATAAAACCACAGGGAAACCTTCTAAATGTAGGTGTTATATTTGTGGGGATCCAGGACATTTTGAAAACCAATGCAACAATCGAATTGTTAATCGACAAAGAATGACTATCGATGAGCAACTAGACTTAGATCCTCAATGGGATATTGTTAGTTTAAATGATGGCGAAGACCCAAATGATTCTGATATTTGTTCTTTCTCAGATAATGAGGAAGATCAGAAGGAAAGACTTGACTTTCCAACAGAAAAATTGCTTATGCTAGTTCCAGAACAAATAGAATGGAATTTACAAAGAGCTAATAAGAAGCTCACAGAAGAACAACAACAATGTATACATATTTGGGAATATTACCCAGAAGTTGATTATATCAACAATAATTATTATTTTTATAGGCTTAGACCTCCAAAAAGAGGCAAGGATTTTATGCTTAACATGCAAATTATTGTTATGCAGATATTGTGCAGAAGTAAAAAGCATAGAAATGCTAACAGAAGAACACTTATTTTATAATGTAGGAAAACTAACAGACTTTGAAGAAAGAATCATTCCAATCCTACACAAGTTAGAAGAGCTTCAGGTCATAGGAAACAATCCTTTACAATATTGGGGGAAGAACAAAATAAAGTGCAAACTTGACATCATAAACCCTGACCGGACTATCCAAGCCAAACCGATAATTCCTTCACCAAAAATGGTAGAAGAATACAAAAAACACATTGAAGAATTGTTAACCCTAAGAGTGATAAGACCCTCTACAAGCAGACATAGAACGGCCTCGTTCATTGGCAACAAACACTCTGAGCAAATTAGAGGAAAAAGTAGAATGGTGTATAACTACAAGTGATTGAATGATAACACGCATAAAGATCAGTATACCTTACCAGGAATTGATTATCTTTTACTAAAGATAAAAGATAAAAACATCTACAGTAAATTTGATCTGAAGTCAGGATTTTCATCAAATAATGATGGAATCTCAAAGCATTGAATGGACATCCTTTATATGTCCATAGGGCCACTTTGAGTGGTTAGTAATGCCATTTGGACTAAAAAATGCACCCTCAAATTTTCAGCGAAAAATGGATAATATTTTCCAAAAATATTTGGATTTCATTTGTGTCTATATAGATGATATCCTTATATTTTCAGAAGATATTAAACAACATGTTCAACACTTAACCCAATTCTTTACTATCTGTAAATAAGAATGATTAATATTATCCAAAACCAAGATGGAAATAGGAGTAACTTACATAGAATTTCTTGGTCTAGAAATAGGTCAAGGAAAAGTACAGTTACAGCCTCATATCAGCAAAAAGATTCTAGAATATCCTAATAACCAGTTAGAAGACCTTAAATGTCTACAGAGATTTCTTGGTATCCTTAATTATGCTAGAAACTATATCCCTAATTTGAGTAAATACACTAGAGTATTCTATAATAAATGTTCAAAAATGGAGAAAGAAAGTTTAATCCACAAGATTGGAAGATGGTTGAAAAAATCAAGGAAGTTGTACAAAAATTACCACCTTTGGTCCTACCACAACCAAAAAGCTATATAATTATAGAAATAGATGGAAGCTAAGAAGGTTGGGGTGGAATATTAAAATGGAGACCATCTAAATCTGAATCACCCTCAACGGAAAAAATCTTGAGATACTGCAGTGGAAACTATAAGACATCCATAACTGCAATAGATGCTGAAATTATGGCATGCATATATACATTAGAAAAATTAAAATATTTTAATATGATAGAAAAGAATTTATTCTTCGAACGGATTGTATCTCTATAGTAAATTTTTATAATAAATTAAATAATAAAAAATTAAATATTAACAGGTGGGTAAATTTCTGTGACCAGATCACGAGGATAGGCTTAAGTGTTACTATTGAACATATTAAAGGGAAAGACAACGTAGGAGCAGATGGGCTATCAAGGATAATCTGCACAAGTCCTTTCAGGTAAATGGCATCTCCAAGTAACCTGAAAGGAAAGGATTTACCACAGTTCTCTGAGAATAATAAGGGGAATTTCCGAATCCCTTATGGTCTTGAATTAGATGACCAACAAAAAACTCTTACAAATGCTTTATGGAGAGCAACAACTTCAATAGCCAAAATCAAAGCATTAAATGTTTTATCCTATTATTTCTCTAAAGATGCAAAAAGAGACTATGAATATTTTGTCAAATTTGAAGGCAAAAAGGCGGGAATTTATCATACTTAGGGAGAACTACAAAAGGCAGTAGGAAAATGAAATACTCCTCAGGGATGGAGAGGATATTATAGTTTCCAAGCAGCTCAAGACTCTTATCTTCGTTAGAAAAGGGAGGGACAAATAGAAATCCCAATAGTCACAATACCTTCAATGGTTATAAAACCATAAGAAGAAAATTCTTCACAGAAACAAAACAAACCTAATAAAGATATCACTTTTGAAAAATTTGGAACTTTAATGCATTTGAAAATAAGATATCGACAGGAATGGCTGAAACACTTACCCTTGGAGGTAAGTCAAATGATAAATGAAAAAGTCAGAGCAACCTTTTATGAAGATCTACAGATATTCCAAGAAGTGATGTGTGATCTAAATGAAGATAACATAGAAGGACTAGATGTGGTCCAATATACTGGCTTACCATTACAAAATCACTCAGCACCTTTTTTATTACTGGCCAAAATACACTGGAAAACCTTCAATTTCCTAGAACTAGTAGCGAAACTGCTCTCCCATGGAATGTTACTACTACTAAGTCTGGAACCTGATGATGAAGTTCCCTCTTTCTTCGGCCCAAAATTGTGCAATTTCATCAACAGTTACAAAAAAGGACACTGTGAAATACATATCATATCTAAGATAACAAGATATAGAGGCAAAGAAATCTTGCCCTCAACTCACCATCTCCTGCTTAGTAGAACAGCCCCCAGATGGTTAAACTATACTACTGGACCATTTAGAATAGGAGACATATGCAATGATAATTACTACACAGATTATTTTGTCAATTTTAAAGGTCCATCTGATGATTGGGAACTCCTTGGAGAAACCCTAACAGCTAAAGTATGGGTGCTGCATGGTGTAGCAGCAAGATGCAGAGAAATAACAACCATCCCAGGAAGAGAAGCTGAAGGATTTGGAGACATACCAATACAACTTGTAGACCTACAGTTTGAAATGGACCAAGACCAAGCTTCAACAGATTAATGTACATATTGTCAAAAATACGCTTCACTATGTAAAAATGAAGAGGGTATTTAATGAAATTTTACTATTAAAATTTGTTTCCAGAAGTACCATTACTGTACACAAAAAGAAAAGGGTATCTTATGTAATTTCCTTTTTTATTTCTCGTCCTTATACCCATGCTAAGACAGCTGGCAAAGGCAACTGATGTAAAAATCTAAGGGCTCCCATCTATATAAGGAGCCTGAATGTAAATACTTAAGGCATATGAAATAATAGAAATATAAGAGTTTGGATTCCAGAGTTATCCCATCCTAGGCCTTTGCTTCCAATCTTTAGGCTACTCTCAATACAAACAAGAAAGAGAAGAACTCTGAAGAACCCTTTCAGTTGAAGTAAGGTACTTCCTTCTATCCTTTTTTCCTCTTTTCCCGTTTATTACAATATCTTCATGAAAATTGGTATACATGTTAAACATAGATCCCAAAAGGAAAAGGCGCAATACAGCTCAAAGTTTAGCAACTCACAATAACTAGAAAAAGAGCACTTCTTAAGCAAGAATGAAAAACTTTGGCATTTATATAAGTCAGTGATAACATATCTATGCTACAAGAACCCATTGATGCATTGATGTACAGGATAACAGAGAGAAAATTTTGATATGGAAGGAATAGCATATGAAATAGAAAAAATAAAAATCAAATTTAATCATCATTTCATGAGATTGGGCAATAATACAGACCTTGTGCTTGCACATCAAAATTGCAAAAAGGACTCTTGAATCAGCAACATCTTGCAAGATAGCACCAACAGCTTGCCTTGTCGAGTAAGCAAGAGGAAGGCATGTATATGCATGAAGAAATGTAGTTGGGTTCCTGAAAATTTTAGAAAAACAAGAACATTAGAAGCTTCATCTTAAGCTTCATCTTAAATATATTGGGCCTTTCACAAGGAAAACTACATGACACAATATAATGGGCAAGAGTTACAAATTCCTTCGCCATATACCATAACTGAAGAATGATGACTTCAACAATGAAAGTAAAAGAGTATGATGTAATCCTTACTTAAAAGAATAACTCGAGAGTTTAGCATAATACAATCACATGAAATTATGTTCTCTGTAACAACTTTAGAATGTTACAACACACTTGTGACAAGATCAAGCATTAGATATGGCATGACACATAAAAACACAGTTTCAAAGACATTGATTAGACAACATGTAAGTTGTGTGCAGTGCAAACTTGTGAGATGATATTTTTCCTCATGGCATCTTTAAAAAGAGGAGGCGGAGGCAAGTCTAGACCAAGCATTAAAAATGGCACAGTGGATGTTTCCTTTACAACACCATTTGTACCCTCATCATCTGCAGTGATCATTTTGTTCTGCTCCTCATTGCTTTCTTTCTTCTCGATAAGTGGTTTCTTATGGCTTTCTTTCACAACCTCCAGCTCATCCTGCATAATACACAATAAGTCATCTGACAAACCCAATACAATCATATCATAGGACAAGGAAGAAGACACAATAGGAAGAATTTTAGAGCCTAAAAGTAGACATGGATGATGCTCTTGTTCTTCTTCTTCTGAATGTCTAAGTTTCATATGCAGTGTATTCAATAACCAAGACATGAATTCAACTGGATTAGATTGCACCTCAATTTGGAACATTTTATCACTAGTTTTCATGACTGCTTGTAAAAACTCATGTGGGCTCACCTGCAAATAAACGAGTTTTGAGAACTATTCCGCACAAAGCAAAGGGCAAAATGCAATAAAGATAATTACTAAGATACCAACCTGCCCCTTGAAGTTTCGAGCATGCCAAACCTTCCGTGTAAGCTCTCCAAAACGATGAACAAGTGGAGACTTGCAATGCTGATAATTCTCAGGAACAAGGAAAAGTTCCTTAAAGGTGTAACCTGCATTAAAGATTGAATTGTTACATTCACAAAATCAGTTTCCTTGATGTTGTTAAGACCAACTTGAAAATCAAGTCCACATAATAAAGTTTTCCAGAATATATATTGCCAAAGACCAACAATAAATTCAATGAGACTAGCATATAGGTTTAGCTAACAGCATAGGAGAGTAACGATGTCATAAATAAATTTTACAAGAACCTATACCACAAGACATAAATTTGCAAACATAAA
This sequence comes from Dioscorea alata, assembly GCA_020875875.1. Classification (NCBI taxonomy): domain Eukaryota; kingdom Viridiplantae; phylum Streptophyta; class Magnoliopsida; order Dioscoreales; family Dioscoreaceae; genus Dioscorea; species Dioscorea alata. The sequence continues at coordinate 11,273,435 of CM037020.1, read as the reverse complement.
TTGACCAATGATGAGCATTCTATAACTAGGTTCTATATCAATATTTCACAGAGTTTCATTTTATAAAAATAGCACAAACACAATAGTAAAGGACTTGCCATTCCAGGAAGATAGTTAGAACCATCCAGTGCCCTAGACCATTGCCTATTTTCATCAAGATGGAGAACTTGTTCTCGAGAAGACTTGAAAACTAGAATACACGCAAATTGAACTTCTTTGATAAAAAATTCTAAATGGAAAGGAAACAATAGAAAAACCTAATATAAAAAAATTGCAATTTTCTAAATATATTCAAAGTGCTAAATATCTACATGACTCAGGAGATATAGATGGCTAGAAGGACCAGGTCTTGCTTAGCTCAGTAACAATTTGACTTGGTTATAATACAATCACAAAGGTTCCACACAAAGGTTCTACACAAAAATTCATCAAGAACTAATATATAAATAGCCATACATATAAATAACGGAATGAATTAAGTATTGGTAATTAGAGAACATACCATGCCCTTATAGTTATGTGCATGAAGAAAGTTTTGCTTCCTGGAAAATAGAAAATCTCACTAAATGACAATTCATGACCTTTATCTTAAACAAAAAAATTTGAAAACATTAGAATGAATTGTTGTTAAATAAATTGAAGTGAACTATGGCTTGAATTGTTGCTTCATCTTCCTTATCAGCTAGTTGAAGAGAAACTAACTTCTACACCAACAACATCAAGAAGACAAAACTCAAAGTATGCTTTAACATATATCCTTGTCTTCTAGGTAGATTCCGATTATACATCCATTGTCTTGACAACATTTTGGTTCCTACAATCATGGATTTTTTTAATATTTTTATTATACATTAGAAAAATATTGCGAACACAAATTCAATAAAATTTGCAATCAAACAAACAGAAAATGAAAATGAAATGATTCATGTCACAATATAAAGCAGAGAGTCACTCCATACCAATTATTGGTGAAGAAATATGAATCACAATAGTATCAGCAAAAAGACAGAAATCTAATATTCACCTGTTGTCTGTTTCCAGAAATAGATAAAATTGACTGATTTAGATGATTATTTTGATCCAGAAGTGGTGTCACACAATCTACAACTGGGGCTGGTAGAAGGAATAGACAAGGATTAATTACATCCTCCATATAAACAAGTAATGCGATCATGAAAATAGATGCGGAAAATAAGATATGTGATAAGAAAGAAGAATTGTGTCAAATTATTGTACACCACTTTCTTGCTGCTGCTCCTTTAATTGTGTCGGATTAATTAACTAGTTAATGTTTTAATTAAATAATCATAGACAAAGTTTAAGACCACCCCATCATACCAATATTACGTTGCTTCTTGTATATCTATATATATAGTCCCTTGTATAGCAGGAGTTGAGAGTATATTTCCCTTAAAAGAAAATTATCAATATATATTGTCATACATAGATAGGACAGATTATAAAATTAACATCAGTAATGAAATTCAACAATAAATCAAGTTCTATAAATTGCATGTATTGAGATTGAAAATTAAATATCTAACTTTTGCAGTTTCACTTAATGACAAGACAAAAGATTTGGTGTAAATCTGTCCTTATAATTAAAATTATTACTATGAGTGTATTTTAAGGGCATGGACTTAAATTCAAAACTTTTTAAATATTTAATACTAATATGAGCTAATGCTAATGAACTGTGACTTTTTTTTGGCTTTTAGCAATTCATTACAATTTAATTCACTGCATCAGATATTGGTATTTATCTTCTAAAATTTTGAAATTAAATTAAGCAAGCTATTATTTATTAAATAAAAAAATACACCCGACAAAAATAATGCACAACTGTGTGCGAAAAGCCAAACCATAGAAAGGAAAAGTCAAAAAAATCTAAATTGGCATTCATGTGATGTGACCTTGTGTTTGATATGCTACATGTTCTGTCACCATTAAATAATTTCAAGCTCTCTCCAGTCTAATAGTTACTTCAAAAGAAGAGAAACATAATGCTAACATATTAACTGCACTGCATCATATCTGAGTTGATAATTATTGTTTTATTCACACATCATGTTAACAAATATTTTATTTTTTTATCATTTTATTTCAATACAAGTGCATCTAGAACTTTATTGATTATTTATTTATACAGTAATAATATCAATGTCAATATATACAATTAATGATGGGTGGGCAAGAAAATATTTCTCCGAGTCCTAATCATAGTTGTTATGAGTTGCATCAAATAAGCAGCATACCAACAAATATTTTGAATCATAAATTCTAAAACTCTGAATTTAGATACCAAAACATACTCTCAAAATACAAGAAACAAAAAACCATAAAAATTGTCTTTGAAATGTTTTCCACAGTAAACACAACCACCCTGTGTAATGTACATTGACACTGGAACTAATGGAGCTTGATAAAGTTTTCGTGTTAATAATGTCAATGTGACAATCTCTCTTTTTCTGTTTCTCATCACTACAATTACAAGGTTTTCCATGAGAAGAAAAAGTTGCCTACAATCACAAATGTAGGATGTAAACTATTTATAAGCACTAATTCCATCAGCTTCATCTGTTACAGTTTTAAATTTCAACACCATAGCTGAAAAATTCCTCTAAGGTCATAAGTAACTGTCAATATAATATATTACCTAAAACAAAAGGTTGGGGGAATTCTCCAAGAGTAAGATCAGCAAGAGAAAATAAAGCAGCACTTACAAGTACACAAATTGGTGTTGGTAACCTGAAAAAGAAGGAATATCAGTAGGGCATATACAAATTCATTAAGAAAATATCTTCATTCAATGTGAGCAATCAGACAAATTCTACCATCTCACAGCTAAAACTCTACTGTTATTTCAGAATATTAATTAACCTTTCAAGCAATCTACCATGATTTTCTCCTTCAACATAAACATCATCAAACACTGCTTCTTCTATCCTGATATTTCTTTCAGTAATCAGACAAATTCTCAAAAATGAACTCAGAAAAAAAAAAGCATTCCAAAGTAAACACGTGCTTTAAATTCTTCTTCCTAATTGCCATCAGCTTTGAACAATTCAAACAAAATCTCAACCTTGCAACAACAAGATTAAGGTTTTAACTTCGCAAGAATGATCATAGAAACATGTTTAATAGCATTTTAACCAATTTCACAAAATAAACATAGGTTTTCTTATAAAAAAACCTAGAAAATTTCTTGATCATAAACAAATAACAACCATCTCACCTTGAACAAGCAAATAAACCAAACACTTTCCAATAACCCGATCTCACAGACCAAGCATTAACCACTCACGAGTTATAACACAACATTCTCTGCCTCTAACCAATGGATCAAAACTACAACTTTACTTCAAAAAACCGATTTAAATCTTGATTTGAAGGCCAATAAATAAAGCATCAAAGAAGAACAATCAGTGTGGTAGAAATTAAAAAAATATAGTTTTAAGTTAAATTGAGATCTTTTAATCTAATATAAAAATGAAATTTGATTGTCACCCACACAAAAAATAGATAATTACCATAATTCATGCACAGATTTACTTATATACCAACAAATCATTGTAATTTTCTTTTATATCTCTCCAACCACAATCAAATTAAAAATATATATATAAAACATCAGCCTATTATGCCCTCTCAGGGGTACAAAATTAATATATATATATATATCTGTGTGTGTGTGTGTGTGTTTAATAAGAATTTAAGTTGGTGTTTAGAATTGGTTTTTCATAGGCATGGAAATATAAGCAAATATATAATTTTTAACAAGCAGATTCATATTAACATTCCAAGGGGAATGCAGGAAATTAAAAAATTATAGGCATTTGCACCAACTGCAAGCTTTTCCACTCGGCAATCAACAAATATTAGAGAAAGCAATCCATAACAAATCATGAACCACAAATTTCACACATCATCAGAGAGAAATTTTGTTTTAGCTTGGATTAAGCCAAAAATAGCAAATAAATTCAACAGTAGAATTAACTCGAAAAGCAGAAATTATTCATTACTAAACTCCAGACAAAGTTATAAACGTCTGATATTAATATATTGTAGAATTTTGTCAAGAAATTAATAGATAATGATATTACTAGAAATCCAAATTCAAGTTTACAGGAAACTAAGACTACCACAAAACTAGCTACCATGGTTTCATTTCATCACATAAACAACATTTACCAGCAAATTTTAGTTAAAATACTGATTGAAAACAATGAGTAAAACGAATCAATGCAATGATCACCAATTGATCATCTCGAATTCATGCAGTTTTCTCCATAACTTCCAAAATATGAGCAATCAGAAAAACCAATATAGAAACAGAACTCGGAGAGAAATACCTCGGTGACTAATGAGAAAGAATTGGAGCTTGAGAGGATGGTCAACCAGAAAAGGCCGCTCGGAGATGCAAACAAAGATCAAATCCTTCGGTGTTGCTAGAAATCAAGCGATCTCCACGCCCAACACTAGTTGATCATGGAAACCAAAACCAAATGAAGCTCGGGTGCCTTCTCTCTCGTTCGCTCGCCAAATGGAGAAGGATTCGAGGCTCTAAAGAAGAGAGAAGCGAATAGCGATATCTAAAAAAAGGAAGGAGATGATGCCAACGGTGAGGAAGCTTCAATGGGGGCTGGGGATTAGGGTTGGTGAGCAAGAGAGTCGGTGCTTGATCTGCTTGGAGACGACGCTGACAGCAATGATGCAATTAAATCCATGCTCAAAGAGATGCGGTCGGGGATTAGGGTTTGTGAGCAATAGAGATGGGGTTGGGGATTAGGGTTTGTGAGCAATAGAGATGGGGTTTAAGATTTGGGAGAGAGATGGAGTTTTGATCAATGAATTTGTTTTTTTTTTTAATTGTCATAACAAATAAAAATTAATTTATTAAATATTTAATATTTGTTATGTGTCACTGTTTAATAAAAATGCAAAAAATATTTAATTTTTTATTTTTATATTTGGCACAGTATTAATAAATTATTATATTTATATTTTTCGCATCGTATTTCGCATGATATTAATATGTTAATATATTTATATTTTTGGCGCCGTATTTGGGACGATATTAATATATTAATATATTTATATTTTTGGCACTGTATTTGGCACGGTACTAATATATTATTATATTTATATTTTGACACGGTATTAATATATTATGATATTTATATTTTTGGCAGTGTATTTGGCACGGTACTAATATATTACTATATTTATATTTTTGGCACAGTATTTGGCATGGTACTAATATATTATTATATTTGTATTTGTCACCGTATTTAGCACGGTATTAGTATATTTATATATTTATATATTTGTTACGGTATTTGGCATGGTACTAATATATTAATATATTTGTATTTTGGCACAGTATTTGGCACGGTACTAATATATTAATATATTTGTATTTTGGCACGGTAATAATAAATTGTTATTTTTTAAAATATGTTTGGCACTGCATTCGGCACATTCATATAAATTATTAAATTTGTATATTTGACACGGAATTTGTCACGAAATTTAAAAATTATTTTTTAAAAAATTATATATTTGACACAGTTTGTTAATTCCATGTCAAATGTTGTGACAAATTTGTCACAATTTTTTTCCGTGTCAATTTTTCCTTGCCAATTTGAGAATTTTCTTGTAGTGCTGCCCATTATCATCCCTGTTATTACTCCCAGAAGAGAGATCAACCCTATTGTCTTTGCATTGTCCAGAACTGAAGACAACGCAATCACCAGAGACTTCTTCACCTGGTGAACATTGCTTGCTTTGGTGTTGCAGCCTCAACTTGTAAACAAACAAACTACATGAATACTTTAAAAAAATATGACATGAAGTCATGTTGAACTCCATGAATGTTATACCCAATATTCTGAAAATTCATTAAAACAAGATGAGGAGATTAAATGATCCTCATTAACAGAACAAAAGAATAAATCAAACAAGATCACATGGTAGTAGATAACATAGTGGGCTGAGTTTACAGACAACATAAAAAAGGCTGCAATTAATAAGCAATGAACATATAAATAGTTTTAATCAACTCTAAAAAAAAAGTACCAAACAACATGAATGCACTATGATCCATCACAATAAATAAAATAATGAACTACAAAATCAAGTTAGTGCATCTACTGAAGTCTATTCAAACTAACTCATTATTCATTGAAGATAACAAGCAAGTAAATACGAGTAATGAATGGAATGCATACCAAGAATCTTAACTAGTAAGCAATAAACATGTAAATAGTCTTAATAAACTACATGAGAAAATAGAAGCAAACATGAATGCTGAATGATGCCAAATATATACTGGCTTTCCATCTCAAGAACACAAGAATGAACTGCAAGAAAATCAAGGTAATTTATCTACAGAAGTCATAACAAAACTAAAATTTGCAAAGCTGCTAAGATAACTAAAAAAATAAAAAATACATGTAAATACTCTTTAATAAACTAAATCCCCAACCAACACTTCCCATTAACAATTATCAAACATATAAATAGTGCCAATAACTCAATGAGAAAGTAGAAAAAAAATGAAGGCACAATGTTGCAAAAAATATATTGGCTTTTCATCTCAAGAATACAAGCATGAACTGCAAGAAAATCATGTAGCGTAAATTTTATATATCAGCAGCGAAACCGTAAATTCTCAATTGGGTCACCTTTGTGCGATGAAGAGGAGATCTTCTTCTTCAGCGAAAGGGGGAAAGTGAATGAAATCGATGGAATCGATGGAATATTGGTTGGCGCTAGAGACACAAAAGCGGATAAGATCGGCGAAATCGACCTTAGGATCGCGGCGACATGATATGGTCATCCAGTCCTGGAAATTGAAAGAATGCCGGCACGCCCGGTCCTTTGAAGTGTTACGCCATACCTTACAGACATAGGGCACAACGTCGATCAGATCCTCCACCCCGATCCTTGAGAAGATCAATGCAAGAAGGTCATGAGAGAGATCCTCCATCGCCGGCATAAGACGGCGCCAGAACCCTCATCTCCGTCGTGTGGCACGGTCATCGTTGTGAGGGACCTGTGTATCTCGTGATGCAAACGTGCAAATGGATTCTTTGAGGGAGGGAAGTGGTGACGTTGGAGAATAGGGTTTTTTCTTCGGCTGTTCCTGCTGTCTTTGCTCCTTTTGGCAGGTAATCTTGCTCTCTTTGATGGGTTTCTTGAATCTCGAAGGATTTTGTTGCCGAATGTGAAGAAATTTCTTCTTTGCTATGGAATTGATTTTGTTTTTCTTTTTTCCTTCTTGTTTTAGTGCTCAGATATGGAACTTTTTAGTAGTTCCCATTAAACATCAAACTTGATCATATTAACTCATTGTCTTGCATGCGAATTCCACCGGTCATGCATGGATGTAGAGCTAGGCAGATATTTATTTTAGGGTTTGCTGTTATAACTAATGTGTATGTATCATTCTTTGCATTCATTTAGGGATTTTTTATGTCTATATGTGGTTTGCAGGGTTTGACATGTATCATTCTACTCATTATTTGCATTGTGATTAAATCTGTTGTTTCTTTCTTTTTTTTATCCTTATTGCATTTAAAGAAACTGCATGATTATGAAAAAATTTGGTAGGCTCTTTTGCTATGATAGTTTAACTGGGGAAATTATATAGCATATGAGATTGCCATTTAGAGTTGATTTTGCTTGGAGTAGGCAATGCTAATTTTATATTTTACCAAAAATAATGGCATTGCACTTGTTCTTCCTCTCTAATCAAAGGTTTTAAAGATGGGAAAATGATTTGTTCAATAGCTAAAATTTTAGCTATTGCCTTGTGATTATTTTAACAATGGCTGGCACTAGTGGTGACTGATAGGGGCCCGAAAGTGCGTGGGTTGTCGAAGTAATAAAATACCCCGGTGAGTGGGTAGTCGAATCCACAGGGAATAGGTACTTAAGATACAAGATTTTACTATTTAGCTATCGCGTTGTGTGGAAAGAAATCGGTGAGTGAGTGCGAAAATAATCCGTAAAATCAAGAATTAAAAGAGACGTGTGGAAGACGAGAAAGTACAAGTAAGAGTAAAAGAGTAGGACAAGCAATGGGAAAAGATGGGTATCCAGACAAGCTACCCCTACGACTTATACTTCTAGTGCAAGACAATGCTATTATACCTTCCTATTGTTGTTAATTGAGTCGAGGAAATCCTTAAATACACGGTCCCAAACCTAAGGTCAACCATGACTAATCCCAACACTATGTTTTGGTCATTAGGTTTCACTACGACCCTTGACTCTCGTTGACCTGTCAACTAAGCCCTAGGGGAGTCTATCTACCTAAGCCTCACACTATGTGGAATTGCCTTAAGTTCTACGGACTCCTAGTGATTAACCCTATTCCTATGTATAGTTCTAACCCTTTGGTCCTGGTGAGAGAACCCTAGTCTAAATTAAATCCCGGTGCTAAGATTCACTTCAACCCTATACTTTCGTATTTGCGCAATAAAGCCCTAGGGGAGTTTATCGCCTAGCACCTAACTCTATCTCAACCACGAATAAATCATGGAACATGGAGGTAGGGAGAATCACATCCGAGGGGAAAGGGGACATTCCGCTACCTCACGACTTACCCTCTCAACTCTCTTCAACCCTAAGTAGTCTAATCCTATAGGAGTTATCACACCTCCAAAGGATAACCTAGATTGTTCTCAACCCTAGTGTCACAGCTAAGGGAAACCAATAATAAAACAAAAGAATTTAAGATTGTAAATCAACTTTATTCATCAATTATGGAAAAGCATAATAGCAATGTCAAAGAAACATAATAATCCTAGGGTTTACAAGTCCGAATACCCACAAGGGATTTAGCTCCTCATGGAGCTATAAAAATCCATAAAAATAATAATAAGAACACAATTTGAATGCATAGATGAAAACCCCCTTGTGTGCGATATGGCCGTCGTCTTGTGCTGCCGTCGGACGTTGATGTCGACGCCGATGACACGTTTCAAACCTCCACGAAGTCCTCTCCAAACTCTAGCCGTGCCACTCCAGAAGTTAGGGCAAAGAGGAGCCAAAAAGATCCCCAAAACAGTCTCCAAAATGGGCTTTTATAATGCTGAGTCACGTCTTTAAAATTGAACTTATCGGGATTTCACACGGCCATGTGAACTCTCTGGTTTTCTAAATTTCGGCTGAAAATGAACAGTAACTTACTACTATGTTTTACTACCCTACTTACTACATTGCTGCTATAGTACTCGCCGAAACGCTCCCGAATTCATTGCTCTTCATCGAGGCCGTTGAATTGGGCGCACAATCAACGGTAGATCGTGCCGATTGCTTCAAATCTCCTAATTGGTGAAGTTCTCCTTGTTAGCACGAGCTAGACTTATTGTGAATGTGACTGCCTTTGTACCCCTCCAAAGGAGGTTGGCACACACTCACATGTCTATGCCCATGCCTTGCTCCTTACTTAGTGCGAGAATCTCCCCAACAACGGCAAACACGATCTAACTTCATTCGTTTTCTCCAATTTATCATCACAACCCTACAATGCACAAAAGTAAACAAATGCACACTTTTTAGTGATAAAATCTTATTAAATCAATGCTCATTACAAGATAATAATGCTTCGCATTACTATAACACGAGTGCTCATCAAACCCCCCCACACTTATGTTTTTGCTTGTCCTGAAGCAAAATAGAATGTGAAAGTACTTGGGAAGAACAATTGAAAGTGCTCGGCCTTAGGTTCACCAAGAGTATGCAAAAGAAGCATCTACAAGTAAGGAGAAATCAAAACATTGCATAAGGTTACCAATGTTGTAGCTAAAAACTCGAATAAAAAAGGATAACAACTCGAAAATGTGTTAGTGTGTGCAAATTCACTCAAGAGAACCAATGAGTACTCCTCAAATTCTTGTTACAAGGACTTATTTATATACATAAAGTAAGGAAGTAGTAGCTTCACTCAACCTCTAAGGTAGCCCTTTCCTAGGCGGCCGCCAAAGGTGGCTTTCACACTTTCGAGGAGGTAACTCTTTCTACCGGGGTAGTAGCTTTCACGCTTCCCATGAGATAGCTCTTTCTCTCATTAGGGCATAACTTGTATCCGACTTATGAGAATAGCTACATACTTCATAGGAGGTAGCTCTTTCCATCCCAAATGCGCAAATAAAAGCTAGAATAATATTCACAAACTCACTAGTTTTTTTTTTTTTAGCTACATAAAAAATTCACAACTTACTAGAGAAGTACTAAACTAGTCCTTAAAACTTCGAGTTCGAGTTTCCAAAAGATTCTTAGACTGAGTAGTTCAAAAAGAAATAATCGAGAAAAAAATCCCTAAAAATTCAAGTGAAAACTAGAGCATGATAAAATACAATGTTAAAAATTCTCCTAAACTATAAGAATACAACTGTTGCAACTAAGGTAAACCGCCATAGGCTATATGAGCAAAAGCAATTGAATGCGCAAGTAAAGGTGTGTGCAAAGTGAACTCCCCCCCACACTTAAGATGTACATTGTCCCCAATGTACGCATGCAAGCATAATAAAAATGAAGAAGTATAAAACAATTAATGTGGAAGTAGGCAATTGAAACATTACTCCCCTGAACTCCATGTGTTGCGTTTGATGGAGATAGGTGTATTGAGAGCTGAGTCTCAATGGGTTGTGAAGCACAAACGGTTCCATGACCGTGCCTATGACTGTTCCCTAATTCCTTACATCCAAGACCATCTGCACACACACACACACACAAGGTATTCAGTAACACTAACAAAATAACAGAAATAAAACTCGAGTATATAAAGATATGAAAATGAAATACAACTCGAGATAAAATAAAAGAAAAATAAAAGCAAAATAAAAATAAACTCAGAAGGAAGATCCTTTCTGAGTACTACAAGTCCAACAGAATACGAAAATAAAAGTGCAACAGAAATTAAAATCAAATTATGACGCCTCAGCGTCGATGTCCTGCTGTGGAGCCTCTGGTGCTGCTACAGCTGCTGCGGCCTTTGCAGGTGGATCTGCTACTGATGGAGTTGGAGAAGGTGGTGGAGTAGGGGCTCTGGGCTATACCACGAATGGTGATGACACGGCCTGCTCAAGTAATCAATGTATAGTCTCAAGCCGTGTCATCGTCTCTGAATGCTGTTGGTGCGTGTGTTCGCTTACCCGCAAGTACATGGGGTTGCCAAGTAATACCCCTCGCGCAAGCACGAGGGGGTCGTATTCCCAAGGGCCTGAGAATCTATTCTTACTTCCTTATCACAATGTTGTCCAACCTAAGCATTCACTTCAAAGAGGGAACTACAAATAATCTACTGAAGTAAAAAGCATGCAAATAGCAAATACAAATACGGAGGAAAATCAAGATGAGGGAATGGTCACAGATGAGGATTCCCTCGGGGGCTACTAAAGTGCTAAGGATGCCCTAACTAGCATGCACGTGGGTGGTTTGGACCGAGAAACCCTAAATTAGACCAACCCGATAGTCACGCTGTTTGGTCCCTAATCCGGTACGAGTATTGGAATACGGAAATACTTCCGCCCAAATCCTCCTACGATTGCAATGGGTCTAGTGGATTTCTCAAGCTAGGGTTGAAACAAAATCAAGGACAATCCTAGAAATTGGAGGGGTACAAATACCCGATGGTCACAGCGTATTCGTACATGTATTCCCTTCCAAGCTTGGTGAGCCTAATACTAGGGCAATGGTCATGCAACCTAGTATTGTCTAGGAATTGATACGTAGAGTTCTCATACATACCAAGGCATTCAAGAAACACCAAACAAGGATCACAGACCAAGCCAAATGCATAAACTAGCTCAAGCATCCAAAATTACACAAGTTCACCCCCAAGGTTCACCTACATCCGGTGACCTTGGGGTTTAGTTACTCATGATCACAAAATAGGCAAGAAAATACATGAAAACAACCAAATGGATAATAAGAACACTCCCTCGAAAGATCAAGGCCGAATGACGCTTCCAAGGACGCCACCCAAGGAGTGGCTTCCTTTGTCAATCTTCCTCTCAAATGCAAATCGAAGGCGTAGACTCATCGTGTCATGCTCTCCCCGTCGTCCTCTAAAAATTACCTCCAAAACCCAGCCTCAAGCTCCCAAGGAAAGTGGTGAAGTCAAGCTCTCCCAAGACCTAAGTTCACTCCTTCTCAAAATGCTCCAAAAACCCTTAAAAACAAGTTCCAGCAAGTTATGCAGCCTGCCATGCGGCCCCGCATGCGGGGAGAGAAAGTTTCTGAGAAATCCCGAAGGTCGCGTAAGTTGCTACAGTACCGGTACAGTATCTTCAAGTCTTCGTGCTATAGTGGTGCTACAGTGCTCCTAAGCTTAGAAATAGTGTTTTCGATGCCGATTTCTTCTCCAATTCTGTCATCAAGCTCGCTGGGGCCTCATTGGTACCTGTAACATGAAAGAAACCAATTCAGACCAAAAACGGGCGTCAACTCATATAAAAATACACAATACATACGCCCTCATACAAAGAAAATACGTATATTTAGGCGTTTATCAAACATCCCCACACCTAAGCATTTGCTTGTCCCCAAGCAAACACACTTGAAGAACAGGGGCATGATGATAAATGACTAAACATACGACCTCAAGCTCAACTATAAAGTACTCCACTAACATAGGTAGAAAGAAATCTAGAAAGTGAGCTATACAATGAATGATCAAGTAATGGTAGCCCTATTTTATCCAAGGTGTTTCCGTGAGTGTGTGCTGGCTCCCAACCTTAACCTCCACAATGGACCCCACATACGGTGAGAGTGGCATTAGACAGTTAAAGACCTCTTCAATACTCAGTTAAAAGTCTTTTGGGTTGCTAAGTAAGATTCTAGCACATAAGTGACTGTGCAACAAGTTCCATGGGGAATAGTCGAGATACTTATTTCCTTTTTTCACAAATGTACAATGTTTTTTTTTTTTTTTTTTTTTTTGAGTCTGACTAACATAGACTGCACAACAAATCTTTCGGAAGGATGCACATGCTGATTAGGCACAGGAGCCACCCAACCTACTCAATTACAGTCTACATAGACGCATTCATGCTGTATTAGCAGAGTGATAAGTGCTCGTGTTATAGTAATGCGAAGCGTTATTATCTTGCAATGAGCATTAATTTAATCAGATTTTATCACTAAAAAGTGTGCATTTGTTTATTGTTGTGCATTGTAGGGTTGTGAAGATAAAGTGAAGGAAGGAACGAAGTTAGATCGTGTTCACCATTGTTGAGAAGATTCTTGGACTAAGCAAGGAGCACGGCATGAGTAGAGACTTGTGAGTGTGTGCCAACCTCCTTTGGAGGGGCACAAAGGCAGTCACATTCACAATAAGTCTAACTCATGCTAACAAGAAGAACTTGACCAATTAGGAGATTTGAAGCAATCGGCACGATCTACCGTTGATTGTGTGCCAATTCAATGGCCTCAATAAAGAATGACAAATTCGGGAGCGTTTCGGGATAATTACTGTAGCAAGGTATTTGTAGCAAAATACTGTAGCAAACTACTATTCATCTTTGGCTAAAATTCAGAATTCCAGAGAATTTACACGGGCTTGTGGAAATTCCACACGGCCGTGTGAATTAATTTTTCAGCAAGCAGAAACTCCACACGCCCGTGTGGAAATTCCATACGGCCGTGTGAAATCCCGATAAGTCCGATTTTTAAAGCCGCACTCAATAATATAAAGGGCGATTTTGGAGACTTTTAATATATGTTTTGATTTATCTTTCTCCCCAACTTCAGGAGAGTGCGGCTAGGGTTTTGGAGAGGATTTCATGAAGGTTTAGAGCACGTCATCGGCATCGTCACCGACGTCCGGCGGCCGCACAAGACCACAGCCACACCATATGCAAGGGGGTTTTCATCGATGCCTTTACTTTGTGCTTTTTTTCATACTTTGATGAACATGTATAGCTCCATGAGGAGCTAAAGCCCTTGTGGGTATTCAGACTTGTAAACTCTAGGGTTAATATGCTTCTTTGACATTGTTATTATGCTTTTCCATTATTGATGAATAAAAATTGAGTTTGAATCTTAATTTCATCTTGATATTGTTTTCCTTTAGATGTGACACTAGGGTTGACAGCAATCTAGGTTATCCTTTGGAGGTGTGACAACTCCTATAGGGTTAGACTACTTAAGCTTCAAGAGGGTTGAGAGGGAGAGTTGTGAGGTAGCGATGTATCCCCTTTCTCCTCCGGTGTGATTTCTCCCTACCTCCGTTTCCTTGGTTAATTAGCGGTCGAGATAGAGTGAAGTGCTAGGTAGATAAACTCCCCTGGGGCTTAGTTACGCGAGTAATAGAGGGAAGGGTTGAATTGAATCCTACGCACTGGGGCTAAATCGAGACTAGGGTTCTTCAACCTGAACCAAATGGTTAGAACTACACATAGGAACAGGTTTTACCACTAGAAGTCCCTAGAACTTAATGCAATTCTACGAAGTGTGAGGTTTAGGTAGATATACTCCCCTGGGGCTTAGTCGTGCAAGCGATAGAGTGAAGGGTCGATGTGAATCCTAATACCGGGGCATAATGATGGGGTTAGTCACGGTTGTCCTTAGGTTTGGCACCGTGAGTCTAAGGATTGCCTCGACTCAATTAACATCAATAGTAAAGTATAATAGCATAGTCTTGCACTAGAAGCATAGATCCTAGAGGTAGCTTGTCTGGATACCCCACTTCATCCATTGCTAGATCCTCTTTAGTCTCTTTTACTTGCACTTTCTCATCTTCCATCTTTCTATTCAATTACTTGTATTTTATTATAATTGCTTCCATAAGTCACTTATTGATTCTATTGTTACTTTTCCATACTCCACATAGCTTAAATAGTGAAATCTCGTATTCTAACTCCCTATTCCCTGTGGATTCGACTACCCACTCACCAGGGTATTTTATTACTTCGACAAACCCGTGCACTTGCGGGATACACACGCAAGGGGTCATGTCAAGTTTTTCGCGCCGTTGCCTGGGAATAGGCGTTTTAGAAATATTTGTTTTTCACTATTCTAGCTATTCACTTCACTTTCTATTCCACACTTTCTTTTTCTATCATTGTTCTTATTTTTCTTTCCTTTGCTTTGGCTTCAGGTGATGACCCACGGGAACCCTTCGATTCTTGTTGAAGGAGACCTGGACATTGGAAAAAGAGCACATCGCAAGGGTAAAAAACCAGTGCAAGAAGCTTCAAATCAAGCTGATATTGAGACAGAAGGGTCAGAAACAATGGCAGAACAGAATGATCAGTAGAGGACATTGTACGACTTTGCTAGACCTGCAGTCATGGGGACCCAATCGAGCATTGTGAGACCCCCAATTACGGCAATGAATTTTGAGTTGAAGCCGTCGTTCATTCAGATGTTGCAACAGTCCGTACAATTTAATGGGTTGGCCGATGAAGATCCCAACACTCATATAGAGAATTTCCTTGAAGTGTGCGACATGTTGAAGATTAATGGAGTAACGGATGACGAGATTCATTTGAGAGCCTTCCCATTTTCATTGAAAGAAAAAGCAAGGCATTGGCTTCATTCGTTACCGAGAGCATCCATCACTACGTGGAGGATATGGCCGAGGAATTCTTGGCTAGATACTTTCCACCGGGAAAATCTGCAAGGCTCCGGAAGGAGATATCATCCTTCGTGCAAATGGAATTGTAGTCTCTATTCAAGACATGGGATGGGTTCAAGGAGCTCCTTTGCAAGTGCCCGCAACATGGATTTCCCAAGTACCAAGCAACTCTTAGATGCGGCGGCCGGAGGAACTCTAGGAAGCAAGACTCCTGGTGAAGCTCGGCACCTTGTAGAGGAGATGGCTATGAATAGCTATCAATGGAACTCAAGGGACAGGAAAAAGGTGGCCGGAATTCATGAGGTTGACGTGGTTACATCTTTGGCGGCACAAATGGAATCATTGAGTAAGAAACTAGATGCGCTAGCTTCACCAAGAATTGCGGCCATCACTACTTGTAACGGTTGTGGGGGAGGACATGCTTCGAGTGATTGTCCTATTGCTATTGGAGGCACTAGTGCGGTGGAGCAGGCTGATTTTGTTGGAAATTCTTATAGAGGACAAGGCCAAGCCAACCCGTACAGTGGAACATATAACCCGGGGTGAAAGAATCATCCGAATTTCTCTTCGAGCAATCAAGGGTAGTCACAACAGAAAAACATTGCACCACCAGGATTTCAAGGTCAACAAACTCCGAATCTAGAAAGCCGAGTGACCGGGTTAGAAGGTAAAATGACCGACTTCCAGAGAGCTCTCACACGGTTTGTTTCTTCATCGGATGCTAGGTTTCAGTCTGTGGAGGCTACTCTTCGCAATCACACCGCCTCCCTACACAATTTGGAAAATCAAGTAGGGCAAATTGCGAAGACATTGGCGGAAAGGCCTCAAGGTAGCTTGCCTAGAAATACGAAAACATAATCCAAGGGAGCAATTGAAGGCAATCACCTTGAGGAGTGGGAAAGAGGTTGAGAGAAATCTCCCTCTAGAGAAGATAAAAGAAGCACCGGAAGTTGAAGAAGTAGGGGGAGAAGCACCAAAAGAAAAAGAGGTGGCACCACCACCCTACAAACCAAGGATCCCCTACCCTTCAAGGTTGAAGAATGACCAAGACAATGAGCAATACAAGAAATTTCTGGGTATCTTCAAATAATTGCACATCAACATACCATTCGCGGAAGCATTACCCCAAATGCCTAAGTACGCGAAGTTCCTGAAGAACCTCTTAATCAATAAGAGGAAGTTGGAGGAGAGTGCATGATAAGTGCTTGTGTTATAGTACCGCGAAGCGTTATTATCTTACATTGAGCATATCTTTTATCAGTTTTTATCACTAAATGGTGTGTATTTGTGTACTCTTGTGCATTAAAGGTTTGTGGAGCTAAATTGGAGAAAAAGAACAAAATTAGGTCGTGTTCGCCGATGTTGGGAAGTTTTCGGACCAAGTAAGGAACAAGGCACGAGCTTGACTTGTGAGTGTGTGTCAACCTCCTTTGGAGGGGCACAAAGGCAGTCACATTCACAACAAGTCTAACTCGTGTAGCTTAGAAGAACTTCACAAAGAAGGAGACTTGAAGTAATCGGCACGACTTACCATTGTTTGTGTGCCCAACCAATGGCCTCAATGAAGAACAACGGATTCGGGAGCATTTCTGCAAGTACTGTTCAATTTCTGCCGAAAATCAGGGTTTCAGAGAATTCACACAGGCGTGTGGAAATTCCACACGGCCGTGTGAATCGATTTTTCAGCCAGACATAAACTTCACACGGACGTGTGGAAATTCCACACGGTCGTGTGAAGCCTGATAAGTGCCTAAATACATCATGTTATAGCTATGATGTTCTTGTACATTCATGCAACTTATGTGTATTTTCGATGAGTTTTTGCGCACTTGATGTTTTATTTTTCATTTCAGGGTTTCAAGGACCAAGTGCGCAAGTTTTGACCATATTCGTGTCATTCCGGGGATGATTGAAGAAGGAACGAAGAGTTGGAGCACCCTGGAAGCCGACGCGCCGCACGCAGACACATTTTTCTCGGCCGTGTGCGGCCACTGTGCGGGCTGCGCAGTGGCCGCACACCCTGGCCAGAAGGGTGTGCGGCCACTGTGCGGCCCGCACAGTGACCGCACAAGAGAGACAGAGAAGTGTGCGGCCAGTGTGCGGCCCGCACACTGGCCGCACAGCACAGCCAGAAGGCTGTGCGGGCACTGTGCGGCCCGCACAGTGCCCGCACACCTTCGGGCTATATATGCTTGTTCTGAAGAGTTTTTCAGGGGATCTTTTTCTCATCCGGCCTCCACTTGCCCTAGACTTCATTTCACCATTTCTTGAGGGATTTTGGAAGGATTTTCGGCTAGATTCGAAGGAGAGAAGAAGGGGAAGACGTTGAGAAGCTTCATAGGGCTCGCCGGCGCGGATCCGACGAGCTACGCCATCAACCCTAGTCGACATCTTCGAGGGGGGTTTTTCTTGTTTTTATTGGATGGAATTGTTGTATGATGAGCTCCTTAGTTTTGTGATGTTGAACTAAACCTCCCAAGGCCGCCGGGCTCCCGGTGAACCTTGGGAGGAGACTTTGTATGAATGACCTATATTTTGCTTTAAATGAATGTGTTAGTTTGATTGTTTGGTTTTAATTCATCATCATGTTGTTCATTCTACAATGGATGGATTCCGTAGAATTGATTTTGAATGATACTTGTTTGGCGGGATGCTAACTTGTATTAGGTCTTTGATGAGTTAAAGAGGGTAACATGTATTAATACACCGGAGGTTCCGGGTGTTAATAGCCTCCCGCGCGATTAGGGTTAATTTAGCCGAGAGCGTGCATTAGATTAACCCTAATCAAGACTCCTTGTTCTCATTGACATCGTAGGGGTATTTTTCTGGATAGAGAAACCCGTACTGGATTAGGGCTACACTACGGAGGTTCCGGGGTAGTCGACATCCGAGTCTAGCGGACCGAAACCAAGCTAACCCTAGTTTTATAATTATCTTGGTCATTCGTATTTAGTCTTCTCCCGGGGGAATCCTCGCCCGAGGCCTTCCATAATTATTGGATTCTTCATCTCTATTTTATTCCGGATTGAGTTTTATCTCATTTGCATTCCTTTACTTGTTTTTATTATTTTAATATTGCTTCAACCCTGTTTCGATCGACTAGAAAGTGACTCCCAAAAGGAAGTAATAGTAGATCTCGGGCCCTTGGGAATACGACCCTCCTCGTGAGGTTTATTACTTGACGACCCGTGCACTTGCGGCCGGGGAGTCGCGTGCTAGCTCTGTAGCTAGTCGCGCGCTCGCTCATCAAGTTTTTGGCGCCGCTGCCGGGGAGCATCCGAGAATACTAGGAAAACTTTTGGATCATTGCTCTAGTCATTTCGCTTTCATTTGTAATTATCCATCTTTTATTGTTTTTTGTTTTCGTCATTTTTTATATTCACTAATATCTCTCTCGTTGTCTCTTGTGCATTTCCAGGTACCCCATTTTAAACCTTCACATCGATGGATCAATACTTGAGTGAACCCACTTCTCACTACTTGGATCAATGGAAAAGGCAGTTTCTGGTTCATAATGAAGGCTCTAATTTGAAGACTACGGATCAGGATGATTGTACTCTCAGCAACAACGAATTTTTTTCGCGATTCATGAGTGGAGCCGAGTATGTAAATTCTGTTCAGAACGGAGCCCACAACCGGCAGCCGACCACAGTTCACGAGTTTACCACTTTTTTGCCTCCTAAGCAGTCTGTGTGCGAGGTGCAAGATGAATCTGAATCTGACAACTCTATTGATGATGAGATGGAAGAATTTGAGAGAATACAACGTGATAACATGAACAGACTAAAGCCATCCGTCGATGAACCACCAGAATTGGAGTTGAAGGAATTACCCCCACACCTTGAATACGCATTTCTTGATGGAAATCTTAAGCTACCAGTGATAATTTCCTCTAGCCTGTCAACAGAGCACAAGAATGAACTCTTAAAGGTGTTAAAGAGGCACAAGCGGGCGTTGGCGTGGAAGATTTCAGATATCCGGGGAATAAATCCATCTTTCTGCACTCATAAAATTCTAATGGAAGACAACCACAAGCCGTCGGCCCTCCCGCAACGGAGGTTAAACCCGAATATGAAAGAAGTGGTAAAAGCTGAAGTGATCAAACTGCTAGACGCCGGCATAATCTACCCAATCTCTGATAGTGCCTGGGTCAGTCCCACCCAGGTGGTACCAAAGAAAGGGGGCATGACAGTAGTGACTAACGAGAAGAATGAGCTTATCCCTACTAGGCAGGTCACTGGTTGGAGAGTCTGTATTGATTATAGAAAGCTCAATGACGCCACTCGCAAAGATCATTTCCCTCTTCCGTTCATTGATCAGATGCTTGAAAGGTTGGCCGGACACGAATACTATTGCTTTCTTGATGGTTTTTCCGGGTACTTTCAAATTCCCATAGCCCCTGAAGACCAAGAGAAAACCACCTTCACCTGCCCTTATGGTACATTTGCTTACCGCAGAATGCCTTTCGGGTTGTGCAATGCCCCTGCCACATTTCAGAGATGCATGCTTGCTATCTTCGAGGATATGGTTGAAAACACGATGGAAGTGTTCATGGATGACTTCTCAGTGTATGGGAGCTCATTTGACTTGTGTTTGAAAAACTTGGAGCGTGTCCTGGAACGATGTGAGGAAACCAACTTGGTGCTGAGCTGGGAAAAATGCCACTTCATGGTAAAGGAGGGTATAGTTCTGGGACATAAAATTTCAGGTGATGGCATTGAAGTAGACAAGGCAAAAATCTCTGCCATTGAGAAGCTCCCTCCTCCAACATGTGTCAAGGCAATTAGAAGCTTTCTGGGGCATGCCGGGTTTTACAGGAGATTTATAAGAGATTTTTCTAAGATTGCAAAACCGTTGACTAAGCTCCTTGAGAAGGATGTGCCGTTCAATTTCACCCCGGAGTGTTTGACTGCCTTCACTACACTAAAGAATCAACTTATCCGGGCACCTATCCTCATCGCACCAAACTGGGAGCTACCATTCGAATTAATGTGTGACGCTAGCGATTTTGCAGTGGGAGCAGTTCTGGGGCAAAGGAAAGACAAACATTTCCATCCTATTTATTATGCAAGCAAAACTCTCACGGGGGCTCAAGAAAATTATACTACCACTGAAAAAGAACTCCTTGCGGTGGTCTTTGCTTTCGACAAGTTCAGGCCTTATTTGGTGCTTTCCAAAGTTGTGGTTTACACTGATCATTCTGCACTTCGATATCTCCTGAGTAAGACTGATGCTAAGCCGCGTCTGATCCGTTGGGTACTCCTGCTGCAGGAATTCGATTTGGAAATCAAGGACAAAAGCGGTGCTGAAAATTTAGCTGCTGATCATTTGTCTCGACTTGAGAACAACTACTCATCATCTACCATAGATGGTGAGATCAATGACTCCTTTCCGGAAGAACAACTGTTTCGTGTTCAGGTGACTCAGGAAGAAGATCAACCCTGGTTCGCAGACATCGCTAATTATCTGGCAGCGGGCATTCTCCCAAAGTGGTTTAGTTACCAACAAAGGAAGAAATTTTTCGCTGATCTGAAGCATTATATTTGGGAGGAGCCTTACTTGTTCCGCGTCTGTGCCGATCAGGTGGTTAGGCGGTGCGTATCTCGACAAGAAGGAATGCACATTATCAAACATTGCCATGAAGGCCCAACCGGGGGGCATTACAGCACCAATCGAACAGCTAAAAAAATTCTTGACGCTGGATTCTTTTGGCCCACTATTTTTCTAGACGCACAAAGCCATATTCAATGCTGCGATCGATGCCAAAGAGCAGGGAACATTTCGCGCCGGGACGAAATGCCTCAGAGTGCTATCCAAGTTTGTGAGGTTTTTGATGTGTGGGGGATCGATTTCTTGGGTCCCTTTCCAAACTCCCGGGGGCACAAGTTTATTCTAGTTGCTGTGGATTACGCATCCCGCTGGGTGGAAGCTCAATCGTTGCCGTCTAATGATGCCCGTGTTGTTGTGCAATTCTTGAGGAGGTTGTTCTCGAGGTTTGGGGCGCCGCGAACAATTATCAGTGACCGAGGAGCACACTTTTGTAATTCCCAGTTTGCGAAGATCTTGAAAAGATACGGTGTCTCCCATTATACATCTACCGCTTATCATCCACAAACTAGTGGTCAAGTCGAAGTTTCCAACCGAGAACTCAAGCGAATTTTGGAAAAAACTGTCGCCCATCATCGCAAGGACTGGGCAGACCATCTGGATGATGCACTTTGGGCCTACCGTACAGCATATAAAACACCTACGGGGAGCAGCCCGTATCGCCTAGTTTATGGCAAGGCTTGCCATCTCCCTGTTGAGCTGGAACACAAAGCATATTGGGCCACCAAATTCCTGAATTTTGATTTCAACTTGGTTGGGGAGAAAAGGAAGATGCAACTGAATGAACTTGAGGAATGGAGGGTTCTGTCCTACGAGAATTCAAGATTATACAAAGAAAAAGTGAAGCGATTCCACGACAAAAATATAAAACAGGGCAAGAAGTTGGAGGAAGGGGATCAAGTGTTGCTATACAATGCCCGACTTCGCCTATTTCCAGGGAAGCTCAAATCGCGATGGACAGGACCGTACACGGTCATGAGTGTCTCACCTCAGGGAGTAGTCGAAATCAACCACCCGGAGAAAGGTCGGTTCAAGGTAAACGGGCATCGCCTCAAGCTATATTTCGGTAAGAGCTCATTTTTGCCCGATCCGTCAGGTAAAATCTTTCCCTTTGAACCTCATTAATTCGGGACACTCATGCTTCGTGCTCGCGACGCTATACGAGCACTCTTGGGAGGTAGCCCAAGCCTTTGTTTTCTTTTTGTTCGTATTCTTGTTTTCTTTGTTGTTTTTGTATGTTTGTTTGAATCTCGAGTTTAATCCTCCTCTCCCTCGTATTTTATCTTGTCGGTGCAATTGTTGTATCCTTGTGTGCATTCCAAAGGGGTGAAAATTTCCAAAATCCTGAAGCCTTGTGCGGCCACTGTGCGGCCCGCACAGTGGCCGCATGACACAGACAGAAGCCCATGCGGCTGGTGTGCGGCCCGCACACCAGCCGCACACTTGAGACAGAACTTTGTGCGGTGGGTGTGCGGGCCGCGCACCAACCGCACACATCATATGCGGTTGGTGTGCCCCCCGCACACCAACGAGTGACAAGTGGCTGATTCTTGCCACTTGTCCACCATCTTGCCTTGCTTAGTGTCCTCTTTAGTCTTATCCCTTTCAAAGACTTCTTTTCAACCCCTATTCTCCATCTTTGACTCTTAAGCACTGAATTTCTCCAAGACTCACCTCCATCACCTTAGCCGACCATCTCCAAAACTAGCTCCCTGATTTCCCTCTTCTTCTTCCAAGCTCGTCCTCGTCCTCATTAGCTCTTCAACCTCATCTTGCTTGTTCTCCCTTGCCCTTAAGGTTTGTTTTATCTTACTTCTTTTTCTTGAGATCTTGGAGATCTTGCTACTTCATTGTGGTATTTGTTACATTTATTTGTGAGTGTTTAATCTTAGAGAGTTTGATTTCCCTTCTTGGGTGTAATTTTTGTAGCTCATTGTTGTCTTGAGTGGAATGTCTCCTCATGGTGTTGTTTCAAAATTGTTCACAATTGTACAAATTTCTATGGTGAATTTAGGATGTTATGCTTGCTTTTAAGAAATCTTTGTTTCCATCCTCTATTTTGATCTCACATGCCTTGTTTTCATGCTAGTAAACTATTGTACTCACCCTTGTTGCCTTTGTTTGATTTTGTAGTCTCCTTTCTTATCTTTCCATTTTGTTAATGTATTATGATAATATTAATTCTTGTGTCATACCTATCTTGTCGCACTTGCTATTATGGGATGAGATTTGATTTTATCTAAATTGTGTGATTATAGATATGGCACCGAAGGCTTCTAACAAGCGCGCATTGGCCCGTGCTAGCTCTTCATCCGAGATCCAATTCAATGACAATGTATTTCAAGAACGCTACGATTCACTTAGCACAAAGCCATTCGGCCAAACCCGAATAATTGATTGGGAACTACTTGAACAATTGGGTTTGGCCGATGATGTTAGGCAATTGGTTGGGTTTGATCAGTGGCTCACCGTTTTTGATATCAACGAACCTGTTTATCGCGAGCTCACCCTCGAAGTTCTGAGCACCTTTGAATTTAACAAGACCTATGCCCGTCTTCATCGCCCAGGAGGAATTTCATTCCAAGTCCATGGTGAACATAAATCCATTAGTCTCCGTGACTTTGCCAACCACTTGGGCATTTATGACTGGGAGTTTCTGAAAAGTATGGACTACCCCACCTTACCACTTGATTTTCCCCCGCATGTCGAGCCAAGGCACTTTTGGCGTTCTATTACCCTTGCTGCCGGTCAAGATTCCAAGAAAGCGTCACTCCTTCGTAGTCCCGCCCACCGTTATGTACACGCATTGATGAGCCGATCTATCACCGGGCGCGCCGACAGCACTGGGGTAGTATCTCGCATGGACCTGCTCATTCTATACAGTATGATTAACCGTTATCACATCAATTTGGCGTGTGTGCTAGCAGAATGCATTGCCCGACATAATCAACACCCCCCGATCGGGGTCATCTTCGCCGGACCATATATCACACGCCTTGTGAGGGGCATGCAGGTTCTTGGCCGTATTCGTTCAATGAAGAGGGTTGGGGGAACGATTGCATTGGGGATTCAAACCTTACTCGCGATTGGTATTATCAAGCGCCGAGGATCATCCTATTATGTCGTTTCTCATGAGAGCCTCCTCAATTCCGACGACAACCAGAGTACACCGGATATTCCTCAGGGTGACCAAGCTCAATCGAGTTCCACTCGCACCGTTTCCCCTGCAGAGTTACAGCGTGATATACAAGATTTGCGAGACATACAGCGGCGTCAGGGAGAAGATATTTCTCGGATCATCCAGGGGCAACTTAACCTTCTTCAGGGCCAACAGGACATCCTGGCCCTCCTGCAGCATCAACCCCACTCTCCACCACTTTCTGCACCACCAGCTTCTACTGATGACTGGGATGACTGGGATTGAGGCTCCCAGGCTTTCCTCTGTTCCTGTTCTTTTTATTGCTATTTCCGTTTCTGTTCTTTTTATTGTTGTCTCTTGTATGCTTGCGTTTGTTGTATTAATCTAGTTGTCTAAGGCTTATCCTTACAACTTAGTTTGTTGAGTGTTGTTTTATTCTATCGCTTAAAAACTCTTGTTTGCTCTTGTAAACCGTGTTTCTTGTCTTCAATCTCTGTGTGGTTGATGGATGCTTGACTCGACGTCTTTTCTCCTTGTAGGTAGAACAAGACGTCCATTTTTCTTCCTCTCCACTTCGCTTGTAGCCATGGTGATGGTCACCCCGAGCTCGTGCCTTGCAAAGCTCATTACCAATTTCTCGGGGAAGTTCATGACACCACCCTCTTTATTTTCCATGCATAAATTTTTCTGTACTGCTGATCAATGTACATTGAGGGCAATGTACTGCTTTCAGTGGGGGGTGGCTATGCATGTCTGATCTTCGTTACTTGTGTCGTGAACTTGTATGAAAACTTTTGGTAATTCTTGACTTGTTGCATGATTGTAAACCTAGGATGGCGTACTTAATTGTGATTGTATTATAGCTCGAAATCATGATAAATGCTAAGCTTTTTATGACCCTGCACACTTGAGATTTTCATGTCATTCTAGGCAATTCTCGCACTATTCCCTTAGGTAGAACCCTGGACATCTAGGTGAGGAACCACAGCACTTTCGTGACCCTCTTAGTTGCTAACCCATACTAGTGGTTTCGCGCCTTGACGTGTTAGAATACCTTCTAATAGGGTTTTAAGGACCTTCCTCTTGTTCTTTTTTGCAATACGGTCGAAAAAAAAAAAAAAAAAAAAAAAAAAAAAAAAAAAAAAAAAAAAAAAAAAAAAAAAAAAACGTGGACAGTGCTCCTCCGTCCTAATAGCGAAGTAACCTGGGGTTCTGGCTCCTAACCAGAGTGTTCCTCTCGCCAAAAGCTATAAGGACATGAGCGCGTTTACATGAATGTGCAAAGCTCCAGGTAATGTGGATTTGCAGTTCATGTTAGTCCCGGAAAAGAAAAAGATAAACATTTTGCGTACAGAAAAATAAATTTTGACCGGTTATTGTTCGATAATAAGAGGAAGGATCCTTACGACTCTACTAGAAGTATTTCTACCACCTCAAGGCCGTATTCCACTATGTGGCGTGAATTGTTTCAAGAAGTGGTCCTCGGGGTCCTGTCTACCTTGTTTGGACTACAGGGCTTCGAACTAGGGGATTTGCACACACACAGCACACCACGGCCAATGAATGCGTGAATGATCTCAAGTGGTCTTTGCTTAGTATTTTGAGTTTCGTTTTGCCTATGATACTTTCATCTCTTGCCTGAGGTTGTGTATTTAGTCACTTATCATATCCCTGGTTTTCATGTCCATTTGCTTGGGGACAAGCAAATGCTTAAGTAGGGGGTATTTGATAAGTGCCTAAATACATCATGTTATAGCTATGATGTTCTTGTACATTCATGCAACTTATGTGTATTTTCGATGAGTTTTTGCGCACTTGATGTTTTATTTTTCATTTCAGGGTTTCAAGGACCAAGTGCGCAAGTTTTGACCATATTCGTGTCATTCCGGGGATGATTGAAGAAGGAACGAAGAGTTGGAGCACCCTGGAAGCCGACGCGCCGCACGCAGACACATTTTTCTCGGCCGTGTGCGGCCACTGTGCGGGCTGCGCAGTGGCCGCACACCCTGGCCAGAAGGGTGTGCGGCCACTGTGCGGCCCGCACAGTGACCGCACAAGAGAGACAGAGAAGTGTGCGGCCAGTGTGCGGCCCGCACACTGGCCGCACAGCACAGCCAGAAGGCTGTGCGGGCACTGTGCGGCCCGCACAGTGCCCGCACACCTTCGGGCTATATATGCTTGTTCTGAAGAGTTTTTCAGGGGATCTTTTTCTCATCCGGCCTCCACTTGCCCTAGACTTCATTTCACCATTTCTTGAGGGATTTTGGAAGGATTTTCGGCTAGATTCGAAGGAGAGAAGAAGGGGAAGACGTTGAGAAGCTTCATAGGGCTCGCCGGCGCGGATCCGACGAGCTACGCCATCAACCCTAGTCGACATCTTCGAGGGGGGTTTTTCTTGTTTTTATTGGATGGAATTGTTGTATGATGAGCTCCTTAGTTTTGTGATGTTGAACTAAACCTCCCAAGGCCGCCGGGCTCCCGGTGAACCTTGGGAGGAGACTTTGTATGAATGACCTATATTTTGCTTTAAATGAATGTGTTAGTTTGATTGTTTGGTTTTAATTCATCATCATGTTGTTCATTCTACAATGGATGGATTCCGTAGAATTGATTTTGAATGATACTTGTTTGGCGGGATGCTAACTTGTATTAGGTCTTTTGATGAGTTAAAGAGGGTAACATGTATTAATACACCGGAGGTTCCGGGTGTTAATAGCCTCCCGCGCGATTAGGGTTAATTTAGCCGAGAGCGTGCATTAGATTAACCCTAATCAAGACTCCTTGTTCTCATTGACATCGTAGGGGTATTTTTCTGGATAGAGAAACCCGTACTGGATTAGGGCTACACTACGGAGGTTCCGGGGTAGTCGACATCCGAGTCTAGCGGACCGAAACCAAGCTAACCCTAGTTTTATAATTATCTTGGTCATTCGTATTTAGTCTTCTCCCGGGGGAATCCTCGCCCGAGGCCTTCCATAATTATTGGATTCTTCATCTCTATTTTATTCCGGATTGAGTTTTATCTCATTTGCATTCCTTTACTTGTTTTTATTATTTTAATATTGCTTCAACCCTGTTTCGATCGACTAGAAAGTGACTCCCAAAAGGAAGTAATAGTAGATCTCGGGCCCTTGGGAATACGACCCTCCTCGTGAGGTTTATTACTTGACGACCCGTGCACTTGCGGCCGGGGAGTCGCGTGCTAGCTCTGTAGCTAGTCGCGCGCTCGCTCATCAAAGCCCCCGATAAGTCCGATTTTAAAGCCACGATTCAACATTATAAAAGGGGATTTTACAGACCTTTTGGGATATCTTTTGACCTATCTTTCTCCTCAACTTGGGTAGTGCGGCTAGGGTTTTGGAGAGGATTTCTTGGAGGTTCAGCGCGCGTCATCGGCATCATCACCGACGTTCGACTGCCGCACAAGACCATGGCCACACCATATACAAGGGGGTTTTCATCAATGTCTTTGATTTGTACTTTCTATTCTATTTTGATGAACATGTATAGTTCCATGAGGAGCTAAACCCCTTGTGGGTATTCAGACTTGTAAACTCTAGAGTTTTTATGTTTTTTTGACATTGTTATTATGCTTTTCCATGATTGATGAATAAAAATTGAGTTTCAATCTTAATTTCATATTGTTAATGTTTTTCCTTAGATGTGACACTATGGTTGAGAACAGTTTAGGTTAACCTTAGAGGTGTGACAACTCTTTGAGGGTTAGACTACTTAAGATTGAAGACGGTTGAGAGGAAGAGTTATGAGTTAGTGATGTACCCCTTTCCCTTCCGACGTGGTTTCTCCCTACCTCCGTTTCCTTGATTTCACAGTGGTCGAAATAGAGTGAAGTGCTTGGCAGATAAACTCCCCTGGGGCTTAGTTACGCAAGTAACAGAGTGAAGGGTTGAAGTGAATCCTACGCGCTGGGGCTTAACCTAGACTAGGGTTCTTCCACCTGGACCAAAGGGTTAGAACTACACATAGGAACAAGTTTTACCACTAGGAATCCCTAGAGCTTAAAGCAATCCCACGTAGTGTAAGGTTTAGGTAGATATACTCCCCTGGGCTTAGTCATGCGAGCGACAGAGTGAAGAGTTGACGTGAATCCTAATACCGGGACTCAATTAACATCAATAGGGAAGTATAATAGCATGGTTCTGCACTAGAAGCATAGATCCTAGAGGTAGCTTGTCCGGATACCCTATTTTATCCATTGCTAGTTCCTCTCCATTCTCTTTTACTTGCACTCTCTCATCTTCCATCTTTCTATTTAATTTCTTGTCTTTCATTCTATTTGATTCTATGTTCACTCATTGATCCTATTATTGTTTTTCCATACGCCACATAACTTTATTAGTGAAATCTCATATTCTAAATCCGTATTCCCTGTGGATTCAACTACCCTCTCACCATGGTAAATTTTATTACTTCGACAAACCCGTGCACTTGTAGGATACATGCAAGGGGTCGTGTCTGTGCAGCTGTAGTTCTTGATGCTAACTGCTCAGCCGTCTTACAAAAGAACATTCTGAGTAAGAGAAAAGATCCCAGAAGTTTCATCATATCTTGCAACATCGGCAATTTGGGTGAAGAGATGGCATTGGCCGATTCGGGGGCAAGCATCAATGTCATGCCTTACACCTTCTTCCAAAAGCTAGGCTTGGGTGAGCCTAGACCCACTCGGATGACACTTCAACTTGCGGATCGATCGGTGCCTAGATGATTATTGATGTTTTCGTGTGCCTAGATGATTATTGATGAAGTTTGAGTTGGTTAAGCTATTTTCCATCGTATATAGTCGTGTTTTGATGGTTTTCATAGGCTCCAAACATCGTATTTGTGTTTCTGAATTTTTGTAAGAGTCTGTAAATTTTTCTAAGTAACCCAGAGAAACACACGGCCTTGTGGAAATTCCACATGGGCGTGTGTCACCACTTAGGGCTCTGCAAGAGAGGGCACAGGGGCGTGTCCATGCCCCTGTGAACAACATCAGAAGCAGCACACGGCTGTGTGGAATTTCCACATGGCCGTGTGAAATTTCGCAGAACTTAAACTCTTTTCCACAGAGTCCACAGGGGCGTGTGGGTGCCCCTGTGAGTGCCACTGTGCTAAGGCACACGGCCGTGTGGAACTCTGCAGAGACAACCCTTCTTACCGAGAATACCGAGGGGCATGTGTGCACCGCTGTGGGAGAGCTTATGAAAGGCACACGGCCGTGTGGATTATTCACACGGCCGTGTGGAATACTTAGGGTTTCTCGGGCAAGTCAGAGAGACCACAGGGGCGTGTGGGTGCCCCTGTGGCCGGCCTTGTGTTCTTGGCCAGGTTGGGCACACGGCCGTGTGGAATTTCCACACGTCCGTGTGATAATTTTCAGAGACCTTCTGTGTTTTCCCGTAAATCCACAGGGCCGTGTACCATCCCCTGTGGAGCCCCCTTAAATTTTGGATTTTTATCTCACGGCTGTGATGCTCTGTCCACCAGAAGCTCCACACGGGCGTGTGGAATTAACACACGGTCGTGTGGATTTCTGCAGACTGTGTTCTTGAACTGTTTTTAACTATTTTCTTTTACAACTTTGCAGAGATGTCTTCCAGGACAAAGAAGCAAGTAGGGAAGCCACCCCGTGAGCCTACCACTCCCCCTGAGGAAATGGAGTTTGATTTACCAGAGCACAGGGAAAGATTTAAGAGACTTGCGAAACTCCACTTTGGACAGACACGTTACTTAGACTTGAGCACAATCAGAGAGATACAGGGGAGGCAGAGCATCACAGATGAGATCGAGGAGATGCTCACCGTCGATAGCTGGGGCCATCTATTATCCATTCAAGAGCCAGCTATCAGATTACTCACACTCGAGGTCTTATCGACTTTTGAGTTCGATCGAGGTTACGATAGCTTTACAGATACTGGTTCCATTATGTTCCGTGCACTCGGTCGGCACTTTACCTTGAGTGTGAACTAGTTTTCGATTGGGATAGGCCTCTATGACGAGGCATTCACAGAGACAGAGAAGTATGCGCTGCTACCTACAGACTATCCGGGTACCCTGACCCCCCAGCGCGTATACAGTAGATTATGTGGTCAGGGACAGTACGAGCCAGGGCTGTCCAAGGCCACATGCTTGACCAAGACTTCGTATAGATGCATCCACGCTATTCTGAGCGGATCAGTGAGCGGTAATGGAGATAGTACCGGGGTCCTAAGCCGCCAGGATCTCCTATATTTACATTTGATGCTGGAGAGCGAGGCACTTCACCTGGGGCACATCTTAGCAGAGTATATTCGCCATCAGGGCCAGTGCCCCAGGGTCGGAGTTATCTTCGCAGGCCCATACATCGCTCGATTGATTATTGGGTCAGGGCTCAGAGATGGAGTTCGGGGGACCGAGAAGATCAGTACACCAGCCCCCGTTAGCATCGAGACATTGAGACAGATGAGGATGGTCCGCAGAGCAGGACCAGGAGTCTACACATGGATCGTTCCTCAGTCAGATCAGGCCGAGGGACCCCAGGCAGCATTAGAGCCACCCTCAATAGATACAGAAGCACAGGCACCACCCACAGCACCGGAGCCACCTCCGGTGCACATGTTTTCACCCTTTCGAGGCCAGGATAGACTGGAGTGCCTCGAGAGCGCAGTGGGTGTGCTACAGACAGAGGTGGCCGAGTTTAGGGCTACACAGGCTGCGCAGTACTTGGAGACCATGGCACGGCTTGACACTATACAGAAACTCATTGAGCAGGCCGTGCCGTCGCCATTTGTGGTCCGCCCTCGAGCCTCCAAACCACCACCACCGTCTCCAGCCCCAGCAGCAGCAGCAGATCCATAGGCATCCACTTCAGAGCCTCCAGCAGCACCAGAGGCTCCACAGCAGGACACCGACGCTGAGGCGTCGTAGTTTTATTTTACTTTTTATTTCGATGTACTTTTTATTATATTTTGGACTTGTAGTACTCAAAAAGGATCTTCCTTCTGAGTTTATCTTTATTTGGGTTTACTTCATCTCAAGTTGTATTTTATTTTTCATATCTTTATATACTCGAGCTTTATTTTTGTTTTTCTTGAGCTATACTTAACCCTTGTGTGTATGTGTGCGCAGATGGTCTTGGATGAAAGGAATCTAAGGAATAGTCATAGACACGGTCATGGGACCGTGTGTGCTTCACAACCCATTGAGACTCAACTCTCAATGCACCTAGCTCCATCAAACGCAACACTTGGAGTTTAGGGGAGTAATGTTTCAATTGCCTACTTCCACACTAATTGTTTTACAATTCTACACTTTTATTGTGCTTGCATGCGTATATTGGGGACAATGTACATCTTAAGTGTGGGGGGGGAGTTCACATTGCACATTGCACACACTTATACTTGTGCATTCAATTGCTTATGCTCATGTAGCCTATGGCGGTTCATCTTAGTTGCAACGTTTGTATTCTTAGAGTTTAGGAGAATTTTTAACATTGTGTCCTATCATGCTCTAGTTTCTAGTTGAATTTTTAGGGAATTTTTGCTCGATTATCTTATATTGCACAACTTACTCTTGGAATCTTTTGGAAACTCAATCTTGAAGTTTTTAAGGACAAGTTTATCATCGTTCTTATTTTTACTTTGGAAAATGCATATAAAAAAAATGAAAAAGATGCAAAAAATGAATATATATATATATATATATATATATATGAGTTGTGAATATTTGCTTCGTTATATGCATTTGGGGTGGAAAGAGCTACCACCTATGAAGTATGTAGCTACTCTCATAAGTCGAATACAAGTTATGCCCTAATGAGAGAAAGAGCTATCTCATGGGATGCGTGAAAGCTACTACCCCTGTAGAAAGAGCTAACTCCTCGAAAGTGTGAAAGC
Organism: Dioscorea alata; assembly: GCA_020875875.1. Classification (NCBI taxonomy): domain Eukaryota; kingdom Viridiplantae; phylum Streptophyta; class Magnoliopsida; order Dioscoreales; family Dioscoreaceae; genus Dioscorea; species Dioscorea alata. Next base: position 11,241,223 of record CM037020.1, on the reverse strand, counting down.
CACCTTTGGCCGCCGCCTAGGAAAGGGCTACCTTCAAGGATGTGTGAAGCTACTACTTCCTTTCCTTTTTAGTTGTGTTTTTGTATATAAATAAGTCCTTTCTAACAAAAGTTTGAGGAGTACTCGTTGGTTCTCTTGAGTGAAATCACACACACTAACACATTTTGGAGTTTTTATCCTATTTAATTCAAGTTTTTAGCTAGAGCATTGGTAACCTTATGCAATGTTTTGATTTCCCCTTACTTATAGAATGCCTCTTTTGCATACTTTGGGTGAACCTAAGGCCGAGCACTTTCAATTGTTCTTCCCAAGTACTTACACGTTCTATTTTGCTTGAGGACAAGCAAAAGCTTAAGTGTGGGGGGATTTGATAAGTGCTCGTGTTATAGTAATGCGAAGCGTTATTATCTTGCAATGAGCATTAATTTAATCAGATTTTATCACTAAAAAGTGTGCATTTGTTTACTTTTGCGCATTGTAGCATTGTGAAGATAAAGTGAAGGAAGGAACGAAGTTAGATCGTGTTCGGCATTGTTGGGAACATTCTTGGACTAAGCAAGGAGCACGGCATGAGTAGAGACTTGTGAGTGTGTGCCAACCTCCTTTGGAGGGGCACAAAGGCAGTCACATTAACAATAAGTCTAACTCATGCTAACAAGGAGAACTTCACCAATTAGGAGATTTGAAGCAATCGACACGATTTAACATTGATTATGTGCCCAATTCAATGGCCTCAATGAAGAACGACGAACTCGGGAGTGGTTCGGGACAATACTGTAGCAAGTTACTGGAGTAAAAATGTTGTAGCAAGCTACTGTTCATCTTCGGCTAAAATTCAGAATTCCAGAAAATTCACACGGGCGTGTGGAAATTCCACACGGCCGTGTGAATTAATTTCCTAGCAAGAATAACTTTCACACGCCCGTGTGGAAATTCCACACGGCCGTGTGAAGTCCCGATAAGTCCGATTTTTAAAGCCGCACTCAATAATATAAAGGGCGATTTTGGAGACTTTTAATATATCGTTTGATTTATCTTTCTCCCCAACTTCAGGAGAGTGCAGCTAGGGTTTTGGAGAGGATTTCATGAAGGTTTAGAGCACGTCATCGGCATCGTCACCGACGTCCGGCGGCCGCACAAGACCACAGCGACACCATACGCAAGGGGGTTTTCATCGATGCCTTTACTTTGTGCTTTTTTTCATACTTTGATGAACATGTATAGCTCCATGAGGAGCTAAAGCCGTTGTGGGTATTCAGACTTGTAAACTCTAGGGTTAATATGCTTCTTTGACATTGTTATTATGCTTTTCCATTATTGATGAATAAAAATTGAGTTTCAATCTTAATTTCATCTTGATATTGTCTTCCCTTAGATGTTACACTAGTGTTGAGAGCAATCTAGGTTATCCTTTGGAGGTGTGACAACTCCTATAGGGTTAGACTACTTAAGATTGAAGAGGGTTGAGAGGGAGAGTTGTGAGGTACCGATGTATCCCCTTTCCCCTCCGGTGTGATTTCTCCCTACCTCCGTTTCCTTGGTTAATTAGCGGTCGAGATAGAGTGAAGTGCTAGGTAGATAAACTCCCTTGGGGCTTAGTTACGTGAGTAACAGAGTGAAGGGTTGAAGTAAATCCTACGCACTGGGGCTAAATCGAGACTAGGGTTCTTCCACCTGGACCAAAGGGTTAGAACTACACATAGGAGCAGGTTTTACCACTAGGAGTCCCTAGAACTTAATGCAATTCCATGTAGTGTGAGGTTTAGGTAGATATACTCCCCTGGGGCTTAGTCGTGCAAGTGATAAAGTGAAGGGTCGATGTGAATCCTAATACCGGGGCATAATGATGGGGTTAGTCATGGTTGTCATTAGGTTTGGGACCGTGAGTCTAAGGATTTCCTCGACTCAATTAACATCAATAGGTAAGTATAATAGCATAGTCTGGCACTAGAAGCATAGATCCTAGAGGTAGCTTATCCGGATACCCCTCTTCATCCATTGCTAGATCCTCTCTAGTCTCTTTTACTTGCACTTTCTCATCTTCCATCCTTCTATTCAATTACTTGTCTTTTATTATAATTGCTTCCATAAGTCACTCATTGATTCTATTGTTACTTTTCCATACTCCACATAGCTTAAATAGTGAAATCTCGTATTCTAACTCCCTATTCTCTATGGATTCGACTACCCACTCACCAGGGTATTTTATTACTTCGACAAACCCGTGCACTTGCGGGATACACACGCAAGGGGTCGTATCACAGAGAAACACTATCATAGTCTCCACTTTTTTTTCGGCTGTAAACACTGTATCTCAAGTCCCTTTGTGACCTGTTATAAAAGTTCACTTAAGGCTACAGAAAATACAAAGGAACCCAAAAGCTCTTAATAGAATATTGAAGAAAGAATTTAACAGTCTAATACCAAAATCATCATAATGGGTTGGTTGGAGTGTATAAGGTGGAAGTAATCATGAAAGAGCATGGAAATGCACTGAAGATAAAACAAGGCATCATTCAAGAACAGTATAAAAAAATACAACTCACTTCTGTCATTGATATGAATCGATCCGCAAGCGCACGGGTCGCCAAGTAATACCCCTCACGCACGGGCGAGGGGGTCGTATTCCCTGGGGTCCCAAGAGCTGCTATTACTCTCCTCTAGATGACACTGTCTAGTCTACCAGATATAGATTTAAAACAAGATAAAGAAACAAACAAAAGAAAAGCTATAAACACTTGTACTAAGGCACACCACAATAGCACATCAAGGAAACAAGTAGCAATGAAAGTTCGAGGTCCTCGAGTGAGAATCCCCTCGGGACTACTAAAGCCAGAAAGATGCTTGAATGACACAGACAATGGTGGTTTTGAGCCAAGAGATATCCAAAGATAGATTAACCCGATGGTCACGGTGAAAACCCCTAATCCTGTATGAGTATTGGAATACGGAATCACTTCCGCCCAAATCCTCACACGATTGCATTAAGAATACGGAAACCTCAAATTAGGGCCGAACACAACCTAGGTTTAGCCCTAATGGTTGGAGGGGTATGAAATACCCGATGGTCACGGTGTATACATACATGTATCCCTTCTAAGCCTAGTGTGTCTAGTACAAGGGCGATGGTCACACTACCAAGTACAACCTAGAAGTTGAAATATAGAGTTCTCATGCAAATCAACACATCAAAGATCACAAGGCTTAGACACAAACCACACAAATGCCATAAATGTAATCAAAACATCAATACAAGCAAGTTCATCCCAAGGTTCATCGGATGCCCGGCGACCTTGGGAGTCTAGTTCGTCATCAACGAAGGAGGATGTATACAAAACAAGAAATACAAGATGAAGCTCATAACAACTCCCCTCGAATGAAGACTAGAAGGTGGTGATCAGAACTCGTCGGATCCGCGCCGGCAAGCTCCTAGATGCTCTCCCTCGAGTATGATCTCCTTCTCCCTTTGATTTGCTCCTCAAAAATGCCTTCTCTCGCAGCCTTGAAGTCCTAGATGATGATGGAGGAGAAGAGGTGGCCAAAGACCCTTCCAAATGATGCCCTAGAAACCCTTAAAAACTAATTCCAGCGAGCTATGCGGCCTCCCATGCGGCCCCGCATGCGGGGAGAGAAAGTTTCCGAAAAAGCCCGAAAACCGCGTAAGTTGCTACAGTAGAATGGCTACAGTACTTATGCGGCCTGCTATGCGCCCGCATGATAAGCCCGTATGAATCTCCTGACCAGGCCGTTTCTTCAAGTGTTCATGCTACAGTGTTTGCTACAGTTCACTACAGTACCGGGGCTCGAAAATAGTGTTTTCCTTGCCAAATTCTCCTTAAATCATGTTGTCGATCTCCCCACGGTAACTTTTGTACCTGTAACACGAAAGAAACCAATTTAGACCGAAAACGAGCATCCACACATACAAAAATACTCTATTTATACATACACATACATGAATAATACGTACATTTAGGCGTTTATCAGTCATTCTTTCAAGCTAGGAAGTGCTAAACACTAAAATCATAGCTATCATTGGTAATCATGCATGCAAAACAAATAAAATACCCCATCCCCACACCTAAAGTTGTACATTACCCTTAATGTACATTGATGAGCGAGCGCGCGACTAGCTACATAGCTAGCACTTGACTCCCCGGCCGCAAGTGCATGGGTCGTCAAGTAATAACCTCACAAGGAGGGTCGTATTCCCTAGGGCCTGAGATCTCCTTTTGGGAGTCACTTTCTAGTAGATCGAAACAATGTTGAAGGAATATTAAAATAATAAAAACAAGTAAAGAAATGCGAATAAAATAAAGCTCAATCCGGAATAAAGTTAGAGATGAAGAAGCCAATAATTAGGGAAGGCCTCAGGCGAGGATTCCCCCGGGAGGAGACTAAATACGAAAGACCATGATAATTATAAAACTAGGGTTGGCTTGATTTTGTTCCACTAGACTTGGATGTCGACTACCCCGGAACCTCCATAGTGTAGCCCTAATCCAGTACGGGTTTCTCTATCCAGAAAAGACCCCTACGATGTCAATGAGAACAAGGAGTCTTGATTAGGGTTAATCTAATGCACACTCTCGGCTAAATTATCCCTAAACGCGCAGAAGGCTATTAGCACCCGGAACCTCCGGTGTATTAATCCCTCTTTGATTCATCAAGTGACCTAATATAAGATAGCATCCCGCCAAACAAGTATCATTCAAAATCAATTCTACGGAATCCATCCATTGTAGAATGACTAACAAGATAATGAATCAAAACCAAACAATCAAACCAACACATTCATTCAAAACAATATAAAGGTCATTCATACAAAGTCTCCTCCCAAGGTTCACCGGGAGCCCGGTGGCGTTGGGAGGTTCAGTTTGACATCACAAAATTAAGGAGCTCATCATACAAAGATTCCATCAAACAAAAACAAGAAAAACTCCCTCAAAGATGTCGACTAGGGTTGATGGTGTAGCTCGTCGGATCCGTGCCGGCGAGCCCTATGAAGCTTCTCCATGTCTTCCCCTTCTTCTTTCCTTTAAAGCTGCCCCAAAATGTCTCCAAATCACTCCAAAGATGATGAGAATGGTGTGTGGTGGAGTGGAGGCCAGATAGAGAACCACCTCCCTCAAAAAACCCTGAAGAATCTCTATCTAATCCCGAGAGCGTGCGGGCAGTGTGCGGGCCGCACATGCGCCCGCACATGCGCCCGCACGCTCTTCTGGCCACCCTGTGCGGCCTGGTGTGCGCACCACACACTAGGCCGCACAGCTCACTGGCCAGGGTGTGCGGCCACTGTGCGGGCCACACAGTGGCCGCACATGGCCGAGAGAAATGGCCCCTGTGTGCGGCATGTCGGCTTTCGGGGTGCTCCAAGTCTTCATTTCTTCTTCAATCTTCCCCGAAACGACACGAATACTGTTTGATCACACGCACTTGGTCCTCGAAACCTTGAAATGAAAATGAAAACATCAAGTGCGCAAAATTTCATTGAAAATACACATAAGTTGCATGAAAGTACAAGAACATCATCGCTAAAGCATGATGTATTTAGGCACTTATCAAATACCCCCCACTTAATCATTTGCTTGTCTCCAAGCAAACGGACATGGAAAACCGGGGATACTGATAGGTGACTAAATACACAACCTCAGGCAAGAAACGAAAATATCATAGCCAAAATGAAACTCAAAATACTAAACAAAGACCACTTGAGATCATTCACGCATTCATTGGCCGTGTTGTGCTGTGTGTGTGCAAATCCCCTAGTTTGAAGCCCTGTAGTCCAAACAAGGTAGAAAAGACCTCGAGGACCACTTCTTGAAGCAATTCACACCACTTAGTGGAATACGGCCTTGAGGTGGTAGAAATAGTTCTAGTAGAGTCCTAAGGATCCTTCTTCTTATTTTCGAACAAGTACAGGTCGAATTTTATTTTTCTATACACAATTGCTTAACTTTTTTTTTTCCGAGACTAACATGAACTGCAAATCCACATTAATTGGAGTTTTGCACATTTATGTAGACGTGCTCATGTCCTTATATCTTTTGGCGAGGGGAACACTCTGGTTAGGAGCCAGAACCCCAAGTTACTTTGCTATTAGGGCAGAGGAGCACTGTCCGCGCTTTTATTCAACTTTCCCTTTTTTTTCGACCGTATTGCAAGAAGGAATAGGAAGAAGGTGCTTAGAACACTATTAGAAGACATTCTAACACATCAAGGCGTGAAACCACTAGTATGGGTTAGCAACTAAGAGGGTCACGAAGGTGCTGTGGTCCCTCGCCTAGGTGTCCAGGGTTCTACCTAAGGGAAAGTGCAAAAAAAAATGCCTAGAATGACACAAAAATCTCAAGTGTGCAAGGTCATAAGAAGCTTAGCATTTATCACAGTTTCGAGATATAATACAATCACAATTAGATAAGCCATCCTAGGTTTTACAATCATGCAACAATTCAAAAATTTCATACAAGTTCAAGAAATAAATGATGAGACTAAGACATGTATACCCACCCCCCACTTAAAGCAGTACATTGTCCTAAATGTACAGGAATCAGCAGTACAGAAAAATTAGTGCAACAAAAATAAGAAGGATGGTTTCGTGAACTTCGCCGAGAATAAGTGTTGTGGGATTCGGGGAGCATGTGGTCGGGGTGGCTTTTGCCTCAACAACAAATAAGGTGGGGAGAAAGAAAAATGTGACATCTAATTCAACCTGCAATGAGAAAAGACTTCGAGTCAAGCATCCATCAACCACACAAAAAAAAAGAAAAGAAACAAAAAGTGAAAGGGAAAGTGAGCTCTCGGAGTGAAAGGACTGATGGAACCGCTCAAGGTCTTCTGTGTCTTCTCCAAGGGGCTTGATCGGAAAGTTAACCTACATCTCCAAAAATAAAGATCAAGCAATGGCAACATACTGAAATGTGCGAACACGAGTTTAGAAAAATGAGTGAAGCGGAAACCATGTGAACGCGATCAAAATCGAAAATCGTCGCAAACCCCCCGAGGATCCAATTCTGGCGGGAAACTAAAAACCAAGAAATCACCTCGAAGGTACGGAAAGAAATTGAGTGTTGAAAATGTTTGTAACATTGAAAATGATGCGAGGGAGGTGATAAGATCAAAGCGAGCGCCAAAAGGTGGAGAAAAGCTTGAAAGAAAAGCGTTTCTGCAGCAAAACTAGGGCCAGTGTGCGGGTGGTGTGCGGGCTGCACACCAGCCTGCACGGTCTTCTGCCGAGCATGTGCAGCCTGGTGTGCGGGCCGCACACCAACCCGCACACCCTTCTGGCAGGGACGTGCGGCCTCTGTGCGGCCGCACAATGGCCGCACAGAGCCCTACAAAATGCTCAAAAATCAGTTATCTTCAAACCAAAACTAGTCTTCGACATTACAAACGCGACGAAACTCATCTCGGACAATTGATACATGTTGAAAAACACAAAACATACGGGATTTCACCGAGATGGGGAGGAAACAAAGACATACACAATGAAGCATACCAAGAACGAATGAAGAAGGGAGCTCACAATCCAAACCTAATTCATGCATAACAAAAAATATGAAAATGAAAAAGTACAGAATTGTAAAAATAATGGGTTGCCTCCCACAAGCGCTTGTTTAGCGTCACGAGCCTGACGTTCAAGTTTCTCATCATTAAGGTGGTTCAAAGGCAGAGATTTTACCTGAATTTCCCATGGGTGCAAATGATGACCCCGCCGGCAAATTCAAGGAAAGGAGAGAATCAACATTGTGGATACCTAGGTCAACGAAGCATGCTATGTGTCCCTTTTCATGAGAGTTCTTGCTTGCTTTGCTAACCTTAGGAGTCACCGTTTTCCATGCTCACTTCCATGATCATTCTCCTTTGCTTCTCCCTTGTGCCTTCTTTGGTCCTTTTTCCTCCTCAATATCCACAACTTGTAATAATTCATCAAGGGGGTTCACTATAAGGACTTCATGCACACAATCTTCAACTTGTAGTTCTGTATCATCTAGTGTATAGGAAGTGTCATCAAGCTCCTTGGGGTGTTTCATTGCCTCGGGAATTTTAAAAGTGGCTTCCTCATTCCTCGCTCACAAGGTCATTTTCCCATCTTGGATATCCAGCAGGGCACGGGATACGGAAAGGAAAGGCCGGCCAAGTATGATGGGGACCTCAGTAGCGTCATCAACATCAAGGATAACAAAATCAGCCGGAAAGACTAGACCACCAACCTTCACAATCACATCGCTCACAATGCCACGCAGGCATCTAACAGTCCGGTCCGCAAGTTGTATGGTGATCTGTGTCGGCTCTAAGTCTTGAAGGCCAAGTTTTAAGAAAAGCTTGTAAGGCATAACATTTATACTTGCACCAGAATCGGCGAGGGCTTTCTCTACAAGCGAGTCCCTAAAATGACACTCCATATTTAGACCACTCGGGTCTTTGATTTTCTCGGGCAATTTGCCTTGGATAATTGCCGAACAACTCTCGCCAAGAGACACTGATTGCTTCCCCGCAAGTGTACGGGATCGCCAAGTAATACCCTGTGAGTGACACAGGGGTCGTATTCCACTGGGTCCAAGGAAGTACTATTACTCACCCTTCATCTATTTTCTACCCTACCATTCAATATGAGTTGATAAGAAATAAAGCAAACAAATTAATTTAAACTAATCCTATGGCCTGGTAACTAGCACACGGATGTAAACAATCAAGGGAGTATCAAGCATGAGAAGGGTGTGTTTGGACAAGGAATCCACCTAGGGTTGTCATTTAGTCCAGAACAGGGATGATATAAGGATGCATTAATGATAGTTGAGACCTAGAGACCTCCTGAGTAAATTAGCACCGATTTCTCGGCGACTAACCCCTGATCCCATACGAGTGTTAATCGGAATCTCTCCGTATTAACCCACCTATGATAGCAATGAGCTCCATGAAGTCTCTAATAGGAGTAAACCTACTATCCTTCGGCTTAAACCTAGCAATGGAGGGCTACCGGCACCCAATTTCTCGGCGTGTCAGCATAAGAATCCCCTTTCAATCTCTCCAAGATCTAGTACACGTGAGTAGGTCACATCTACGCATACAACTCATAAAAGAATTACGGATTTCTCCACAAATGCAATTCTAGACATGAAAGCATGAAAGATTGAAACTCAAACAACCATCAAACTAAATTAATAACAACATCCAAAGTTCATACACAAGATTAACCCTAGGGTTCATCCAAATCCAAACACAATGATAAGTTAATCCCTCATGATAAGGGACACTTAAACAACATACAAGGAAGAAATAACCATAAAAGAAGCAATGAAAACTCCCTCTAGGTCTTGATCCCCTTGAATGGATGAAGCTTCAAAGTTTTGTCAATGGTGGCTTAGATCTTCACTCCAACTCCTTCTCCTTTGCTCCTCTCCCTCTTGGTGATGATGTGTGCTTGTTTCCCACATGGATCCCCGCCGAAAGGTGGCCGGAAAGCCTCAAGATGAAGTGGTGGCGGCGGCCCAAAAGGCCAAGGAAAAGTCTCCTTGTGTGCCCTAAAAACATCTATATATATTCCCGCACTATCCCGAGGTGGATAGATAGATCCCGGGGTGGATAGGTAGGCAAAGACAAGGCAAAACTTGTCTCATGTGGGGGTGTATCCCGGGGTGGATGGATGGATCCCGGGGTGGATAGGGGGCCGTGAACCTTAGTACAAAATCACTGTCTTTTGATGCTCACGGCCACTTATACGGCCCTGTATGATTCACTGTTCACTCTTATGCACTTCCATCATTTCCAGCCCAAAACTCTTCAGGTGCAACAGCAACTGCTACAGTAAATATGCTACAGTGCTCTGACTACAGTGCTGCGCCGCCTGAATTTCATCCTTTTTCGCCCAAATTGCATTCTCGTGCTCCTCATGGCTCCCCTGTGTCCTACAACATTAATGATAGTCGATTAAGCACAAAACGGGCATCAATTCTCAACAAAATACATGCTAAGTGTACAAAATACATATATTAAAACATATACATTTAGACACTTATCAAACACCGTAGATGCTTCTTCAAGTTTCTTCCTGTTTGTAAGAAACTCCTTCATAAACTTGGCATATTTTGGTATTTGAGCAAAGGCCTCGACAAGTGGAAGATTAATGTGAAGTTGCTTGATCATCTCCAAAAATTTTTTTAATTGAGTGTCCACCTTATCCCTGTTGAGTCTTGCCAGATAGGGGACTTTTGGTTGGTGCTCTAGCAATCTTTTTTCTTTGTTTTGAGGTTCAATCGAATTGTCGTGGCTGTCATTAGCTTCATCCCCACCCACGGAGGGAGTGCCTCTTGCCATGTTCTTTTCCTTGTTTTCAGTTGGCCTAGGAGTCGGCCGAACCTCAACCTCTCTACCACTCCTCAAAGTGATAGCTTGTACATGTTCTCGTGGGTTAGTCTCAGTGTTGCTAGGGAGACTACCCGGTGTTCTTTCTGCCATGGATGCCGCAATCTGTCCCAAGTGTTTTTTGATGCCCTGGATTGAAGCTTGCATGTTTCTCACTGTCGTTTCAAGTGTGTTCAACCTTGCATCGGTGATTTGCATGTATTTAGCTAGGACATCTTCAGTAGTGAATTTCCTTTCAGTTGGAGGTGCTTGTGATGATTGTGCCTGAAACCCTGGCGGTTGTGAAAATTTCTGTTGGCCCTGATTTCCCCAATTGAAATTTGGGTGATTTCTCCACCCGGGGTTGTATGTCCCACCATAGGGGTTTCCTTGAAATTTCTGCCCCTGATTCACATAGTCAACATGTTCAACTGGGGCGGCATCAGGGACTGAGATGGGGCAACTAGCAACATCATGCCCCCCTCCACAAGTTCCACAGTTCATCACTTGCTTGACACTTGTGCTCGAACGCTCGACTCTTTCGGACATAAGCAAGCTCACTTGCTTCACTAGTGCTTCGAATTTCTCATCTTTAGCGGTCTTACTGTCTATTTCATGAACTCCTCGAGCTTGAGTCATTTTTGCCCTCGAACCCCAATGTGATTCATTTCGTGCCATGTTCTCAATTAATTCTTCGGCATCCTCGGGGAATTTGCTACTCAAGGATCCACTGGCTGCGGCATCAATGAGTTGACGATTCTGGTAGCTCAAACCATTATACAGTATTTGTACTCGCATCCAAGCCTCGAAATCATGATGTGGACATTTTCGCAAGAGATCTTTAAATCTCTCATGGGCTTCAAAGAGGGTTTCAGAATCTCTTTGACTGAAAGCCTAGATCTCTTACCTTAACCTTGTTGCCTTGCTCGGAGGGAAGTAGCAGCCCATAAACTTGTTCACCATCTCCTCCCATGTCTTTATGGAACCCGGGGCAAGTGAGGTGAGCCACCTGTAAGCGGCACCCCGCAAGCTGAATGGGAAAATACGGAGTCTAGCTGTATCATCGGATAGGCCATTGACTTTAAATGTCGAGCACATTTGGAGGAATCGGGATAGGTGCTCATTCTGGTCCTCGTCGGCTAAGCCATCGAACTGCACGGTGTTCTGTATCATCCCAATTGGTCTGGCCAAATCAAAATTACCGGCACTGGCAGCCAGAGCTTGCACACTAAACCCTCCCCCGGTAAACTGTGGCCTCTCATAGTCAGACAATGTTCTTCTCTCTTCGACCATAGCAATTGGAATTGATTCAGGTGCTACAACTGATTCTGAGAAGGAACCCACCTGAGTTTCCTTCAATCGTTGCTGTATGACACGCTCAATTTCTTCATTTGGCTCTACAAATCCAGTGGGGTTTGCACGAGTCATGCACAGAACGACTGAGAAAACAAAAAGCAAAAAGGGATATTAGTGGATATATATGTACAAACGATGAAAACAAAAACAGTAAAAGATGGATAATTACAAATGAAAGTGAAATGACTAGAGCAATGATCCAAAAGTTTTCCTAGTATTCTCGGATGTTCCCCGGCAATGGTGCCAAAAACTTGATGAGCGAGCGCGTGACTAGCTACAAAGCTAGCATGCGACTGCCCAGCCGTAAGTGCACGGGTCGTCAAGTAATAACCTCACAAGGAGGGTTGTATTCCCTAGGGCCCGAGATCTACTATTACTTCCTTTTCGTTGTCACTTTCTAGTCGATCGAAACAAGGTTGAAGCAATATTAAAATAATAAAAAAAAGTAAAGAAATGCCAATAAAATAAAGCTCAATCCAGAATAAAGTTAGAGACGAAGAAGCCAATAATTAGGGAAGGCCTCAGGCGAGGATTCCCCAGGGAGGAGACTAAATACGAAAGACCATGATAATTATAAAACTAGGGTTGGCTTGATTCTGGTCCGCTAGACTCGGATGTTGACTACCTTGGAACCTCCGTAGTGTAGCTCTAATCTAGTACGGGTTTCTCTATCTAGAAAAGACCCCTACGATGTCAATGAGAACAAGGAGTCTTGATTAGGGTTAATCTAATGCATACTCTCGGCTAAATTAACCCTAAACGCGCGGAAGGCTATTAGCACCAGGAACCTCCGTTGTATTAATACATGAATTCCTCTTTAATTCATCAAGTGACCTAATACAAGCTAGCATCCTGCCAAACAAGTATCATTCAAAATCAATTCTACGGAATCCATCCATTGTAGAATGAGCTACAAGATAATGAATTAAAACCAAACATTCAAACCAACACATTCATTCTAAACAATATAAAGGTCATTCATACAAAGTCTCCTCCCAAGGTTCACCGGGAGCCCGGTGGCCTTGGGAGGTTTAGTTCGACATCACAAAATTAAGGAGCTCATCATACAAAGATTCCATCAAACAAAAACAAGAAAAACTCCCTCAAAGATGTCGGCTAGGGTTGATGGTGTAGCTCGTCGGATCCGCGCCGGCGAACCCTATGAAGCTTCTCCACGTCTTCCCTTTCTTCTCTCCTTCAAAGCTGCCCAAAAAATCCCTCCAAATCCCTCCAAAGATGATGAGAATGGTGTGTCCTGGAGTGGAGGCCGGATAGAGAACCACCTCCCTCAAAAAACCCTAAAGAATCTCTATATAATCCCGAGAGCGTGCGGGTAGTGTGTGTGGCGCACATGTGCCCACACGCTCTTCTGGCCACCCTGTGCGGCCTAGTGTGCGGGCCGCACACTAGGCCGTACAGCTAGCTCACTGGCAAGGGTGTGCGGCCACTGTGCGGGCCGCACAGTGGCTGCACATGGCCGACAGAAACGGCCCCTGTGTGCGGCGTGTCAGCTTCCGGGGTGCTTCAAGTCTTCATTTCTTCTTCAATCTTCCCCAAAATGACACGAATACGGTTTGATCATGCACATTTGGTCGTCGAAACCCTGAAACGAAAATAAAAACATCAAGTGCGCAAAATGTCATCGAAAATACACATAAGTTGCATGAAAGTACAAGAACATCATCGCTAAAGCATGATGTATTTAGGCACTTATCATGCATAGATCAACAGAGTAAGGTGCATGACATGCCATAAAAATAAAGGGATGAGATAAAGAGACTTCCCCAATTGGTCGATGAGATGAACTCCAGATGTGCATGAATCGGGGAAAGCTGTGAGGTGCAAGGGGCGTGAAGCTTCTATAATGATCGTTCCTGAAAGTAAAGAGAAAAATATCACACCCCAAGAAATAAATAGAGAGCGGGACAATTAAGCACGAATCAAAAATGGGAAAGTACAGTTTAGGAGGGTTAGGACCCTTGCTAACTGAAAGGTACAACAATATAAACAAACAAGTCTAGAAATAAAAACCAGTACAAACAACAGGAAACTAAAAGTGGTGCTGTGAGTCTAGAGATCTGGAGGGAGTGATGGTGCAAAGCACGTGGTGGCTGTGGAGGAGGTGCCCGACAGATGATGATGAGCTGCGCAAATACGATAGGATCTCGGCCAGGCTACTCTCAATGCGGCTCTGTAATGTGGCTAAGTCCCTCACTGATGTCGCCAGCACCTCCTGAGATGTCCCAAGGGTCTGCAACTGCTGACAGACCTCGATGCAGAACTCTGCAAAACTGTCCTTAAGTGATGGTCGACTCCCGCTAGGTGCTGCGTCGGGTACAGGGGAAGACTCCGAATCAGAATCCGATCCTGCCTCAGAATCTCGAGAGGTATCGGGATCATGGGTGCTCTTGCCTCCACTACGCGGGAGGCGATAAGCGTCCCCCGACCTCTTAACTATCCCAATATGAAGCAGGATCGACAGACTAAGCGGTGCGACGGGGCTCACAACACTCATGCCTCGGGTGAGATCAATCAATCCTAGGCCCCTGATAATGCACGTAATGTACGGTCTGGCAAATATAGCTCCAAGGCGAGTAGAAGTCGCCTGATGCGCAATAAGTTCAGCAAAAAGATGGCCCATGTGGATGGGGTACCGCTCAAGGATACTGTACATCATAAGCAAGTCGGTACGAGTAACCACCCTAGTAGAATCAGCACGACTGTTCACACTTCTGGATAGCAAAGCCTGAATGTTTCGGTGAACAGGGTCCGCCATCGTAGAAGCCTTCTTTGATGATGTGCGAGCAATTGACCTCCAAAACGAACCAGAGGAGACCGAGTGTGGGAAATCACGAGGCAAATCGGCGAAGTCAGAAGTTTGAGTGTCCTCATCAGTGTAGAGCCCAAGATAAACACCCAACTGGTCATGATTGATCCTATGCCTCTTGCCAAAAGCTCTAAAAGATATAGTACTCATATGGCACGCAAATTGACCATAACAGGTAACCTCAATTGTGCTCAACACTTCCAAGGTTAACTCTCTATAGGTGGGCTCATCAATCTCAAACACCTTATCCCACCAGTCATGAGAGATGAAGTCCCAGATGGTACTGTCGAGGCCCAAAGCCCTCAAGGCCTCCCATTCGATAATTCTTACGGTGCCAAACCTCCTTTCGACAAGAAAGCGAATCTTGTCTTGTGGGCTTCACTATTGAAGATAGGCTCACAAACGGGTGGTGGAGAGCTTCTCCTAACTCGCTTGGAGGCCACGTGTTTGGTCGGCATCCATACAAGACAAGAGAACCATCATCAAGCCAAGAATCTATGAGAAAATTGCTTAATGAAGAACAAATGCTGATTTTTGGCTAGTGCTACAGTAACTTCGGGAAAATTTTGAAAGAGCTTCTTCTTGTAAAAGTGACAATCTAAATGTACAAAGCTTTGAATTGAAGACAAACAAATACAAGAAGCATTCACCATGATAACAACAAAGTTTTCCCACCATTTAAACCAATAAAAACCTTAGAACAATTGAGAAATTGAACTACCTTGGACTAGGGCACCAATGAGAGGATGAAGTGAAAATCGGCTAAAAGCTTGACAAAACCTTGAAAATCTCCCAAAAACTCATTTGCTAGGATGAGGAGAGTGTTTTGATGCAAAAATAATGAAGGAAAATGGTGGAGAGATGAAGGGGAAAAGAGAAGAAGAAGAATAAAAAATGAGTGAATAGTATAAAAGTGGGGTGAAGAAGAGGATAAAAGGGGGGGTCGGATGCCTATGCGGCCCCTTGTGCGGCTGCATGACACCCCGCACCCCTCTCGGTTCAGTAATGTTGCCTGCTATGCGGGCGCATAGCAGGCCGCATCCCTCTCGGTTTGGGCAGGTGGCTCCTTGTGCGGCCGCATGACAGGCCGCACAAGGCTCTAGATTGATCATGCGGCCTGCTATGCAGGCGCGTAGCAGGCCGCATAGATGCCTGGAAACTCCCATGCTTAAGAATTGCTCAAAAAAACTACCTAACCGAACATCGTACTCAACCTAGCACTCAAAAATCACACAAAAGTAAAGCCGAAAACACTTATAGAGATTGAAAACTTGGCAAACGAAGCACTAACACTCAAGGAAAAATACAAAATTCATGAAACCAAAGATGCAACATGATGAAATAAATTATGGAAAATGACTAAACAACCACCACAATCATAAAAATCATCAACACTCAAACTCACAAGCACCACAAAAAAATACGAAAAACACTCAAACACAACAATAGGAATTAAGAAGAAAGAATAATTGCAAGGAACTGAAAGACTTGGGTTGTCTCCCAAGGAGCGCTTTTTTAATGTCTTTAGCTCGATATGTTTTACCTCAAATCATGGTGGGACAAAGGGGTGAGAGATACCTCCAATTTTTGATGAAGAATTGTTACCCGGAAAGTTCAATGAGAGGCACGAAAAGATCTTGAATTTTCTGCGGTCATCAAAGAATAGACGGTCAACCTCCTCAGGTGACATTGTAGAGACATTCACCCTCCACTTTTGTTTCTCTTTTTTCTTCCTCCATAACTTCTTCAAGGTTCTCTTCTCATTGGAATGTGGTGAAGATTTAACCTCTACTCGTGCTAGTTGTTGCAATGGTGGTGGGGGAGGCTCATCATCCGCAAAATCATCCCAGAGATCTTCAAAGTACTCCTCCAAGGGTTTCAAGGCGAGGACCTCCTGCACACAGTCGGATATAATCAAGTCAGTTGTATCCGTGAAGTAAAGGGCATCATCGTGATCAAGTGCACGTTTCATTGCTTCGGGGAGGGTGAAGACCACTTCTTCATCCCCAACCCTCAAGGTCATCTTTCATCCTTTTACATCGATGAGTGCCCCGGAGGTGTTAAGAAATGGACGTCCAAGGATCAATGGAGCCTCTACATCGTCATCCACATCTAGAATTACAAAATAAACCGGGATGATTAACTTGTCCACCCGTACAAGAACATCTTCAACAATTCCCCGGGGTATTTGCATTGAACGATCCGCAAGTTGCAAAGTCATTTGTGTAGGTCTCAAATTGTCTAACCCCAACCTCAAGAACAAGTTATACGGCATACCGTTTATGCTAGTTCCTGAGTCGGCCAAGGCACTTTCTTGTATTCCATCCCCGATCACACAAGGGATGATAAAACTACCCGGATCATTGAGTTTCTTGGGTAATTTCTTTTGGATAATGGCTGAGCAGTTTCCCGATAATGTCATAGTCTCCAAGTCTTCAAGCTTCCTCTTATTGGTGAGGAGGTCCTTCATGAATTTAGTGTACTTTTGCATTTGGGAGAGGGCCTCGACCAAGGGGATGCTTATGTGAAGTTGCTTAAAGATGTTGATGAATTTCTTGAATTGGGCATCTTCCTTATCTTGCTTGAGCCTAGAAGGATACGGTACCACAGGTTTATACTCGGGCTCCTTCTTAGCCGAAGAACTTGGAGCATTTCCATTGTGGTTTTCTCAATCTCATCAATTCTATCATTTCTCAACTCAGGGTTTTCCCGGGCGGCTATCCTATCATTGGAGGCACTTGGACTATCCCCGGTCCTTGCCTCCAACTATTTTCCACTCCTTAGTGTCACTACCTTCAAGTGTTCCCTTAGGTTGCATTCAGTGTTGCTCGGCAAGCTACCCGAAGGTCGATCAAATTGTGCCCTCGCAAGCTGTCCCACCTGGGTCTCAAGAGATTGAATGGAGGCTTGGACATTTCTCATTATAGTGCCAAACTCATCAAGTCGTTTGTCCACGTTCTGGAATTTTGCCTCCGTGGCGATCATAAATCTTTCTAGTACATCCTCAGTTGAGTATTTCTTCTCTTGACTTTGCTGGGGCTGAAATTGGGGGCCCTGAGGCGGTGGAGGTCGCTGTTGGAACTGGCCTTGGTTCTAGGACATGTTCGGGGGATTCCTCCACACCAAATTGTAACTGTTACTGTACTGGTTCCCCGGTCCTCTAGGTCCTCCACCAACATAATCAACTGTTTCCATTGGTGCAGAAGGGGCAATGCAAATGGGGCATTGCGAAGCTGCATGCCCGGCGCCGCAAGTATCACAGGACATTACTGCCTTAGGTCTAGAACTAGAACCAACATAAACTGATCAAGTTTCAGTGTTAACGCACTGACCGCCGCGTTGTTATCAGTGACATTCTTCGATAGGGCCTCAACCTTTGTAGTTAATGCGGTGTTCTCATTCACCTCGAACAGGCCTACAACTCTTGGTCCTTTCTGCCGCGTGCTCCAGTGAAATTTATTGCTTGCCATGTTCTCAATCAATTTCTCAGCTTCCTCAGGGAGCCTGTCACTCAAGGAGCCACCCGTTGCGGCATCTATGAGTTGCCTCACAGCATAATTTAGGCCAATACAGAACATCTGCACACGCATCCAAGCAAGGAACCCATGGTGAGGACACCTACATAATAAGTCCTTGAACCGTTCATGTGTCTGAAAGAGGAGATCTCCTGTCTCAACCTCGCAGCCTTGCTTGGAGGGAAATACCGTGCCAAGAACTTCTCGACCATCTCCTTCCATGTGGTAATGGAACCGGGAGCCAAAGAGGTGAGCCATCTGTATGCTGCTCCTCTCAAACTGAATGGAAACAATCATAGTCTTATGTCATCATCTGATAAAGAATTAATCTTGAAAGTAGAGCAAATTTGTAGGAAACGGGATAGGTGAGCATGCGGATCTTCATCAGCTAGCCCATCAAGCTAAACTGAGTTTTGTATCATCCCAATCATGCTCACCTTGATCTCAAAGTTATTCGCCGGGACTGTGGGTGCTTGCACACTGAATTCTTCCCCGGTGAACTGTGGTCTCTCAAAATCGGATAAAGTTCTCCTTCGTTCGGCCATAACTGATGGTTCACTAGACTCGACCCGAACCTCTTGTTGCCTTGAACTCTCGGTAACCTCTCTCGATCGTTGATGCAGAGTGCGTTCGATCTCGTTGTCGGGCCCAACTAGAATTGCTTGGCCCGCGCGAGTCATAAGATGGGTACCTCACAAAATAACTAAAGTCAAAGCGACCAAAAGATGAAATGATGAAGTATATACAAGAATGGTAAAAACGAACAAAATAAAATCGTCAAATCAACATGTTTTAAGTTTTCCGAATATTCCTTGTGGTTCCCCGGCAACGGCGCCAAAAACTTGGTGCGTGTGTTCGCTTACCCGGAAGTGCACGGGGTCACCAAGTAATACCCCTCGCGCAAGTACGAGGGGGTCGTATTCCCAAAGGCCCGAGAATCTATTCTTACTTCCTTATCACAATGTTGTCCAACCTAAGCATTCACTTCAAAGAAAGAACTACAAATAATCTACTGAAGTAAAAAGCATGCAAATAGCAAATACAAATACGGAGGGAAATCAAGACGAGGGAATGGTCACAGATGAGGATTCCCTCGGGGGCTACTAAAGTGCTAAGGATGCCCTAACTAGCATGCACGTGGGTGGTTTGGACCGAGAAACCCTAAATTAGACCAACCCGATGGTCACGGTGTTTGGTCCCTAATCCGGTACGAGGATTGGAATACGGATATACTTACGCCCAAATCCTCCTATGATTACAATGGGTCTAGTGGATTTCTCAAGCTAGGGTTGAAACACAATCAAGGACAACCCTAGCAATTGGAGGGGTACAAATACCTGATGGCCACGGCGTATTCGTACATGTATTCCCATCCAAGCTTGGTGAGCCTAATACTAGGGCAATGGTCATGCAACCTAGTATTATCTAGGAATTGATACATAGAGTTCTCATATATACCAAGGCATTCAAGAAACACCAAACAAGGATCACAATCCAAACCAAATGCATAAACTAGCTCAAGCATCCAAAATTACACAAGTTCACCCCCAAGGTTCACCCACATCCGGTGACCTTAGGGTTTAGTTACTCATGATCACAAAATAGGCAAGAAAATACATAAAACAACCAAATGCATAAAAAGAACACTCCCTCGAAAGATCAAGGCCGAATGACGCTTCCAAGGACGCCACCCAAGCAGTGGCTTCCTTTGTCAATTTTCCTCTCAAATGCAAATTGAAGGCGTGGACTCGTCGTGTCGTGCTCTCCCCGTCGTCCTCTCCTCAAGAATTGCCTCCAAAACCCGGCCTCAAGCTCCCAAGGAAATTGGTGAAGTCAAGCTTTTCCAAGACCTAGGTTCCCCCTTCTCAAAATGCTCCAAAAACCCTTAAAAACGAGTTCCAGCGAGTTATGCGGCCTCCCATGCGGCCCCGCATGCAGGGAGAGAAAGTTTCCGAGAAATCCCGAAAGTCGTGTAAGTTGCTACATTGCCGCTACAGTAACCCCTGCTGGTGCCTCATTGGTACCTGTAACATGAAGAAAACCAATTCAGACCAAAAACAGGCATCAACTCATATAAAAATAAGTAATACATACGCCCGCATACAAAGAAAATATCTATATTTAGGCGTTTATTAGCTGTACGGCGTGTGCAGCCCTGACCTCGGCCAACTCTGTCTGCAAAACACCCATAGCACTCTCGAGGCGCTCAAACCTGTCCTGGCCTCTAGAAGGAGAAAAGATCCGCAATGGAGGTGGCTCTGGTGTTGTGGGTGGTGCCTCGGCCTCTACCTGTCCTGGGGGTGGCTCTAGTGCTGCCTGTGACCCCTTGGCCTGATCTGGCTCTGTAGACTCTGAGTGGGGGATGATCAGGTTGTAAACTCCTAGTCCTGATCTGCGGACCATCCCCATCAGTCTCAGTATATCAACTCCCAATGCAGTTGGTGTAGAAATCCTCTCGGCTCCGTGAACTCCGTCTCGAAGTCCTAACCCCATAATCAGTGGTGTGATGTACGGGCCTGAGAAGATAACTCCCACCCTGGGGTACTAGCCCTAGTGGCAGATGTAGTCTGCTACAATGTGCCCCAGGTGGAGTGGCTCGCTCTCGTCCATTGAATACAGGTACAGGAGCTCCTGGCGGCTCAAGACCCCTGTACTATCTCCCCGTCCACTCACTGATCGACTCAGTATGGCGTGAATGTATCGGTGAGAGGCTCTGGACAAGTAGATAGCCTTGGACACCCCCGGCTCATACTGTCCCTGTCTGCATAACCTGCTATACACGCGCTGCGGTGTCAAACTACCAGGGTACTCGGTGGGAAGCCCCTCGTACTCCTCTATTCTATGTATTGGCCTCATCATATAACCCCATCACAGTCGAGAACTGGGTTACACTGAGGCTGAAATGTCGACCTAGTGCTCTAAACTGAATAATATCTGTATGATCTGTCGAACTTGAATGATGCTAGGACCTCGAGTGTCACCTCTGGAACAGCTAGCTCTTTGATCTTCAGTAATCTCTGCCAATTGCCTACAAACAATAACTCATCGATCTCGTCTGCAACACTGTCGCCCCTGCATCCCTCAAATAGTTCTCAGGTCCGGATATCGTGACTATTCGAATCATAGTGTCGATGTCTCTCAAAACGGGCCTGGTGCTCGGGAATACTGAACTCAACCTGTTCTTGGGGGGGGTGTAGGCTCGCGAGGGCGCTTCCCGACCGATTTCTTGGACGTAGAAGCCATATCTACAAGATCAAAAAAGAAAACGGTCGAAAATCAGTTCAAAAACACAATTTGCAGAAATCCACATAGCCGTGTGGAAATTCCACACCCCCGTGTGGAGCTTCTGGCGGATAGAGCCCCACGGCCGTGGGGCAAAAAATTCCAAATTTACATCAAATTTTGTTCTAATTTCTTTCTAAGCATGTTCGCATACATTCTAATCATTCAAAATGAGCGAAATTAAGGAAAAGAATGAATTAAATCAAGATTTGACGAAGAAAAAAGATTTGAAGTTCTTACTGACGGTGTGGATGAATAAGCTTTAGAAATCAGCCGGAAAACTCATCTAAATCCCTCAAAAATACGATGAGAAGGTCGGGAAAACAGTAGAGAGGTTCAAAGAGAGTTTGAGAATGATTAGATGAAGAGGCATGAGTGAAATCTTATAAGAAAATGAGCGGCTTTTGAAGTTCTGGGAATTCACACGGCCGTGTGGAAATTCCACACGGCCGTGTGCCTCTGAAATTAGGGATCACCGGGGCTCACACACGTCCGTGTGTGCACTCTGGTCACTCTCTGGACTACCCCACATGGCGGTGTGCCTTAACAGGGGACTCCACAGGAGGCTGGTACACGCCCCTGTGGACTCACGGGAAAACACAAAAGGTCTCTGTAAAATTTCACACGGCGGTGTGGAAATTTCACACGGCGCTGTGCCCAACCTGGCCAAGAACACAAGGCCAGCCACAGGGGCACCCACACGCCCCTATGGCTTCTCTGGTTCATCCCGAGAATTGTCTATGTGTTCCACACGGGCGTGTGAACTTGCCACACGGCCATGTGCCTTTCACAAGTCCTCCCATAGGGGCAGCCACACGCCCCTGTGGTTTCTCGTGAGAAAGAGGGTGTTTCTGCAGAGTTTCACACGACCGTGTGGAATTTCCACACGGCCGTGTGCCTTAACACAGGGTTACTCACAGGGGTACCAATACGCCCCTATGGACTCTCTGGACTGGGAGCTTAAGTTCTGCAGGTTTTCACACGGGCGTGTGCCCCTTCTGAGGTTCTTCACAGGGGCTGGGTGACTCCCCTGTGCCCTCTCTGGCTGAGCCCTAGATGGTAACACACGCCCGTGTGTTAATTCCACACGGCAGTGTGTTTTCTCTGGTTAACTTAGAAAAAATCACAGACTTACAGAAAAAACTCAGAAACATAAATACGATGCTTGGAGCCTGTGAAAACCATCAAAACATGACCAGAAACCATAGGAAACATGCTCAACCGGCTCAAACTTCATCAATAATTGTTTAGGCACATGAAAAACGTCAATAATCCACATTAAAAACGAAGCACATATATTGAAAATCAGGACACCAAAACTAAGAATTTTATTCAACCTAAAACTAAACTAAGTCCTAGAAAAACTGTAAAACCTTGGGTTGCCTCCCAAGAAGCGCTTGTTTAATGTCACTTAGCTTGATGTACCTGCCTTACCTTACGGGGGTTCATGAATGAAGGTTGCCCTCTTCCCTACAACCTGAAAGCATGCAGTACATAATTTTTGTAGAATAGAGGGAGAGTTAGCGATTTTGTTACGACACAAGGGTGAACCACCCTTACTCCATTCTTGCTCATCCCCATTGTCCTTGGGTCTCTTTGTGTGGTGCGTCTTCGCTCACTTCATATTTCTCTTTATCTTTTTCAGGAGTCCCGGGTCCGGCTTGATATCTTGCTTGACTAGACTAAGTGAAAGCACTTCTTCTTTGATCTCCACGTCTTGGTCCGGCCACCCTTTATACGGATCCGGGTTCATCAATTGCTGCACGTATTCATCAACATATTCATTAGTAGCATCAAGAAAGTACAAGGTCTCATCGAAATCAAGAGAATGTCTCATGGCTTCGGCTAGGCGATAGGTGAGCTTGTCGTCTCCAACCCTCAACGTGAGCTCTCCGCCATCCATGTCTATCAAAGCCTTGGAAGTACGCAAGAACGGCCTCCCAAGAATCATTGGCACTTTGACATCCTCATTGACATCAAGTACTACAAAGTCCACAGGAAAGATGCATTTGTCTACTTTCACCAAGACATCCTCCACAATCCCCCTCGGATGCCTCACCGATCAGTCCGAGAGTTGAAGTTTCATCCGAGTAGGTCTAGGCTCACCCAAGCCTAGCTTTTGGAAGAAGGTGTAAGGCATGACATTGATGCTTGCCCCCAAATAGGCCAATGCCATCTCTTCACCCAAGTTCCCGATGTTGCACGGTATGATGAAACTCCCAGGATCTTTTCTCTTACTCGGCATGTTCTTTTGCAAGACGGCCGAGCAATTAGTGTCAAGTACCACAGCTACACTCTCCTCCAACTTCCTTTTGTTGGTCAAGAGGTCCTTCAAGAACTTCGCAAACTTAGGCATTTGGGCCAATACCTCCGCGAACGGTTCGGTGCTTGTTGACTTTGAAATCCCGGTGGTGCGTTGTTCTTTTGTTGCGACTGCCCTTGATTGCTCCATAAAAAATTCGGGTGGTTCCTCCACCCCGGATTGTAAGTACCACTGTACGGGTTGCCTTGGCCTTGTCCTCTATAAGCACTGCCCACAAAATCAGCCTGTTCCACCGTACTAGTGTCTCCAATAGCAATCGGGCAATTACTCGAAGAGTGTCCTCCCCCACAACCGTTACAAGTAGTGATGGCCGCAACTCTTGGTGAAGTTAGAACATCCAACTTTTTACTCAGTGATTCCACTTGTGCCGCCAATGATGTAACTGCATCAACTTCATGAATTCCGGCTACCTTGTTTTGATCTCGTGTGTTTCATTGATAGCTATTCATAGCCATCTCTTCTATAAGGTGCCGGGCTTCACTGGGAGTCTTTCTTCCTAGAGTTCCTCCTGCCGCTGCGTCTAACAGTTGCTTGGCACTTGGATTCAACCCGTTATAGAATGTGTGAATGATCATCCATTCGGGGAACCCATGTTGCGGGAATTTCCCAAGGAGCTCCTTGAACCTATCCCACATCTCAAATACAGACTCCAATTCCATTTGCATGAAGGATGAGATCTCATTCCGGAGCTTCGCTGATTTTCCCGGAGGGAAATACCTAGCCAAGAATGCCTCGGCTATCTCCTCCCACGTAGTGATGGACGCTCTCGGTAATGAATGTAGCCAATGCCTTGCTTTTCCCTTCAATGAAAATGGGAAGGCTCTTAAATGAATTGTGTCATCCGTTGATGACCTTTTGCGTGTGTACCGCAAGTGCACGGCCTTGTCGAAATAATAAAATTACCCTGGTGAGTGGGTAGTCGAATCCTATGCGAATAGGGATTTAGAACACCAGAATTCACTATTTAGTTATGCGGTGTACGAAAAGAAATAATCGGAGTGATGAGTGAATTTATGGAAACAATTAGAATAAATGATAAGAAAGTAAATAGAGAGATGAAAGACAAGAGAAAAACAAGTAGAAGTTAAAAAAGAAAGACTAGCAATGGGTGAGATAGGGTATCCGGACAAGTTACCTCTAGGACTTATGCTTCTAATGCAAGACTATGCTATTATACTTTCCTATTGGTGTTAATTGAGTCGAGGATATCCTTAAACTCACGGTCCCAAAACTTAAGGTCAACCGTGACTAACACCAACATTATGTCCCGGTATTAGGATTCACTACGACCCTTGACTCTTGCTGAACTATCAACTAAGCCCCAGGGAGTCTATCTTCCTAACCCTAACACTATGTGGGATTGCTTTAAGCTCTAGGGATTCCTAGTGATAAAACCTGTTCCTCTATGTAGTTCTAACCGTTTGGTCCAGGTGGATGAACCCTAGTCTAGATTGAGCCCTAAAACTCTATCTTGACCGCTAATTAACCAAGGAAACGGAGGTAGGGAGAAATCACACCGGAAGGGAAAAGGGTACATTGCTACCTCACAACTCTCCCTCTCATCCCTCTTCAATTTTAAGTAGTCTAATCCTATATGAGTTGTCACACCTCCAAAAGATAACCTAGATTGTTCTCAACCATAGTGTCACGGCTAAGGAAGAATGATAGCAAAAGATAATTAAAACTGAAACTCGAATTTATTCATCAATAATGAAAAAGCATAATAAAAATGTCATAGAAACATAATGATCCTAGGGTTTTACATGTCCGAATACCCACGAGGGGTTTAGCTCCTCATTGAGCTATAAATGTTCATTAAAGTGTAAAATAAATTGTAAAATAAGAACATCAATGAAAACCCCCTCGCGTGTGATGTGGCCGTGGTCTTGTGCTGCCGTCGGATGTCGATGATGATGCCGTTGGCATGCTCCAATCCTCCATAAAGTCCTCTCCGAAACCCTAGCCGCACCTTCTCGAAGTTGGAGAGAAAGATAGGTCAAAAGATACTCAAAAAGTTTCACAATCGGGCTTTTAATAGGCTGAGTGCGGCTTTAAATTTGAACTTATTGCGGCTTTACACGGCTGTGTGGAATTTCCACACGACCGTGTGAAGTTTCTGTTGACACGACCTTTTGCGTGCGTACCGCAAGTGCACGGCTTTGTCGAAGTAATAAAAGTTACCCCGGTGAGTGGGTAGTCGAATCCACAGGGAATAGGGATTTAAAATACGAGAAATTGCTATTGAGTCGTGTGATGTACGAAAAGAAACAATGATCGGAGTGATGAGTGAATTTATGGGAACTAGAGTAGATGCAAAGCAAATAAATCGAAAGACGAAAGAGAGAAAAGTGCAAGCAACGAGTAAAAAGAGAGAGACTAGTAATAAGTGAAAATAGGGTATCCGGACAAGTTACCTCTAGGACTTATGCTTCTAGTGCAAGACTATGCTATTATACCTTCCTATTGATGTTAATTGAGTCGAGAAAAATCCTGAAACACACGGTCCCAAATCTAAGGTCAACCGTGACTAACCCCAACACTATGTCCCGGCAATATGATTCACGTCAACCCTTCACTCTGTTGATTGCTCAACTAAGCCCCAGGGGAGTATTTCTACCTAAGCCTAACACTACGTGGGATTGCTTTAAGCTCTAGGGACTCCTAATGATAAAACCTGTTCCTATGTGTGATAGTTCTAACCCTTTGGTCCAGGAGGAAGAACCATTGTCTAAATTAAGCCCCAGTGCATAGGATTCACGTTACCCCAAAACCTTGGGGGAGTTTGTCTACCTAGCACTTCACTCTATTTCGACCTCTAATGACTCAATTAATTGGAGGTAGGGAGAAATCACAACGGAAGGGAAAGGGGTACGGTGCTACCTCACAACTCTCCCTCTCAACCCTCTTCAATTTTAAGTAGTCTAATCCTATAGGAGTTGTCACACCTCCAAAGGATAACCTAGATTGTTCTCAATCCTTAGTGTCACGGCTAAGAGAAAACAATAGCACAAGAAATCTAAAATTGAAACTCGAATTTATTCATCAATTAATGGAAAAGCATAATAACAATGTCAAAGAAACATAATTATCCTAGAGTTTTACAAGTCCGAATACCCACGAGGGGTTTAGCTCCTCATGGAGCTATACATGTTCATCAATTTATGAAAGAAAGAACAAACTAAAGACATCAATGAAAACCCCCTCGCGTATGGTGTGGCCGTGGTCTTGTGCGGCCGTCAAACGTCGGTGACGATGCCGATGACGCGCTCCAATCCTCCACAAAGTCCTCTCCGAAACCCTAGCCACCCTCTCCAGAAGTTGGGGAGAAAGATAGGTCAAAAGATTCTTCAAAAAGTCTCCAAATCCGCTTTAAATAGGCTGAGTGCAGCTTTAAATTTGAAGTTATCGGGAATTCACACGGCCGTGTGGAATTTCCACACGTCCGTGTCAAGTTTCTGTCTTTCCTGAAAATTACTTCACACGGCCGTGTGTTAATTCCACACGCCCGTGTGAAGTTTCTGGCTTGTTGGAAAATCAATCCACACGGCCGTGTGTTAATTCCACACCCCCGTGTGACGTCTCTGGTTTGCTGGAAAATTAGTTCACACGGCTGTGTGTTAATTCCACACGCCCGTGTGAATTCTCTGGAATCTTGACTCTTCGGCCCGAATATGTTGTTTCTTCATCGAGGCCATTGAATTAGGCACACAATCAATGGTAGATCGTGCCTATTGCTTCGAGTCTCCTTCTTGGTGAAGTTTTCCTAAGCTACACGAGTTAGACTTGTTGTGAATGTGACTGCCTTTGTGCCCCTCCAAAGGAGGTTGGCACACACTCACAAGTCTCACCTCGTGCCTTGTTCCTTGCTTGGTCTGAAAACCTCCCAACAACGGCGAACACGACCTAACTTCGTTCTTCTTTTCCAACTTAGCTCCACGAAACCTACAATGCTCAAGAATACACAAATGCACACTATTTAGTGATAAAATCTGATAAAAGTATGTTCATTTGTAAGATAATAACGCTTCGCGTTACTACAACACAAGCACTTATCATCTGTCTTCTTGAAAAATTACTTCACACGGCCGAGTGGAATTTCCACACGCCCGTGTGAAGTCTCTGGGTTGCTGGAAAATGATTCACAAGGCCGTGTGTTAATTCCACACGCCCGTGTGAATTCTCTGGAAACTTGATCTTCGGCAGAAAATGCACAGTAACTTGCTACAGTGAATTAGAATAGTAACAAGCTACAGTACTGCTACAGTACTCACCGAAACACTCCCGAATATGTTGTTTTTCATCGAGGCCATTGAATTGGGCACACAATCAATGGTAGATCATGCCGATTGCTTCAAGTCTCCTTCTTGGTGAAGATCTCCTAGGCTACACGAGTTAGACTTGTTGTGAATGTGACTGCTTTTGTGCCCCTCCAAAGGAGGTTAGCACACACTCACAAGTCCAAGTTCGTGCCTTGTTCCTTGCTTGGTCCGAAAACCTCCCAACAATGGCGAATACGATCTAACTTTGTTCTTCTTTTCCAACTTAGCTCCACAAACCTACAATATACAAGAATACACAAATGCACACTATTTAGTGATAAAATCTGATAAAAGAGATGGTCATAGTAAGATAATAACGCTTCGCGTCACTATAACACAAGAACTTATCACACGGCCTTGTCGAAGTAATAAAATTACCCTGGTGAGTGGGTAGTCGAATCCACAGGGAATAGGGATAACAACTCGAATACGTGTAAGTGTGTGCGAATTCACTCAAGAGAACCACAAGTACTCCTCAAACTCTTATTCAAAAGGACTTATTTATATACGAAAAATAAGAGAGGAGGTAGTAGCTTCACACATCCTCGAAGGTAGCCCTTTCCTAGGCGGTCGCCAAAGGCGGCTTTCACTCTTTCGATGAGGTAGCTCTTTCTAAAGGGGTAGTAGCTTTCACGCATCCCATGAGATAGCTCTTTCTCTCATTAGGGCATAACTTGTATCCGACTTATGAGAGTAGCTTCATACTTCATGGGTGGTAGCTCTTTCCACCCCAAATGCATACATAAAAGGAAACAACTATTCACAAACTCAGATATATTTTTTTTATTTTTTCATCTTTTTCTCTGTTTATATATATATATATATATATATATATATATATATATATATATATATGCATTTTCCAAAGTAAAACTAAGAACGATGATAACTTGTCCTTAAAAACTTCAAGATCGAGTTTCCAAAAGATTTCAAGAGTGAGTAGTGTAATAAGGTGTAATCGAGCAAAAATTCACTAAATATTCAAGTAAAAACTAGAGCATGATAGGATACAATGTTTAAAAATTCTCCTAGACTCTAAGAATACAAACGTTGCAACTAAGGTGAACTGCCATAGGCTACATGAGCATGAGCAATTGAACGCCCAAGTAAAGGTGTGTGCAATGTGAATCCCCCCCACACTTAAGATGTACATTGTCCCCAATGTACGCATGCAAGCACAATAAAAATAAAACAATGAACAACAATTAGTGTGGAAGTAGACAATTGAAACATTACTCCCCTGAACTCCAAGTGTTGCGTTTGATGGAGCTAGGTTCATTGAGAGTTGAGTCTCAATGTTTTTGTGGGGCATACACGGTCCCATGACCGTGCCTATGACTATTCCACAAATTCCTTCCATCCAAGACCATCTGCACACATACGCAAGGTTCAGTATAGCTCAAAAAAACCAAAACAAAGCTCAAGTATATAAAGATATGATAATGAGATACAACTCGAGACAGAATAAAATAAACGAAAACTAACCACAAACCTAGAAGGAGAGTCCTTTCTGGGTACTACAAGTCCAACAGAAAAATATAAAGTGCAACAAAAGTGAAATAAACTAAAATAAAACTATGACGCCTCAGCGTCGGTGTCCTGCTGTGGGTCCTCTGGTGTTGCTGGTGCTGCTGGTGCTGGTTGATCTGATGGTGATGGAGACGGAGGTGGAGTCGGTGAAGGGAACCGACGGTGTCGTACCACAGATTGCTCGAACATCTGTATAACCGTGGCAAGCTGTGCCGATAACTGAGCGAACTGCGATACCTGAGTGGTCCTCAACTCTGCAAAGTCTGCTGCCTGTGTGGCCCTCATCTTGGCAAGCTCTGTCTGCATAACACCCACAGCACTCTCGAGGCGCTCGAACTTGTCCTGGCCTCGAGAAGGGGAGAACATGCGCACCGGAGGTGGCTTCGGCGCGGTGGGTGGTGCCTCTGTCTCTGTCTGCTTTAGTGGTGGCTCCAATGCTGCGTGGGACCCCTCGGCCTGATCTGTCTGGGGAATGATCCATGTATATGTCCCCGATCCTGCTCTGCGGATCAACCCCATCATCCTCAGTGTATCTGTGCCCAGAGGAGCTGGTACACTAGTCTTCTATGCCCTTCGCACTCCGTCTTTGAGACTCGTCCCAATCAGAAGTCTCAAAATGTAGGGTCCTGCGAAGATCACTCCCACCCTAGGGTACTGGCCCTGATGGCACAAATACTCTGCTAGGATATGGCCTAGGTGGAGTGGTACCCTCTGAACCATAGAGTATAGATAGAGAAGCTCCTGCCGGCTCAGAACTCCAGTGCTATCACCCCGGCCACTCATTGATCTACTCAGAATAGCATGTATGTATCTGTAGGCCGGGCGGGATAAGCACGTGGCCTTCAAGACTCCCGGCTCGTACCGGCCCTCTCCGCACAAATCCCTATAGGCCCTCTGCGGAGTAAGACTGCCTGGCTAGTCGGTAGGAAGACCCTCATACTCCTCTGTCTGTGTTGACAGGATCCCCGAAAGTGCACTGGTTTGTCGAAGTAATAAAAGTTACCCCGGTGAGAGGGTAGTCGAATCCACAGGGAATAGGGAGTTAGAGTATGAGATTTCACTATTAAAACTATGCGAAGTATGGAAAAGTAATAATCGATTCGTGTGTGAATTGTGAGAGCAACTATACTAAAAGACAGGAAATTAAATAGAGAGAGTTGAAAGATTAGAGAGTGCAAGAAAAAGAGATTAAGGAGGATTTAACAATGAATGAAGTGGGGTATCCAAACAAGTTACCTCTAGGATCTATGCTTCTAGTGCAAGACTATGCTATTATACCTTCATATTGATGCTAATTGAGTCGAGGAAATCCTTAGACTCACGGTCCCAAACCTAAGGTCAACCGTGACTAACCCCAACATTATGCCCTGGCATTAAGATTCACAATAACCCTTCACTCTATCGATTGCACGATTAAGTCCCAGGGGAGTACATCTACCTAAGCCTCACACTACATGGGATTGCATTAAGTTCTAGGGATTCCTAATGATTAAACCTGTTCCTATGTGTAGTTCTAACCCTTTGGTCCAGGAGGAAGAACCCTAGTCTAGATTAAGCTCAATGCATAGGATTCACTTCAACCCTTCACTCTGTTACATGCGTAACTAAGCCCCAGGGGAGTTTATCTACCTAGCACTTCACTCTATCTTGACCGCTAATAAATCAAGGAAACGGAGGTAGGGAGAAATCATACCGTAAAGGAAAGGGGTACATCGCTACCTCACAACTCTCCCTCTCAACCCTCTTCAATCTTGAATAGTCTAATTCTATAGGAGTTGTCACACCTCCAAAGAAAAACCTAGATTGCTCTCAACCCTAGTGTCACATCTAAGGGAAAACAATAGCAAAATAAAATCAAGATTGAAACTCAATTCTTATTCATCAATAATGGAAAAGCATAATAACAATGTCAAAGAAACATGATAACCCTAGAATTTACAAGTCCGAATACCCACAAGGGGTTTAGCTCCTCATGGAGCTATACATGTTCATTAATGTATGAAATAAAACACAAAGTAAAGACATAGATGAAGACCCCCTTGCGTATGGTGTGGCCGTGATTTTGTGCGGTCGCCGGACGTCGGTGACGATGCCGATGACGCGCTCTAAACCTCCATGAAGTCCTCTCCAAAACCCTAGCCGCACTCCCAGAAGTTGGGGAGAAGAATAGGTCAAAAGATCTCTCAAAAAGTCTACAAATCGGGCTTTTATAATGTGGAGTCGCGGCTTTAAATTTGCTGAAAATGGGATTTCACACGGCCGTGTGGAATTTCCACACGCCCATGTGAAGTTTCTGGAATTCTGATTTTCGGCCGACTGTGAATAGTAACTTGCTACAGTGTTTTTACTACATCAATTCGCTACAGTGCTGCTACAGTATTGTGCCAATTACGGTAGATCGTTGAATTGGGCACACAATCAACGGTAGATCGTGCCGATTACTTCGAATCGCCTAATTGGTGAAGTTCTCATTGTTGGCATGAGTTAGACTTATTGTGAATGTGACTGCCTTTGTGCCCCTCCAAAGGAGATTGGCACACACTCACAAGTCTATGCTCACGCCTTGCTTCTTGCTTGGTCTGAAAATCTTCCCAACAATGCCAAACACAACCTAACTTCGTTCCTTTCCTTCATTTTATCTTCACAACCCTACAATGCACAAAAGTAAATAATTGCACACTTTTTAGTGATAAAATCTGATTAAATTAATGCTCATTGCAAGATAATAACATTTCGCATTACTATAACACGAGCACTTATCATGTGTATAGGCCTCATCATATAACCCCATGTGGATCAAAAACTGGGTCATGCTGAGGCTAAAATGCTGTCCTAATACCCTGAACTGAATCGCGTCAGGAGTAGAGAAGTCTCTGTATGATCCGTCGAACTCGAATAAGGCCAAGAACTCAAGTGTCACTCCTCGAAAGGATGGATCTCTGATCCTCAGTAATCTCTTCCAACTACCCACTTAGAGTAGCTCCTCAACCTCGTCGGCAATGCTGTCACTCCCCTGAATCCCTATGATAATGCTTAGGTTGGGGTATCGTGACTGGCCAAAATGGAGCTGTGATAATTGCTTGAACCGCTTCCTATGCTCTGGTATCAAGAAATCTGTCTCCTCGGGAGGTGGGGTGGACTCACGGTGTCACTCCCCTGCTGATTTCCTAGATCTAGAAGTCATATCTGCAAGATTGAAGAAGAAAACAATCAATAAACAGTTAAGAAACACACTCTACAGAAATCCACACGGCCATGTGGAATTTCCACACGCCCGTGTGGAGCTTCTGGCGGACAGAGCCTCACGGCCGTGTGTCTAAAAATCCAAAATTTACATTCTAGTTTGTTCTAATTCATCCCTAAGCATGTTCGCATACATAATAAACATTTAAAACAAGTGAAATCATCCAAAGAACGAATCAAATTAAGAATTGACGAAGAAAAGAGGGAGGGAGAGCTTACCGACGGTGTGAAGTGAAAAACCAAGGAAATCGGCCGGAAAACTCCAATAAAATCCTTCAAAAGGCCTAGAGAAAGTCGGGGAAGTAGTAGAGTGGGTAGGAGAAGAGTTTGGAATGAAAATGTCAAGAGGTATGAGTGAAAACTAAAAGAAATCGCGCTGCTTTTGAAGTTCTGGGAATTCACACGGCCGTGTGGAAATTCCACATGGCCATGTGCCTCTGAAATTAGGGTTCATAGGGGACAACACACGCCCCTGTGTGCACTCTGGTCGCTCTCTGAACTACCTCACACGGCCGTGTGTTAATTACACACGGCTGTGTGCCTTCACAAGGGAGGTTCACAGGGGTTGGTCCACACCCCTGTGGATTCACGGGAAACACAGAAGGTCTCTGAAACTTTTCACACAGCCGTGTGCCCAACCTGGCCAAGAACACAAGGCCAGCCACAGGGGCACCTCACACGCCCCTGTGGCTTCACTGGATCATCCCGGGAATTGCTAAGTATACAACACGGCCATGTGTTACTCCAAACGGCCGTGTGCCATTCACAAGCTCTCTCACAGGGGCAGCCACATGCCCTTGTGAATTCTCGGGAGGAAGAGGGGTTTTTGCCGAGTATTCACACGGTCGTGTGCCGTAGCACTAGGTTTCTCACAGGGGCACCCACACACCCCTGTGGTTTCTCTGAAATGAGAGCTTGGTTCTATAGGCTGCCACACGGGCGTGTGTTAATTCTACACGCCCGTGTACCCCCTTTTGAAGGTTTTCACAAGGATAAGGTCACGCCCCTGTGCCTTTCTCTGGTTGAGCCCTAATGGGTAACACACGGCCGTGTGTTAATTCCACACGGCCGTGTGTTTTCTCTGGTTTATTTAGAAAAATTCACAGACTTAGGAAAAAATTCAGAAACATAACTATGATGCTTAGAGCCTGTGAAAACCATCAAAACCCGACCAGATATCATGGAAAACATGCTCAACAAGCTAAATCTTCATCAATTATCGTTTAGGCACATGAAAACATCAATAATCCACAATAAAATCGCAGCATAAGCATTAAAAATTTAGGACACCAATACTAAGACTATTATTCATGCTAAAACTAAACTAGATCCTAGAAAAACATGTAAACTTGGGTTGCCTCCCAAGAAGCGCTTATTTAATGTCACTTAGCTTGATGTATCTGTCTTACCTTATGGAGGTTCATGAATGAAGGTTGACCTCTTTCCTACAACCCGAAAACATGCATTACATAACCTTTGTAGAATAGAGGGGGAGTTAGTAATTCTGTTACCACACAAGGGTGAACCACCCTTACTCCATTCTTGATCATCCCCATTGTTCTTGGGTTTTTTTCGTGTGGCGCCTCCTTACTCTCTTCATTCTTCTCCTCATCTTTTTCATGGCTCCCGTGTCCGGCTTGACTTCCTTCTCGATTAGACCAAGTGAAAGCACTTCTTCCTTGTTCTCCATGTCTTGATCCGGCCAATCTTCATACGGATCCGGGTTCAATATTTCCTGCACATAATCATCAATTAGTTCATCAGTAGTGTCAAGAAAATATAAAGTATCATCAAAGTCAAGAGAGTGTCTCATGGCTTTGGCGAGGCGGTATGTAAGCTTGTCTTCTCCCACTCGCAATGTGAGCTCCCCGCCATCCATGTCAATCAAAGCCTTAGAAGTGCGCAAGAACGGCCTTCCAAGGATCAAAGGAACCTCGACATCCTCATTGACATCCAACACCACGAAGTCAACAGGAAATATATATTTGTCGACTTTTACTAGGACGTCCTCCACAATTCCCCTCGGATGCCTCACCGATCGGTCTGCGAGTTGAAGTATCATCCGCGTGGGTCTAGGCTCGCCCAAGCCTAGCTTTTGGAAGAACGTGTAGGGCATGACATTGATACTTGCCCCTGAGTCGGCTAATGCCATCTCTTCACCCAAGTCACCAATGTTACATGCTATTATGAAACTCCCGGGATCTTTTCTTTTGCTCGGCATGTTCTTTTGCAATACCACCGAGCATTTGGCATCAAGGATCACGGACGCACTCTCCTCCAATTTCCTCTTGTTGGTCAAAAGGTCCTTCAAGAACTTCGCGTACTTAGGCATTTGGGCCAATGCTTCCGCGAATGGGATGTTGATGTGCAATTGTTTGAAATTTCCCAGAAATTTCTTGTACTGTTCGTTTTCTTGGTCATTCTTCAATCGTGAAGGATAGGGGATCCTTGGCTTGTAGGGTGGGGATGCCACCTCCTTTTCCTTTGTCGCTCCTTCCTCTACCTCCACTACCTCAGGTATCTCTTGTGTCTTTTCTAGAGGAAGATTTCTGTCGACCTCTTTTCCACTCCTCAAGGTAATTGCCTTTAATTGCTTCCTCAGATTGGTCTCCGTGTTACTAGGCAAACTACCTTGAGGTCTTTCCGCCAATGTCTTCGCAATTTGCCCCATTTGATTTTCCAAGTTGTGTAGGGAGGCGGTGTGATTGTGAAGTGTAGCTTCCACCGATTGGAGCCTAGCATCCGACGAAGAAATAAACCTCGTAAGGGCTTTCTCAAGATCGGTCATCTTTCCTTCTAGCCCGGTCACTCGGCTTTCTAAATTCGGTGCTTGTTGACCTTGAAATCCTGGTGGTGTGTTATTCTTTTGTTGTGACTGTCCTTGGTTGCTTCATGAGAAATTTGGGTGATTCCTCCACCCCGAATTGTAAGTACCACTATACGTGTTACCTTGGCCTTGTCCTCTATAGTTATTTCCCACAAAATCAGCCTGCTCCACCGTACTAGCACCTCCAATAGCAATCGGACAATCACTTGAAGCGTGACCTCCCCCACAACCGTTACAAGTAGTGATGGCTGTAACTCTTGGTGAAGTTAGAACATCCAACTTCTTACTCAATGATTCTACTTGTGCAGCCAAAGATGTAACTTCATCAACCTCATGAATTCTGGCTACCTTCTTTCGGTCCATTGTGTTCCATTGATAGCTATTCATTGCCATCTCTTCAATAAGGTACCGGGCTTCATCGGGAGTCTTACTTCCTAGAGTCCCTCCTGCCGCCGCATCTAAAAGTTGCTTGGTGCTTGGATTCAACCTGTTATAGAAGGTATGGATGATCATCCACTCGGGTAATCCATGTTGCGGGCACTTTCGGAGGAGCTCCTTGAACCTATCCCATGTCTCGAATAGAGACTCCAATTCCACTTGCATGAAGGATGAGATTTCATTCCGGAGCCTCGCTGATTTTCCGGGGGAAACTATCTAGCCAAGAACGCCTCGGCCATCTCCTCCCATGTAGTAATAGATGCTCTCCGTAATGAATGTAACCAATGTCTCGCTTTTCCCTTCAACGAAAATAAGAAGGCTCTCAATCTGATTGTGTCGTCTGTTACTCCATTGATCTTCAACATGTCGCACACTTCAAGAAAGTTCTCGAGATGGTTATTGGGATCTTCGTCAGCCAACCCATTAAACTGTGCGGACTGTTGCAACATTTGAATGAACGACGGCTTCAACTCAAAGTTATTTACGGTAATTGGTCGCCTCACAATGCTTGATTGGGTCCCCATTACCGCAGGTCTAGCAAAATCAGCTAACGTCCTTTGTTGTTCGTTCTGTTCTGCCATAGCTTCCGACCCTTCTGAATCTATGCTGGCTTGCTTGGATTGTTCTTCCACAGGCTCTTTCCCCTTACGGTGCGTTCTTCTACCAATGTCCGGGTCTCCTTCAACAAGAATCGAAAGATTCCCGCGGGTCATAACTTGAAACCAATACAAAGAAAAGAAAAATAAGAACGGTGATAGATAAAAAAAGTGTGAAATAGACAACAAAGTGAATAACTAAAGTAGAAAAAACTAGTATTAAAAATACGCCTATTCCCCGGCAGCGGCGCCAAAAACTTGACACGACCTTTTGCGTGTGTACCGCAAGTGCACGGCCTTATCGAAGTAATAAAATTACCCTGGTGAGTGGTTAGTCGAATCCACAGGGAATAGGGATTTAGAACACCAGAATTCACTATTTAGTTATGCGGTGTACGAAAAGAAACAATCGGAGTGATGAGTGAATTTATGGAAGCAATTAGAATAAAAGATAAGAAAGTAAATAGACATATGGAAGACAAGAGAAAAGCAAGTTGAAGTTAAAAGAGAAGACTAGCAATGGATGAAATAGGGTATCCGGACAAGCTACCTCTAGGACTTATGCTTCTAGTGCAAGACTATGCTATTATACTTTCCTATTGATGTTAATTGAGTCGAGGATATCCTTAAACTCACGGTTCCAAAACTTAAGGTCAACCGTGACTAACCTCAACATTATGTCCTGGTATTAGGATTCACTATGACCCTTGACTGTTGTTGACCTGTCAACTAAGCCCTAGGGGAGTCTATCTTCCTAACCCTAACACTACGTGGGATTGCTTTAAGCTCTAGGGATTCCTAGTGATAAAACCTGTTCCTCTATGTAGTTCTAACCCTTTGGTCTAGGTGGAAGAACCCTAGTCTAGATTGAGCCCTAAAACTCTATCTTGATCTCTAATTAAGCAAGGAAACAGAGGTAGGGAGAAATCACACCGGAAGGGAAAAGGGTACATTGCTACCTCACAACTCTCCCTCTCAACCCTCTTCAATCTTAATTAGTCTAATCCTATAGGAGTTGTCACACCTCCAAAAGATAACCTAGATTGTTCTCAACCCTAGTGTCACGGCTAAGGAAGAACAATAGCAAAAGATAATTAAAACTGAAACTCGAATTTATTCATCAATAATGGAAAAGCATAATAACAATGTCATAGAAACATAATGATCCTAGGGTTTTACATGTCCGAATACCCACGAGGGGTTTAGCTCCTCTTGGAGCTATACATGTTCATTAAAGTGTAAAATAAATTGCAAAATAAGAACATCAATGAAAACCGCCTCACGTGTGATGTGGCCGTGGTCTTGTGCTGCCGTCGGACGTCGATGACGATGCCGTTGGCATGCTCCAATCCTCCACAAAGTCCTCTCCGAAACCCTAGCCGCACCCTCTCGAAGTTGGAGAGAAAGATAGGTCAAAAGATACTCAAAAAGTCTCCCAATCGGGCTTTAAATAGGTTGAGTGCGGCTTTAAATTTGAACTTATCGGGCTTCACACGGCCGTGTGGAATTTCCACACGCTCGTGTGAAGTTTTTGTCTTCCTGAAAAATTACTTCACACGGCCGTGTGAAATTTCCACACGCCCGTCTGAAGTCTCTGGCTTGCTGGAAAATGATTCACACGGCCGTGTGTTAATTCCACACGCCCGTGTGAATTCTCTGGAAACTTGATCTTCGGCAGAAAATGCACAGTAACTTGCTACAGTGAATTAGAACAGTAACAAAGCTACAGTGCTGCTATAGTAACTCACCGGAACACTCCCGAATATGTTGTTCTTCATCGAGACCATTGAATTGGGCACACAATCAATGGTAGATCGTTCCGATTGCTTCAAGTCTCCTTCTTGGTGAAGTTCTCCTATTCTACACAAGTTAGACTTGTTGTGAATGTGACTACCTTTGTGCCCCTCCAAAGGAGGTTGGCACACACTCACAAGTCCAAGTTCGTGCCTTGTTCCTTGCTTAGTCCGAAAAGCTCCCAACAATGGCGAACACGATCTAACTTTGTTCTTCTTTTCCAACTTGGCTCCACAAACCTACAATGTACAAGAATACACAAATGCACACAATTTAGTGATAAAATCTGATAAAAGAGATGCTCATAGTAAGATAATAACGCTTCGCGTCACTATAACACAAGCACTTATCAGACGGCCTTGTCGAAGTAATAAAATTACCCTGGTGAGTGGGTAGTCGAATCCACAGGAAATAGGGATTTAGAACACAAGAATTCACTATTTAGTTATGCGGTGTACGAAAAGAAACAATCGGAGTGATGAGTGAATTTATGGAAGCAATTAGAATAAAAGATAAGAAAGTAAATAGACATATGGAAGACAAGAGAAAAGCAAGTTGAAGTTAAAAGAGAAGACTAGCAATGGATGAAATAGGGTATCCGGACAAGCTACCTCTAGGACTTATGCTTCTAGTGCAAGACTATGCTATTATACTTTCCTATTGATGTTAATTGAGTCGAGGATATCCTTAAACTCACGGTCCCAAAACTTAAGGTCAACCGTGACTAACCCCAACATTATGTCCTGGTATTAGGATTTACTATGACCCTTGACTCTTGTTGACCAGTCAACTAAGCCTCAGGGGAGTCTATCTTCCTAACCATAATACTATGTGGGAGTGCTTTAAGCTCTAGGGATTCCTAGTGATAAAACCTGTTCCTCTATGTAGTTCTAACCCTTTGGTCCAGGTGGAAGAACCCTAGTCTAGATTGAGCTCTAAAACTTTATCTCGACCGCTAATTAATTAAAGGAAACG
Organism: Dioscorea alata; assembly: GCA_020875875.1. Classification (NCBI taxonomy): domain Eukaryota; kingdom Viridiplantae; phylum Streptophyta; class Magnoliopsida; order Dioscoreales; family Dioscoreaceae; genus Dioscorea; species Dioscorea alata. The sequence continues at coordinate 11,201,854 of CM037020.1, read as the reverse complement.
GAGATAGGGAGAACTCACACCGGAAGGGAAAGGGATACATTGCTACCTCACAACTCTCCCTCTCAACCCTCTTCACTCTTAAATAGTCTAATCCTATAGGAGTTGTCACACCTCCAAAGGATAACCTAGATTGTTCTCAACCCTAGTGTCATGACTAAGGAAGAACATGTATTTTATTGACGGTAAAATATGTTGGAATATGCATTTTATCATTGGTATAAGGTAAATAATCTGAGATGCTTTACCAATAGTGAGACCAATAGTTACAGTTATATTTCGTTGGTAAATCACGTGAACTTTTTCCAATAGAACTTATAACCGTTGGTATAGATGTACGTGCATAAGACATCTACTAATGGTAAAAAAAATTGTTGGAATAAGTGATTTTATTGTTGGTATAGGGTAAGTAATCTGACGGTGCTATCTCAACAGTATAATCAATAGTTACAATCATATTCCGTCGGTAAAATCAATAAATATATTCCAACACACGCTATATCTGTTGGTATAGGTCTATACCTACAAGGCTTTTACCGATGGTAAATTCAGTGTTGGAATAGGTATTTTTATCGTCGGTATAGGGTTTTGGGACTTTTACCAACGGTTTTTTAACTTTTACCAACGTATTTTACACCGTCACTATATGACAATTTTTTTGTAGTGTGTCTCCTAGAGATGTTGTTTGCATAAGACCACAAATGTTGGTATGAATTAATTCCAATGGTGTTTATGCTCTCCATACTGTGCTAGTTGAAAAAGATCTTCTGTGTTGTTTCCCATATATACAAGCCTCACAAACTTCAAGAAGTTCAATCTGAGGTAATCCCAAAAACATGCCTTTTTTGCTAAGAAGATTTAGACCTTTTGATCTAAGATGTCCATACCTCAAATGCCAAAGTGTGGATGTAACGTTTTCATTTGTGACTAAACCAAAATTCTTCATGCTTGAAATATTAATTGGAAACATTTTATTTGCAACCATTTTCACCATGATTACTTGTTGCCCTGTCTTTGCACCTTTAATATAGCATGCTCCATTTGAAAATAAGGTAAAATATCCATTGAGTTTTAGTTAGCCACACTGAAAATATTATATGCCAGATTAGGAACATAATGAAGTTTCTATAGTAAATTGACTTCCAGCATTAGGAACATAATGAAAGTCATAGTCCCTTCTCTATTTACTTGTATTTCTTTATCTTCACCTAGCTTCACTTTCTTCCTCTTTGATTCATCCAACTCTTTGAAAAATTCTCTTTTTCCAATCAGATGATTAGAGCACCCACTATCTATCAACCATGCTTGATCTATATATTTTTCTATCCCATTATTTGCCATGAAAAAAATTTGATTATGCATTGAATTCTGCCACATTCACAACTTTATCCTTATACCAACAATTTGTTTTAATATGCCCATATCTCATGTTGTGATGACATTGCACATTGCTTATGTAATTTCTTTGATCTTGATTGAATTACCTTTGTTCAATGTTCCTCCCTCTGCCCCTTCCATGACCCCTGGATCTATAGAAACCTCTACCTTGTCCTCTTCTTGCTGGCTTTTTCATGGTGCTTTGAATTGGAGGCTTCCAACTTTGCTTGAAAAGTCTTATCCTCAGATTTTTCTGCAGATTTATTCAACCTTGCCTCATGAGCTTTAAGAATTTCGCTCAATTCATCAATGGTTAACTGAGTTAGATCTTTAGATTCTTCAATTGTTGCAACCATATGATCAAAGAGTGTCCATTTGAGCATCAATCAAATATGTAATTATAAAAATACTGAATTAATTGATCAAAAATTTAAACTTAAACTAATATGAAAATCATCATTACTAGAATTAATAAATATTCTTTTTTAAATTTATTTTATGAGAAACAAGTTTTTCTCTATGTTCAACTAACTCAGTTAAAATAATTTAAATATTTAAACATTATTATAAATTCAAAATATTAGTGAGATGCCATGGAATCTTTTAATTTTAAAAAAATTTATTTTAAAATTCTAAAATATATAATTTCTGTTTTTTTGTCTTATATATATATATATATATATATATATATATATATATATATATATATATATATATATATATCTTCAATACTCTTGATCATTTTACTTACCAAAGTTGGTTATAGTATCTTCCCAATGTTTAGGATCAATTGATCAATGTTCTTTGTATGGTGCAATTGAATACAATTTTCCAAATTGCTAATTTCCATAGTATTGATCTGAACCATGCAACACACGATGCTAAAATAAATGTGCATCATGAAAAACAACAAAACTATAATGATGGATTAGACAAGAAAAGAGATACATGTTATGGATATGGACTACAGGGTCATTGGTCTAATGTTTGTATAACCGCCAACCATTTTGTCCAACCTTACTGATGATTATCCCGCAAGTGCACGGGGTCGTCAAGTAATACCTCTCATGCGAGGATGAGAGGGTCGTATTGTCTGGGCCCAAGAAGCTACCCTTACTTCCTCTTCACTTGTTGTCTAACCTATCAAATCGAGTTAAGAGCTACAGCTATGAATAAAAATTACAACTAAGTGAAATATTGTAAATATGCCGAGTGAGGTGTAGATTAAGGAATGAGGGTGGTCACGGATGTGGATCACCATGGGGTTACTAAAGGTTAGAAGAATGCCAGAATTGCTAAGCATGCGGTGGTTTAGGTGAAGAGAAATCCAAAGATAGATTATCCCGATGGTCATAGCGATAATCCCTAATCCCATACGAGTATTGACTTGGAATCTCTTCCAGCCAAATCCTCCTATGATTGCAATACACATAGGGAAATCTCTAACTAGGGCCGATACTCAACCTAGTTCCAACCCTAGTGGTTGGAGGGGTATGAAACAACCGATGGTTACGGCGTGTTTATACATGAATCCCCAATAAGCAAGGTGTGTCTAGTACAAGGGCGATGGTCACGTGTCGAGTATAACCTAAAAGTTAAGATACGGACTTCTCATGCAAATTAACACATCAAAGTTGACTAAGCTTAAACCATGAAACAAACCACATGCATTAAGCAAATCAAAGCATTCAACAACACAAGTTCACCCCAAGGTTCACCAACATCTGATGACCTTGGTGTTTAGCCATCCATCCAAGAAAGTACACAAGATAAGTTCACAAAAACAACTAATAAATGCATAGAAAAACTTCCTCAAATAATGAGAACAAGAAGAGTAATGGCATGGATGTCTTCCACGAATGCCAGAAAATGGGCGGCTTGCCTCATCGTTTCCTAGCTCCTCCAAGGTGAAATCGGTGAAGCTCTTGCCCAATGACGTTCTCCCCTTGATTTTCCTTCTCTAAAACGTGGAACTCAGCCTCACTTAACTCTTGTGAAGTCGTCTCCAACGAGAGCCTCAAAGATGGGGAAGAAGAAGATGCCCAAAACAAATCCTAGCTTAACTTAAAAGTCTTCTGCCCCGAGTCGCTGGTGGTGCGCAGGAGCACCGTGCCCACGTAGCTCACTGCCTTTTTGCTCGCAAAAACTGCGTCGGTGCTACAGTGACATCTACAATACTTGCTGCAGTGATCCATCTGCAGTAACTGGCTCCGAATTCTTCAGCACGTCGCACGGGAAGTGTGCGGGCGTACAGTACCCGAGGGGTTCACAGCTTGGTTCGTGTAAGACCCGGTTTCCTTGCTACATTACCGCTGCTCTTGCTTCAAAAACATGATTTTTGGTGCTGATTTCACTCTAATTGCGTTCTGAGGCCTGCAGTAAGGAAATAACAAATTTAGGCGAAAAACAGGCATCGATTCATCCAAAATATCATGTAAACATATACAAAACCAACGTATAAATACATACATTTAGGCTCTTACACTTACGAAGATTCACTTAAATATAAAAAGGGTAAAGGCATTAAGACAAATTTTGCAGATAACTCCATATAAACTAACTTTGTTGATGATATAATTCAGAATACACACTTAGATGTGTCAGACTTTCTAATAAATTAGATTTATAATATATGTAGTATATTTTCATTTTTATTCAATATGTTATACTTTTCATTAAAGTTATATTCCTTTGTTATGCTTTAGATAAAATATGGGCGATGATGAATGCATTGTTGATTGTTGAATGACGCACACTGTATTGCAAAAGCAAATATATTTTACATCCTTATCAATGAAAAAGGCTTTAGTAGCCACAATAGTTGGGTCATCAGAAATGATTGAAGGTTCCGGTAGAGCAGCACTAGTGTTGCCAAATGGGACGCCTATCCAGATTAAAAATGCTCTATATTCTCCAAATCCCAGAAGAACCGTTTTAAGTTTTAAGGATATACGTCTCAATGGATATCATTTAGAGACAGTTGATTAGGAGGGAAAAGAATATCTTAGTATTACTCAAGATGTTTCATTTTCATTGTATATATTCAGGATTATATTATACACATATTAAAGTGATGGAATCAAATACGGTCTTAAGCAGGAAGGTTAATGATCCAGAAATATTTAAACTATGACATGAAAGACTTAGGCATCTGGGTGCTATTATGATGCGTCAAATTATTATTAGTGCCCTTGGACACCCATTGAAGGATTATAAAATCCTAACAAATAATGAATATACATGTTTAGCATGATCAATGGGAAAAATGATAACCAGACCTTCTAAAAGTAAGGAGGCTGGTGAATCTCCTAAATTTTTTAGAAAGAATACAAGAGATATATGTGGACCAATACATCCATCATGTGGACCATTTAGGTATTTTACGGTTTTAATTGATGCATCGATTAGATGGTGCCATGTTTCACTTCTGTCTACAAGAAATGTAGCTTTTGCAAGATTATTGACATAAATTATCAGGCTTAAAGCAAAATTTCCAGATTATCTTATAAAGACAATTCATCTTGATAATGCCGGTGAATTTACATCAAAATCATTTTATGATTTTTGTATGGCAATTGGAATACAAGTTGAGCACAAAGTAGCTCATGTACATACCCAAAATGGATTGGTGGAGTCATTAATTAAAAGACTCAAAATAATTGCTCAACCAATATTATTAAGAGAAAACTGCCTACAAGTTCGTGGGGTCATGCCATTTTGCATGTTGCAACTTTAATACAGATCCAACCTACTACATGTAATTCATATTCACCACAACAACTTGTTGTTAGTTAAGAGCTTGATATTTCACATATAAAAATATTTGGTTATGCAGTATATGTGCCAATAGCACCACCAAATCGTACCAAAATGGGCCCACAACACAGACTGGTATATATGTAGTATAGTAACAAAGCTACAGTGCTACTGCAGTACTCGCCGAAACGCTCCAGAATACGTTGTTCTTCATCGAGGTCATTGAATTGGGCACACAATCAATGGTAGATCGTGCCGATTGCTTCAAGTCTCCTTCTTGGTGAAGTTCTCCTAGGCTACATGAGTTAGACATGTTGTGAATGTGACTGCCTTTGTGCCCCTCCAAAGGAGGTTGGCACACACTCACAAGTCCAAGTTCGTGCCTTGTTCCTTGCGTGCTCCGAGAACCTCCCAACAATGCCAAACACGATCTAACTTTGTTCTTCTTTTCCAACTTGGCTCTACAAACCTACAATGTACAAGAATACACAAATGCACACTATTTAGTGATAAAATCTGATAAAAGAGATGCTCATAGTAAGATAATAACAGTTCGCGTCACTATAACACAAGCACTTATCAAATCCCCCCACACTTAAGCTTTTGCTTATCCTCAAGCAAAAATAAAACGTGAAAATACTTGGGAAGAACAATTGAAAGTGCTCGGCCTTAGGTTCACCAAAAATATGCAAAGGAAGCATTCTACAAGTAAGGGGAAATCAAAACATTGCATAAGGTTATCATTACTCTAGCTAAAAACATGAATCAAAAAGGATAACAACTCGAAGACGTGTAAGTGTGTGCGAATTCACTCAAGAGAACCATGAGTACTCCTCAAACTCTTATTCAAAAGGACTTATTTATATACAAAAAATAAGAGAGGAGGTAGTAGCTTCACACATCCTCGAAGGTAGCCCTTTCCTAGGCGGCCGCCAAAGGTGGCTTTCACTCTTTTGAAGAGGTAGCTCTTTCTACCGGGGTAGTAGCTTTCACGCATCTCATGAGAAAGCTCTTTCTCTCATTAGGTCATAACTTGTATCCGACTTATGAGAGTAGCTTCATACTTCATGGGTGGTAGCTCTTTCCACCCTACATGCATACATAAAAGAAAACAACTATTCACAAACTCAGATATATTTTTTTTTATTTTTCCATCTTGTTCTCTGTTTTTTTTTATATGCATTTTCCAAAGTAAAACGAAGAACGATGATAACTTGTCCTTAAAAACTTCAAGATCGAGTTTCCAAAAGATTTCAAGAGTGAGTAGTGCAATAAGGTGTAATCGAGCAAAAATTCCCTAAAATTTCAAGTAAAAACTAGAGCATGATAGGATACAATGTTTAAAAATTCTCCTAGACTCTAAGAATACAAATGTTGTAACTAAGGTGAACCGCCATAGGCTACATGAGCATGAGCAATTGAACGCGCAAATAAAGTGTGTGCAATGTGAATCCCGTCCCCCCCCCCCCCAACACTTATGATGTACATTGTCCCCAATGTACGCATGCAAGCACAATAAAAATAAAACAATGAACAACAATTATTGTGGAAGTAGAAAATTGAAACATTACTCCCCTGAACTCCAAGTGTTGCGTTTGATGGAGCTAGGTTCATTGAGAGTTGAGTCTCAATGTTTTTGTGGAGCATACACGGTCCCATGACCGTGCCTATGACTATTCCTCAAATTCCTTCCATCTAAGACCATCTTCACACATACGCAAGGGTTCAGTATAGCTCAAGAAAAACCAAAACAAAGCTCGAGTATATAAAGATATGATAATGAGATACAACTCGAGACAGAATAAAATAAATGAAAACTAAAAGCAAACCCAGAAGGAGAGTCCTTTCTGGGTACTACAAGTCCAACAGAAAAATATAAAGTGCAACAGAAGTGGAATAAACTAAAATAAAACTATGACGCCTCAGCGTCGGTGTCCTGCTGTGGGTCCTCTGGTGCTGCTGCTGCTGGTGGTGCTGGTGGATCTGATGGTGATGGAGACGGAGGTGGAGTCAGTGAAGGGACCCGGCGGGGTCGTACCACAGATCCCTCGAACATCTGTATAACCGTGGCAAGCTGTGCCGATAACTGAGCGAACTGCGATGTCTGAGTGGTCCTCAACTCTGCAAACTCTGCTGCCAATGCGGCTCTCATCTCGGCCAGCTCTGTCTGCATAACACCCACAGCACTTTCGAGGCGCTCGAACCTGTCCTGGCGTCGAGAAGTTGAGAACATGCGCACAGAAGGTGGCTCCGGCACGGTGGGTGGTGCCTCTGTCTCTGTCTGCTCTTGTGGTGGCTCTAACGCTGCCTGTGTCCCCTCGTGTAGAAAGGGATCGTACCAGTTCAGCGTGTACTGTTGGTAACATCTTCTGGCCATTCCCATCTGTCTCAACATTTCTAAGTCGATTGGTGAAGGTGTGACCGTCTTTTCTATCCCTCTGATCGCTGCCCGAAGACCCATTCCCTTCATAAGTCTTCTGATGTATGGCCCTGAAAAATTTGTTCCAAGCCTAGGGTGCTGACTTTGATGACGCATGGATTCGGCTAGTATATATCCAAGATGGAGCGGCTCCTTTTGTACCATTGAATGTAAGTAAAGGAGTTCTTGCTGACTAAGAACCCCTGTACTATCGCCCTGGCCGTTTATTGACCTACTTAGAATTGCATGAATGTATCTATAAGCCGGTCGTGATAGACAGGTAGCTTTTGATATACCTGGTTCATAGTTCCCTTGCCCACACAATACTCTGTAAGCTCCTTGAGGGGTCAAACTGCCGGGATAGTCAGTTGGAAGGCTCTCGTACTCCTCTGTTTTTGTGAACGCCTCGTTGTATAACCCCATATAAATGGAAAATTGTGTCGCTAACATATTGTACTCATGCCCAAATGCCTGAAATTGTATACAATTGGCACTCGTCAACTCCCTACTTGTTCTGTCAAACTTGAAGGATGAGAGCACCTCCAAAGTAAGCAGACAGTTCGCTGGATCTCGAATAGAAAGTAAGCTCTTCCAACTTCCCACTGCAACAAGCTCTTCAATCTCGTCTGCCATATCATTACCCCAATCAGCTGGTCTTAAACAGTCTACGTCCAAATATCGAGATTGCCCGATCTTGAGTTTTGCCAATCTTCTATATATTTCTCGGTGTTCAGATGTGGCAAAGTCGGTTGGTTCTGGAGAGTGTTCTCGTGCCCGTTTATTAGTCTTTTTCCTAGGTGCCATTCCTGAAAAGAATTGTAAAAGGGAGTTAATTATTTGAGTATAATAATTTGCTTTGATAGGTTCCACACGGCCGTGTGGATTATCGGGCGGACATGGTTGCAAGGTTGTAGAATCAAAACTCCATGTTCTCACAAAAATTCTCTTAAAAACCCTTGTAAACTCATTGGTAACAACGTTTGGGAAAGTGGAAGAGGAGGTCAGACAGCGTTTTGGAGTGAAAACAAAAGAAATATGAGTGAATTCCAAAAGAAAATCTTTGGCTTTTGAAGTTCTGGGAATTCACACGGCCGTGTGGAAATTCCACACGGCCGTGTGCCTCTGAAATTAGGGTTCACAGGGGCCAACACACGCCCTGTGTGTACTCTGGTCGCTCTCTGAACTACCTCACACAGCCGTGTGTTAATTACACACGGCCGTGTGCCTTCACAAGGGAGGTTCACAGGGGCTGGTCCACGTCCCTGTGGATTCACGGGAAACACAGAAGGTCTCTGAAACTTTTCACACGCCCGTGTGTTAATTCCACACGGCCGTGTGCCCAACCTGGCCAAGAACACAAGGCTAGCCACAGGGGCACCTCACACGCCCCTGTGGCTTCACTGGATCATCATGGGAATTGCTAAGTATACCACACGGCCGTGTGAACACTCCACACGGCCGTGTCCCATTCACAAGCTCTCTCACAGTGGCAGGCACATGCCCCTGTGAATTATCGAGAGGAAGAAGGGTTTCTGCTGAGTATTCACACGGCCGTGTGTTAATCCCACACGGCCGTGTGCTGTACCACTAGGTTTCTCACAGGGGCACCCACACGCCCCTGTGGTTTCTCTGAAATGAGAGCTTTGTTCTGCAGGCTGTCACACGGGGGTATGTCAATTCCACACGCTCGTGTGCCCCTTTCTAAAGGTTTTCATAGGGGCAAGGTCACGTCCCTGTGCCTTTCTCTGGTTGAGCCCTAATGGGTAACACACGGCCGTGTGTTAATTCCACACGGCAGTGTGTTTTCTCTAGTTTACTTAGAAAAAATTCACAGATTTAGTAAAAAATTCAGAAACATAACTATGATGCTTAGAGCCTGTGAAAACCATCAAAACACGACCAGATACCATGGAAAACATGCTCAATAAGCTAAATATTCATCAATTATTGTTTAGGCACACGAAAACATCAATAATCCGCAATAAAATCGCAGCATAAGCATTAAAAATTTAGGACACCAATACTAAGACTTTTATTCATGCTAAAACTAAACTAGGTCCTAGAAAAACATGTAAACCTTGTGTTGCCTCCCAAGAAGCGCTTGTTTAACGTCACTTAGCTTGACGTACCTGGCTTACCTTACGGAGGTTGAAGAAAGAATATCTCTTTATCATCATTACAAACCTCGCCGCCAAAGTATGGTTTCAGCCGGTGTCCGTTTACTTTGAACGTGCCCTTCTCCGGATGAGTAATCACAATTGCACCATGGGGTGATACTTGAGTGACTGTGTATGGGCCAAACCATCTAGTCTTTAGTTTTCCGGGGAAGAGTCACAACCGGGAATTGAATAGTAGAACTTGATCACCGACTTTGAACTCTTTAGGTAATTTGATATGCTTGTCATGCCACTTCCGAATCTTCTCCTTGTAAATTCTAGCATTCTCATATGCTTTTAACCTCCATTCATCGAGCTCATGAATATGAAGCAGTCTTCGTTCACCCGCTCTTCTCAAATCGAAGTTCATTGCTTTGATTGCCCAATATGCTTTATGCTCAAGTTCTACGGGTAAATGACATGACTTTCCGTAAACTAGATTATACGGAGTAGTTCCTATGGGCGTCTTGTATGCTGTGCGATGGGCCCAGAGTGTGTCATCCAACCGTTCTGACCAGTCCCGCTTTCCTTGTTCCACAGACTTCATCAAAATCCGCTTGAGTTCTCTATTAGTGACTTCTACTTGACCACTAGTCTGGGGATGATATGGAGTGGCAAGGCGGTGACGTACCCCGTATCGTTTCAATACCTTTTCTAATTGGGCATTGCAAAAGTGGGTCCCCCGATCACTAATGATGATTCGCAGAGTTCCAAACCGAGTTAACAACCTCTTTAAGAATTTCACCATAGTTTTAGCATCATTACTCGGTAATGCTTGTTCTTCGACCCATTTGGAGACATAATCAACTGCCACTAATATATATTGGTTCCCGTTAGACCTTGGAAACGGCCCCTTGCTCTTCCTTTGTCCCAGAACTGCTCCTACAGTATAATCGCTGGCATCACATATGAGCTCAAAAGGTTCATTCCAGTCAGGGGTAATCAAGATTGGAGCTTGAACTAGTTTTTCTTTTAGCACATTAAAAGCTGTTGCACAATCTTTCCCAAAATCAAACGGAGCATCCTTTTCAAGAAGTTTAGTCAACGGTTGAGTGATTTTTGAGAAATCCTTGATGAACCGTCTATAGAAACCTGCATGTCCCAGGAAACTCCGAATTCCCTTGACATTCATTGGTGGAGGAAGTTTCTCTATGACTTCGATTTTTGCCTTGTCCACCTCCATACCCAAATGGGAAATCTTGTGTCTGAGAACAATGCCTTCTCGAACCATGAAATGACATTTCTCCCAGTTTAGCATAAGATTTGTCTCCTTACATCTTATCAGCACTCTTTCCAAATTCCTTAAGCATATGTCGAAGGAATCACCAAACACAGAGAAATCATCCATAAATACTTCCATTATATCTTCGACAAGATCATCGAAAATAGCAGTCATACACCTTTAGAATGTAGCAGGTGTGTTGCATAATCTGAATGGCATTCGTCTATATGCAAAAGTCCCGTAGGGACAAGTGAAAGCTGTCTTCTCTTGGTCTTCCGGAGCAATAGGGATCCGAAAGTACCCTGACATCCTATCTAGAAAACAGTAAAATTGATGCCCTGCCAACCGCTCCAACATTTGATCAATGAAAGGTAAAGGGAAGTGGTCTTTACGGGTTGTGTCATTCAGTCTTCTGTAATCGATACAAACTCTCCATCCTGTGACCGTTCTAGTTGGGATGAGTTCGTTCTTTTCATTCTTGATCACTGTCATCCGACCTTTTTTCGGGACCACCTGTGTTGGGCTTACCCAAACACTATCGGAAATGGGGTAAATGATCCCTGCATCCAATAATTTGACCATCTTCGCTTTTACGACTTCCTTCATGTTCGGGTTTAGTCTTCGTTGAGGTTGGATCACTGATTTGAAATTGTCCTCCATTAAAATCTTGTGCGTACAGAATGAAGGGTTTATACCTTTTAAGTCTGCAATTTTCCATGCCAAGGCAGACTTATGCTTTTTCAACACATTCACCAATTTGTCTTTTTGCTCCAAAGAGAGATTCGATGCTATGATCACGGGCAACTTCATCTCTTCTGCCAGAAATGCATATTCCAAGTGTTTTGGAAGTGTTTTCAATTCCAAATCAGGTGGCTCATCGATGGATGGTCGAAGCCGGTCTCCAATTGATCTGCCAATCTCTTCAAATTTTGTAGTTTGCTGTTCATTACTGTACCCTGAAACCTTCTCCAAATCACATTCCTTGGGTTGGTCCTGGTGTTCCATTCTAATCCCCAATTCACAAACTTCCTCTATCAGGTCTATAATACCCATTGAAAAGGCCTCTTGTTTGTGCTCAAAATAACCTGATTCAAACTGTGCAAGAACGTTCTCAAGGGTTTCTTCTGTGTCACCATTTGCAGAAGCTAGAGCTGATTTATCAAATTCATCCAACACACTGCCCAATTCATAATTCGTGTTCTGCTCCTTGCAAAACTGATCAATACTATCCACTATTTCTCTACAAGGTTGTCTCACTGATTCCCACACTCGATATAATTTGGAAATGGTTGTGCGATAAACAACTGCATTTTCTGCTCCACTTCCTTGACTAATCCCACGAGTGTATCAAAAGCTTCGCTTGCGTTAAACATTCCCTCGGTAAAACTGAAATTTAAAAAGAAAAGAATTGGTGAAAATAGTGTTAGATAAGAAGGTGTGAAATAGATAACGAAGTGAATAACTAAAGTAGCAAAAACTAGTATTAAAAATACGCCTATTCCCCGGCAACGACGCCAAAAAATTGACACGACATTTTGCGTGTGTAACCCAAGTGCACGGCCTTGTCGAAGTAATAAAATTACCCTGGTAAGTGGGTAGTCGAATCCATAGGGAATAGGGATTTAGAACACCAGAATTCATTATTTAGTTATGCTGTGTACGAAAAGAAATAATCAGAGTGATGAGTGAATTTATGGAAACAATTAGAGTAAACGACAAGAAAGTAAATAGAGAGATGAAAGACAAGAGAAAAGCAAGTAGAAGTTAAAAGAGAAAGACTAGCAATGGGTGAGATAGGGTATCCAGACAAGTTACTTCTAAGACTTATGCTTCTAGTGCAAGACTATGCTATTATACTTTCCTATTGATGTTAATTGAGTCGAGGATGTCCTTAAACTCACGGTCCCAAAACTTAAGGTCAACCGTGACTAACCCCAACATTATGTCCCGGTATTAGGATTCACTACAACTCTTGACTCTTGTTGACCAGTCAACTAAGCCCCAGGGGAGTCTATCTTCCTAACCCTAACACTACGTGGGATTGCTTTAAGCTCTAGGGATTCCTAGTGATGAAACCTGTTCCTCTATGCAGTTCTAACCCTTTGGTCCAAGTGGAAGAACCCTAGTCTAGATTGAGCCCTAAAACTCTATCTCGACCGCTAATTAACCAAGGAAACGGAGGTAGGGAGAGATCACACCGGAAGGGAAAGAGGTACATTGCTACCTCACAACTCTCCCTCTCAACCCTCTTCAATCTTAAGTAGTCTAATCCTATAGGAGTTGTCACACCTCCAAAAGATAACCTAGATTATTCTCAACCCTAGTGTCACGGCTAAGGAAGAACAATAGCAAGAGATAAATAAAACTGAAACTCGAATTTATTCATCAATAATGGAAAAGCGTAATAACAATGTCATAGAAACATAATGATCGTAGGGTTTTACAAGTCCGAATACCCACGAGGGGTTTAGCTCCTCATGGAGCTATACACGTTTATCAAAGTGTAAAATAAATTGCCAAATAAGAACATCAATGAAAACCCTCTCGCGTGTGATGTGGCCATGGTCTTGTGCTACCGTCGGACGTCGATGACGATGCCACTGGCGTGCTCCAATCCTCCACAAAGTCCTCTCCGAAACCCTAGCCGCACGGCCGTGTGGAATTTCCAATCGGGCTTTAAAAAGTATCAAAAAGATACTCAAAAAGTCTCCCAATCGGGCTTTAAATAGGCTGAGTGCGGCTTTAAATTTGAACTTATCTGGGCTTCACACGGCCGTGTGGAATTTCCACACGCCCGTGTGAAGTTTCTGTCTTCCTGAAAAATTACTTCACACGGCCGTGTGGAATTTCACACGCCCGTGTGATGTCTCTGGCTTGCTGGAAAATGATTCACACGGCCGTGTATTAATTCCACGCGCCCGTGTGAATTCTCTGGCAACTTGATCTTCTGCAGAAAATGCACAGTAACTTGCTACAGTGAATTGGAACAGTAGCAAAGCTACAGTGCTGCTGCAGTACTCACCGTAACACTCCCGAATACGTTGTTCTTCATCGAGGCCATTGAATTGGGCACACAATCAATGGTAGATCGTGCCGATTGCTTTAAGTCTCCTTCTTGGTGAAGTTCTCCTAGGCTACACGAGTTAGACTTGTTGTGAATGTGACTGCCTTTGTGCCTCTCCAAAGGAGGTTGGCACACACTCACAAGTCCAAGTTCGTGCCTTGTTCCTTGCTTGGGCCGAGAACCTCCCAACAATGGTGAACACGATCTAACTTTGTTCTTCTTTTCCAACTTGGCTCCACAAAGCTACAATGTACAAGAATACACAAATGCACACTATTTAGTGATAAAATCTGATAAAAGAGATGCTCATAGTAAGATAATAACGCTTCGCGTCACTATAACACAAGCACTTATCAGAAATTCTGCAGCTGTGTGGAAAATCCACAAGGGCGTGTGGAACTCCGATTTCAGCCCGATTTCAGATCTATTTGGGGATCCCCCTTCTATCTCTTGCCTATCTTTTGGGGAGCTTTCGGCTAGAGTTTGGAGAGGTTCTTGGAGGTCTTTGGAGGCAATTATACGGCATCGACATCGACATCCTTTGAAAGAAAGCTATTGGGGGAGCTTTCGTCGGCATCGATTCGGCGAGGTGTGCTCTAGGCTTGACAAGGGATTCGTGGAGAAGACTAGGCGGCTCCAGAAGACCATCGATATGATCTACAAGGGGTTTTCTTTATGGCTTTTATGCATATGTTCTTAATCTCTTTATTGATTTTGTATTGCTCCATGGAGAGCTAAACTCTAGTGGTTATTCGGACTTGTAAACCCTAGGATGATATTGTTTGTATGACTTTTATTATGCTTTCTTTTATTGATAAATAAATTGAGTTTCGATTTTAATTATCTTGTGCTATTGTTTTCCCTTAGCCGTGACACTAGGGTTGAGAGCAATCTAGGTTATCCTTTGGACGTGTGACAACTCCTATAGGGTTAGACTACTTAAGATTGAAGAGGGTTGAGAGGGAGAGTTGTGAGGTGGTGATGTATCCCCTTTCCCCTCCGATGTGATTTCTCCCTACCTCTGTTTCCTTGGTTAATTAGCGGTCGAGATAGAGTGAAGTGCTAGGTAGATAAACTCCCCCGGGGCTTAGTTGACAGGTCAACGAGAGTCAAGGGTCGTAGGGAATCCTAATGCCGTGACATAATGTTGGTGTTAGTCACGGTTGACCTTAGGTTTAGGGACCGTGTGTTTAAGGATATTGATAAGTGCTTGAGTATACATGTTTTGCCTACTTGTTTTACATGCATTGAGCATCATTTTACCATGGATTATGTCTCATAAAATGTATTTTGGTGTTCTTTTGTGCAATTAGGTTGTGGAAGTATTGAAGGAGAATAAGGAAGCAAAGATGGGTTATAAAGACACATTGTTGGGAGCTTTTGTATAACACAAGTGTCAAGGCACAAGAGAGGGGTCATGCACATGAGGGTGTGTGCTAACTTCCAGAAGAATTCAAGCTGATTTGTGGGATGGAAGGGCACAAAGGCAATCACACCTTCATGTCCCTACTTGTGTAAAGATAGCCAAAGTTTCGAAATGATGGTTCGATGGAGGAGAAGTCTTATAACTCACCACATGGACGTGTGCCCGACTATGTGGCCTCAAGATAAGAGAGTTTGGATCGCGTTTCATGAAGAGTATTGTAGCAAAACACTGTTCATTTCACTGCAGCAGTACTGTAGTAGAAATCACTGTTCACGCGACCACATCAAAATCCAGCGCGACCACGTGGGATCTCACGTGGTCGCGTGAAGACACGTGACTAGCCATGTTTTCATATTTATAAATACCCCGATTTGCCGATTTTTAGAGGACTTTTTGCGCACGTTTGAAGGCAAGAGTGGCTAGGGTTTCAAGGACGAGGTCTTTGGCAATATTGGGAATCGTTCTTCACCAACTTCGATAGATCTTTCGACGAGATAGCATCGGGGAGCCATTGACGACCTAGCTTCGGAGAAGGTTCCTTCGAGACGTTGAACGATTCATCAAGGCCATCATCACGAATTCGAGGGGTTTACTTTCATGGATTACATTGCTTTTTACTTCATTATCTTTTGCTTTGTAGTAAGTCCCATGGAGTGCTAAACCCTAGTAGATACTTGGGCATGTGAACCCTAGGTTTCGATTCATGTATTGACTTTCTTTATGCTTTCTTTTAAGTCCGAGTTTATTTGAGTTTTAATCTTGTTTAATCATTGCTTGTATGCCTTATTGATTCGTATGGTTGTCTGGTATGTTTGATTTGTTTCCTTAGTGAGAGAGAGGTCTCCATTAGGGATTAGAACATACAAGGTTAAAGAGGGTTGAGAGGGTGAGTCTTGAGATAGAGGAGTGTCCCCTTTCTCTTCCGATTGAGTGTTTCCTATCTCCGTATTCCCTAAGTTTTATGCAACCATATGGGGTGTGAGGCGTGAGATTGATAGAATTCTCCACCGGGACCTTTGTAGGGGGTTAGGGATCTTCCGCTTAGAAGTAGGGTTAGATCTAATTTTAGGAATCGGTTTCACTCTTAGGTATCCCTAGAACTCATTGGGGTCATATGGGGTGTGAGGTGTTGAGATTGAGCGATTTCTCCGCCGGGACCTTGTAGGGGACTAGTATCCATGGCCTGGAGGCAGGGACCGATTATTCTTGGATTACCTCAACTCATAGAACTCGGTTAGAAGCATTTAGTTAGTCTTGCACTTCATGATAGAGCCTAGGGGGAGCATTGCCCGGGTATCTCATCTTCATTGATAGAGATCTCCTTTACCTTTTCTTTTACTTGTTTGCTTGTTATTTTCTTATTTTACATATTAAATCCATTGCTTCATATTATTGATTCGACTAGATAATTGAGAATTAGTCTTTACTAGTACTTCCGTTCCCTGTGGATTCGACTACCCTACTCACCAGGGTAATTATTACTTCGACAACCCGTGCACTTGCGGTACACACACGCAAGGGGTGTGTCAAGTTTTTAGCGCTGTTGCCGGGGAACGGGATATTAGGAACGCTAGGACTTGGTTACTTTAGTCATTCATCTTTTTATTTCTTTTCTATTCCATATTTCTTTCTTTCATCGTTCTCATTATTTCTTTTCTTCATTCTTTCTACAGGTTATGACCCGAGGAAATCCTTCGACATTCGTTGAAGAAGATCCTGAAATTGAGCGTAGATTGCATAGAAAAGACAAGGAATCTGCAGTGGCACAGAATTTTACTGTAGAAATAGAAGTTGAAGAGTTTGAAAACATGGCAGAACAAGTAGGGCAGCAGAGAACACTTTCAGATTTTGCTCGTCCTACGATTTAGGGTTCACAATCAAGCATCGCTATACCACCAGTCGCAGCCCAGAATTTTGAGTTGAAGCCGGGCTTCATTCAAATGCTTCAACAGTCCGCACAGTTCAATGGATTAACAGATGAAGATCCGAACAGTCATATCGAGAGTTTCCTTGAAGTGTGTGACATGCTGAAAATTAATGGGGTTTCGGATGATGCAATTCGCTTGAGGGCTTTTCCGTTCTCATTAAAAGGAAAAGCCAAACAGTGGCTGCATTCTTTACCAAGAGATTCCATTACAACATGGAATGAGATGGTCGAAGCTTTCCTTGTAAGATACTTTCCACCGGGGAAATTGGCAAAGTTTCAAAATGAGATATCCTCTTATGTTCAGATTGAGTTGGAATCATTGTTGGAAATATGGGAGCGATTTAAGGACCTCTTGCGGAAGTGTCCTCAACACGGGTTCCCCGAATGGATGATTATTCACACATTTTATAATGGGTTGAACCCGGGCACCAAACAGTTACTTGATGCCGCCGCGGGAGGAACATTAGGAAACAAGACTCCGGATGAGGCACGGCAACTAATCGAAGAGATGGCACTCAATAGTTATCAATGGAATGCAAGAGAGAAGAAGAAAGTGGCCGGGATTCACGAAATTGACGCAGTTACGTCATTGGCAGCTCAAGTTGAGGCTATGAGCAAGAAATTAGACACTTTAACTTCTTCAAGAGTTACCGCAATTACTAGTTGCGATGGTTGTGGGGGTTCACATATGCCAACTGATTGTCCTATCTCAATTACTACTTCAGCCCCAATTGAACAAGTTGATTTTGTGGGGAATTCGGGTAGATGACAAGGTAATCCATTTAGCAACACTTACAACCAAGGGTGGAGAAACCACCCCAATTTCTCGTGGAGTAATCAAGGGCAACAAAGGCCTGCTGCCCCATCAGGATTTCAGCAACCACCTCTGATTCCGGAGAGAGTTTCAGAATTAGAGAAGGTTTTCTAAAAGTTCATTCAATCAACCGACACAAGATTTCAGAATATTGAGGCAACACTCCGAAATCACACCACTTCATTACATAATTTGGAGAATCAAGTAGGACAAATAGCGAAGTCATTAGTGGAGAGACCTCAAGGAAGCTTCCCATGTAACAGCGAGACAAATCTAAGAGAGCATGTAAAGGCGATCACTTTGAGGAGTGGTCGGGAGCTCCAAGAAAAGCTCAATGTTGAGAAGAATTCTGAAATTCCTCACGAGTTAACCCCCACTGGGAAGACAGCTAAAAATCCTCAAGAAAAGCCGATGAGTAAGGTGCATGACAAAGAGAAGGGGGCAGCTATACCATCCCCATCATTTACCCCAAGAATTCCTTATCCAGCGCATTTGAAGAAAGATCAAACTGATGAGCAAAACAGAAAATTTCTGGATCTATTTAAGCAACTACACATCAATATACCATTTGTTGAGGCGTTGTCACAAATGCCTAGGTATGCCAAATTCTTGAAGGACCTCTTGACCAACAAGAAGAAAATGGAAGAAAGTGTGGCTGTGGTCTTAGAGGGAAATTGTTCAGCATTACGTCAAAAGAATTTGCCGAACAAGATGAAGGATCCGGAAAGTTTTATCATACCATGTGTGATCGGAGGTTTGGGGGAAGAAAAAGCATTGGCCGATTCGGGGGCTAGTATTAACGTCATGCCATACACTTTGTTTTAGAAATTGGGGTTGGGGAGAGCCAAGGCCAACCCGCATGACGTTACAATTAGCCGATCATTCTATTCGTCATCCTAGAGGTATAATTGAAGATGTTTTGGTAAAGGTTGACAAATATATTTTTCCTGCAGATTTCATGGTGCTCGATGTGGATGAAGACGTGGAGGTTCCATTAATTTTGGGAAGACCATTTCTACGAACCTCCAAGGTGCTCATCGACATGGATGGAGGCGAGATGACACTTCGAGTTGGAGAACAAAAGATCACATACCGCCTCGCAGAAGCAATGAAGCATTCTTTAGACTTTGATGATTCATGTTATTTTTTAGATGTTAATGATGAGATTGCTCATGAGTATCTGCAGGAAATGGCACACCCGGACCCATATGAAGAATGTCCGGTTATTGAGTAGGCGAAACTTCATATTCAAGCACCATGCTTTTTCAAAGATCAATCGGAAGGAGGGGTGCTTAAACAGTTTTTCGTCGTGTCAAGAGAGCGAGGCATCGTCATAGGAAGCAGTCATGTGCAGTTGGAGACAAGCACACAGAAGAAAAGAATCATACTTCCTCCATTGGTAACATATTTAAGCAATTCTCCTTAAACATGAAACAATTCTGTCCCTCATGCGTGCAGGTTGCAAAGAAGGAAATTCTCCATTTACATGAGCCACCATGAGGTAAGAACAGGTACGTCAAGCTTAGTGACGTTAAACAAGCGCTCCTTGGGAGACAATCCAAGTTTTTACTTGTTTTCTAGTTTAGTTTTTAAATTCTGCAGTAATAAATTCATGAGTGTGCGTTTTGATGAAATTTTTCATGGTGCTGAGTTTTCATGAACAATTTTTGGTAATTATAAGTGTTTTTCACAAGTTGGGCATGATTCGGGTTTTAATTAATGATAATTGTTGAAGAAATGGGCTAATTTTGAAGTTTGGAGAGCCGCGTGGACTGTCTGCAAAATTCTGCAGCTCACGCGGTCGCGTGAGATTCTCACGCGACCGTGTACAGTACCCACGCGGGGGTGTGGAATTTCCACACCCCCATGTGGCTTATATAATGACTTGAAGGGTTACTATTCATCATCCTTGACCTTAAGCCCTTCATTTCCTCAACTTCCCCTCTCCAAATTTCTCATCCATAATGTCTCAAACTCATTTTTCTTTAACTCTTTTGGGATTCAAAAAGGTTTTGCCGGCATTTGCATCAAGTTTCATATATTGATTCGCATCGGTAAGGCTTCTCCCCTACCATTCTTGCCCTAGTTTCCAATTTTCATTTCCATGGTGTTCTCTAATTCCTTAGACTTTATTTTTCATGGTTAATGTTGTGAAAACACTTAGCGAACTTAGATTTAAGTTGGAGAGGGTTGTTGGAGGTCATCCGTGGCCTTTGGCCACGGATGACTCCCACGCGCGCGCGTGACCGAACCATGCGGCCGCGTGGGCTGGCACTGGCCACGAGCAGCCAGCCAGGCGATCGCGTGGCTGGGGTCACGTGGTCGCGTGGCCCTTGCCTGAGACTCCAAGTCTCTGTCTGCGACCACGCGATCGCGTGGGGCAGGCCACGCGACCGCGTGGCTCGCGTGGGTCTTCTGCCGTGCAAACATGCGCCCACGCGGGCGAGTGAGCATTTTACGCGCCCACGTGGGCTGGGAACACATTTAGTTTTGCTACTTTCACACTTTTGCACGCAGGTTTTCCCCTGCACTCATAGAAATCATGCTGAACTGATCTATTTTATGTTTTCTTGCAGGTATGGCACCTAGGACAAAGAGAGTAGCGCATAAACGTCCTTTTCACGAGATGTCACTGACATAGTTTGCGATACTACTTCTATTATATGATCAGGATTATGTGGACACTTTAGAGTACCGGGAGCTTTTGACTGACTTCCCTCCTGACATCACTCCGAGCCAGGTATTCCATGATTTATGCGGAGGTGCTTGGTATGTCCCCAGTCAGTCAAAGGGTTCTTCTCTTGTACGTCACGTGCATAGATATGTACATGCTATTCTCTGCAAGTCGATCACTGGACGGGGAGATGATACAGGTGTACTAAGCTGTACAGATTTACTTTACCTGTATTCCATGACTCAGCGTGTTCTCATACATCTTGGATATGTCATCGCAGACTTCTTTCGACATCAGAGTCAGTATTTACGTATTGGCGCACTATTTGTGGGACCATATATCACTCGACTCATGTTCCAGATGCACCTCATGCGTTCAGTCAGAGGCGAGGGGAGAGTCAGTAGCCCGTCACCTTTAGGGCTAGTCACTCTCCGACTGATGGGAGTAGTACGACGTACAGCATCAGGTGGATATGCATTGGTAGAGGTGTCATCCGACGATGACGAGTCTGCTGAGACTCCAGATGCACCACCTCCCGTAGAGCCCACAGCTACTCCAGCAGCACCGACTTCATCAGCCGATCTTGGCACATCTCCCGTAGAGGTGTCATCCGGCGGTTCAATTGCTTATGCTCACGTAGCCTATGGCTGTTCACCTTAGTTGCAACGTTTGTATTCTTAGAGTTTAGGAGAATTTTTAACATTGTGTCCTATCATGCTCTACTTTTTATTTTAATTTTATGGAATTTTTTCTCGATTATCTTATCTTGCCCAACTCACTCTTGGAATCTTTTTGGAAACTCAAGCTTGAAGTTTTTAAGGACAAGCTTATCATCGTTCTTAGTAAGTTTTTAGTTTTACTTTGGAAAATGCATATAAAAAACCGAAAAAAAATGAAAAAAAAAAATGAAAAAAAAATGAATGAAAAAAGATAAAAAGGAAAAAAATGATGAGTTGTGAATATTTGCTTTGTTTTATGCATTTGGGGTGGAAAGAGCTACCACGTATGAAGTATGTAGCTACTCTGATAAGTCGGATACAAGTTATGCCCTAATGAGAGAAAGAGCTATCTCATAGGATGCGTGAAAGCTACTACTGATAAGTGCTCGTGTTATAGTAATGCGAAGCGTTATTATCTTGCAATGAGCATTAATTTAATCAGATTTTATCACTAAAAAGTGTGCATTTGTTTACTTTTATGCATTGAAGGATTGTGGAGAAGATCTAGAGAAAAAGAAGGAAGAATAGGTTATGTTCGCCGTTGTTGAGGAGTTCTCGGACCAAGCAAGGAACAAGGCACGAGTCTAGACTTATGGGTGTGTGCCAACCTCCATTGGAGGGGCACAAGGGCAGTCACACTCACAAAAGTCTATAACTCGTGTAGCATTGGAGAACTTCGCCAATGAAGAGAAATGAAGTAATCGACATAATCTACCGTTGATTGTGTGCCCAATTCAACGGCCTCGATGAAGAACGATGGATTCGGGAGTATTTTGGAGAAGTACTGTAGCAGGCACTGTAGCAAAAATACTGTAGATAAATACTGTAGCAGCTACTGTTCATATTCTGCCGAAATTCAGAATTCCAGAGAGTTCACACGGGCGTCTGGAAATTCCACACGGCCGTACTGTAGCAGGAATATTGTAGCAGAAACACTGTAGCAAAATATGTTTTGGGGGGCTTTCGGCTAGGGTTTGGAGAGGTTCTTGGATATCTTTGGAGGCGATTAAACGGCATCGACATCGACATCCTTTGGAAGAAAGCTATTGGGGAAGCTCTCATCGGCATTGATTTGGCGAGGTGTGCCCTAGGCTTGACAAGGGATTCGTTGGAGAAGACACGCGACTACACAAGACCATCGATACGATCTACAAGGGGGTTTTCTTTATGGTTTTCATGCATATTTTCTTAAACTATTTATTGACTTTGTATTGCTCCATGGAGAGCTAAACCCTAGTGGGTATTCGGACTTGTAAACCCTAGGATGATATTGTTTCTATGACTTTTATTATGCTTTCTTAATTTAATGTTCTATTATTGAGTTCCAATCTTGCATGCCGATTGTATGAGATTTTCCCTTAGCCGTGACACTAGGGTTGAGAATCTATTAGGTTATCCTTTGAGGGTGAGAGGGAGAGTTGTGAGGTAGCGATGTACCCCTTTCCCCTCCGGTGTGGTTTCTCCCTACCTCCGTTTCCTTGATTCATTAGCGGTCGAGATAGAGTGAAGTGCTAGGTAGATAAACTCCCCTGGGGCTTAGTTACGCGAGTAACAGAGTGAAGGGTTGAAGTGAATCCTACGCACTGGGGCTTAATCTAGACTAGGGTTCTTCCACCTGGACCAAAGGGTTAGAACTACACATAGGAACAGGTTTTACCACTAGGAGTCCCTAGAACTTAATGCAATCCCACGTAGTGTGAGGCTTAGGTAGATATACTCCTCTAGGGCTTAGTTGACAGGTCAACGAGAGTCAAGAGTCGTAGTGAATCCTAATGCCGGGGCATAGTGTTGGGGTTAGTCACGGTTGACCTTAGGTTTGGGACCGTGTGTTTAAGGATATCCTCGACTCAATTAGACATCAATTAGAGGGTATAATACTAGTCTTGCACTAGAAGCATTAGTCTTAGGGGGAGCTTTGTCCGGGTACCCCATCTTTATATCGATTACCTCTCATACCCTCATTATTCTTCTTGTACTCTTTTATTTTCTTTTACATCTATATATAAATACTTTTCTCATCATCGATTCCCATCATAGCTAAATAGCGATTAACACTTGTTTCTAAACACTATTCCCTGTGGATTCGACTACCCACTCACCAGGGTAACTTTTATTACTTCGACAAGGCCGTGCACTTGCGGTACGCGCGCAAAAGGTCGTGTCAACTACCCCGGTAGAAAGAGCTACCTTCTTGAAAGTGTGAAAGCCACCTTTGGCGGCCGCCTAGGAAAGGGCTACCTTCGAGGTTGTGTGAAGCTACTACTTCCTTTCTTGCTTTTCATATATAAATAAGTCCTTGTTAACAAAAGTTTTAGGAGTACTTGTTGGGTTATCTTGAGTGATTTCACACACACTTACACATTTTTAAGTTGATTGACCCTTTTTATTCATGTTTTTAGCTAGAGCAATGATATCCTTATGTGACGTTTTGATTTTCCCTTACTTGTAGAATGCTTCCTTTGCATACTTTTTGTGAACCTAAGGCCGAGCACTTTCAATTGTTCTTCCCAAGTACGTTCATGTTTTATTTTGGCTTGAGGACAAGCAAAAGCTTAAGTGTGGGGGAGTTTGATAAGTGCTTGTGTTATAGTAATGCAAAGCGTTATTATCTTACAATGAGCATACCTTTTATCAGATTTCATCATTAATTTGTGTGCATTTGTGTGCATTTGTGTGTTTTTGTGCATTGTAGGGATATGGAGCCAATTTGGAGAAGAAAGAAGCAAGAATAGGTTATGTTCGCCATTGTTAAGGAGTTCTCGGACCAAGCAAGGAACAAGGCACGAGTCTAGACTTGTGGGTGTGTGCCAACCTCCATTGGAGGGGCACAAAGGCAATCACATTCACAAAAGTCTAACTCATGTAGGATTGGAGAATTTCGCCAATGAAGAGAAATGAAGTAATCGACATAATCTACCGTTGATTGTGTGCCCAATTCAAAGGCCTCGATGAATAACGATGAATTCGGGAGCATTTCAAAGAAGTACTGTAGCAGTTACTGCAGCTAATTACTGTAGCAAAAACAGTAGCAAGTTACTATTCACAGCTTGACGAAAATCAGCAAAACAGAATTTCCACACGGCCGTGTGGAATTAACACACGGGCATGTGGAAATTCTGCAGCCCGTGTGGAAAATCCATAGGAGCATGTGGAACTCCGATTTCAGCCAGATTTTAGCCTACAAATAGCCCGTTTTCAGATCTATTTGGGGACCCTCCCCTTCTATCTCTTGCCTATCTTTTGTCGGGCTTGACGTACCTCTCTTACCTCATGGAGGCTTGAAGATGGTATGCTCCTCCCGGCCAAGAATGGCATAACTACTACCAAAGAATATGAAACGTACCTGTCGGGATGGTGCTGATGTGGAGGTCAAGCATGCACTACCTTTTGGCCTCCATGGAAAAAGCTTGGGACGGGAATTGTGCAATTTGAACTTGGGCGGATCCTTGGATGGCTTGAACCTCCTCTCCGCTTCTTCTTGATTCCCGGCCCAAATTCCTTTGAGTATCCCACCAACTTGTTTGGGTCTCCAGGGAAAGAGCTTTGGTTGAGAACTATCCAAGCTTGGCACGGGTGGGTTCACGGATGGCTTCAAACTCCTACCCACATATCCTTCCTCAACCATGGTGGAATAGTCAACCATTGCCCACAGAATTTGCTTGGGCCGCCACGGAAATATTTTTGGTTGGGAATTGTCCAGTCCAGGCATAGGTGGGTTCATTGATGGTTTCATTTTTCTACCCTCATCCTCGAAGACAATTCCCAAAATTTTCTTAGTGCACAAGACTAAAATGGGCAAATGGGTGGAATGATCGATGTTAAGGAAAGTAGCTTCTTCAATTGTGCTTGATGGACTTGTTTCTACTTCCTCACACTTCTCAATGGCCACTATTTGATCCTCCCCCATTTCTTCTTCAATTTCATTTTGAGGTAAAACTTCTACTATTTGCTCACTGGGTATTGATGCCACTTTATTTTCTTTTTCAGCCTCAAATACCTCAATTTCCACTTCTACCTCAAATTCACTTTTATTCTCTTCCCTTCTAGTGTCATTCTCAGATAGGTCTTCTATAGTGTGTGGCAACTTGGTCGAGGCATTGGAAGATACTCCTATCTGGCTTTCCATGCTTTGAAGAGATGGTTGGGCATTAAAATTTGCGGCAATCAAGGCTTCAAGTTGAGCATCCGCATTCATCATAAATCTTTCAAGCACACTTTCTGTATTGAAACCCCATTCATTCAGTGGCCTACTTTGAACAACTGGAGGGGGGTGATGCCAAGGTTCTTGAAAGGAGGGCTCCCAATGTTGTCCATGGTGATGTGATGAAAAATCTAGGTGTCCTTGCCAATATGGATCATACACATGTTCAAATTGATTGGTACTTCTTGCTCTCAAGGCCTCATACTCATTGATCTGCCATTCTTCAAGATGAAAAGGGAAACCACCTGAGCCTTCCCGAAAATCCATTGCCCTGTGCACAAAAGACAATAAAAAAAATTGAGGTATAAAAGAAAACAAGAATATTTACAAAAGAAAAGATAAATGACTAGACTAGCGAGCTAGAAGTTTTCCTAGCATTCTTGGATGTCCCCGGCAGCGGCGCCAAAAACTTGATTTGTCGCCGCGCGACACGCTAAAGAAGCGAGCACGCGACTCCCCGGCCGCAAGTGCACGGGTCGTCAAGTAATAACCTCTCGTGCGAACACAAGAGGGTCGTATTCCCAAGGGCCCCAAGATCTGCTATTACTTCCTCCTAGGTATCACTATCTGGTCTACCAAATCAAGAGTTTAATATAAACACAAATAGGAAAATTAAATAAAAGAAAAGCTATAAACAAAATGGACTAAGGCACACCATACAAGCAATGTAAAGAACAAGTAGCAATGATAACTAGAGGCCTCGGGCGAGGATCCCCTAAGGAGAAGAACAAGTTAGGATGAATATAGGAAATTGAGCGCTAAGTTGGCTAGGTTTGATCCGCTAGACTCGGGAGTCGACTACCCCGGAACCTCCGTGGTGTAGCCCTAATCCAATACGGGTTCCTCTATCCAGAAGATACCCCTACGATGTCATTAGGAACATGGAGTCTCGATTAGGGTTATTCTAATGCGCACTTTCGGCTAAAACAACCCTAACCACGCGGGGAGCTACCGGCACCCAGAACCTCCGGTGTACCGGCACATTGAATCCCCCTTCAATCTATGTGCGACCTAATACATGCAAGCATCCCGCCATACACATACAATTCAAGAATCAAAACCTACAGAATCCATCCATTGTAGGTTGAACATTAAAACAATAGATTGAAATCAAACAAACAAGCCAACAATCAATTATAAACAATTATCATCATCCATACAAGTTCTCCTCCCAAGGTTCACCGGAGCCCGGTGGCCTTGGGAGCCTAGTTCCACATCAAAGGAGATAATACACAAGATAATCAATGAAAATGCTCATAAGAAACTCCCTCAGATGTAGGCTAGAAGGTGGTGATGAAAGCTCGCCGGATCCGCGCCGATCAAGCTCCGTGATGACAACCTTGAGTGCTTCCTTCTTCTCCCCTTGAGTTTTGCTCTTCAAATTGCCTCTCCAATCCGGTGATGATGGTGGAAATGGGTGGAGATGATGGTGGAGAATGGAGGAGATGATGGTGGAGAAGGATGGAGAGGATGCTGGCCAAAAGACCAGCTCTCCAAAGCCCTAGAAAGCCTTAAATAACCCAAACAAAGCCTCATCAGCCCGTGCGTGTGCGGGCACTGTGCGGGCCGCACAGTGCCCGCACACCCTTCTGTCTGTTCTGTGCGGGTACTGTGCGGCCGCACACTGGCCGCACACTGCTACAGTAACGGAGCTACAGTGGAAATACTACAGTAAAATCGCTACAGTAACTTCCTCAAATCCACTCTTTTATTACCCGGAACATGAGGATGCGTGTGAGCTTCAATTAATTCTTCGATGATGCCAAAAGAAGCTCAAACACGCACTAGATGGTCTTCCGATGTCCTGAAATGATAATTAACAAGAAAAGCGCGTAAAGGGCTTCGGAGACATACAAAAATGCATGAAAGTAAATAAAATGTACATAATAAAAGTGATGTATTTAGACACTTATCAAATACCCCCCTACTTGAGCGTTTGCTTGTCCCCAAGCAAACAAACATGAAGAACAAAAGGGATTGATAAGTGGCTAAATACACAACCTCCGGCTTAAGTGTAAGTGTACAATAGCAATGGTAAAACTCAAGATACTAAGCTAGAACCACTTAAGAAATTTCATGCATTCAACGGCAATGATATGATGTGTGTGTGCAACCCCTCTATTTCGAAGCCCTGTAGTCCAAGTCAGGTAGACAGAACCCCGAGGACCACATCTTGCGGCAAATCACGCCACTTAGTGGAATTCCGCATTGAAGTGGTAGAGATGCCCCTAGTAGGCTCCCAAGGATCTTTCCTCTATTGTTCGAAAAACCACCGGTCGTTACACTTTCTTCTGTTATACACATATATGTACATGTATAAGTATATATTTACACACATATTTTTTTCTGGACTAACATGAATTGCAAATCCACATTACCTGGAACTTTGCACATTCATATAAACGCGCTCATGCCTTTATAGCTTTTGGCGAGAGGCACACTCTGGTTAGGAGCAAGAACCCCAGGTTACTTCGCTAGTAGGGCAGAGGAACACTGTCCTTTTTTTTTTTTTTTTTTTTTTTTTTTTTTTTTTTTTTTTTTTTTTACCGTGTTGAGCGAAAAACATAGAGGAAAGTCCTTAAGAGTCTATTAGGAGAAATACCTAACACGTCAAAGCACGAAACCCCACGAATGGGTTAGCCACTAAAAGGGTCACGAAGGTTACTGCTTTCCTAACCTAGGTGTCCAAGGTCCTACATAGGAGGTTAAGTGATGGAATGCCGAGAATGACACAAAATTCTTAAGAGTGCAAGGTTATGAGTAACTTAGCATCTATCATTGTTCTACACTATCATACACATACAAGAATCATTCATGCCATCCTTGGTTTACTAACATGCAAAGTTGCTCAAAAATTCTTAAAGTTCACGAAAATCATGAAAGTCCACCCCCCTACTTAAAGTAGTACATTGTCCCCAATGTACTTAAATCAGCAGCTCAGTAAAATATATGCAATTAAAGCAAGGTAAGAGGGTTTCGTGAACTTCCCCGAGTCTCCAAGTATAATCTTGAAGTCCATGAGATCAGGGTGGCCAATGATGAATCTTGTAGATGTTGGGAGAGAAAAATGCACTAGATGCTCCAATTCCACCTGCAAGGTAGAAAAGAACATCATCTCAAGGTGTCCATCACACACAAAAATAAAATACAACAAACACACAAATAAGCAAGGCTAAGAACAAAGAAAACAAGAAATATGAAACACAATGTGTGGGTGTTCGAGTGAAACTTTCCAACTCAATGCTTGGCAAAACTTGAAAAGAAATAATATAAGAGCATGCAAATTCAAGTTAAAAACATTCTCACATCAAAGAGTTTGGGATTTAAAACAATGTTAAACAATGAAAATCAACAAAGATGAGAGATACGCAAAAACCCAAACCTAGATAACAAAGTTCAAAGATGTCGGCGAGAACTCAATGAAAATGATAGATCGACAAAATTAAAACTCAAAATTAATGAGAGACTTTAAGGTCATGGAAAGGTTGGCCAAATGAGGAGGTAATCAAGGAAGATACACCAAAAAAAAATTGAAGAAAAATCGGGTGAAAGAAGGACGGAAAAATCAGCCCCGAAGATGCTGAAATTGGGCTGAAGGGGCTGAAAAATTGCTATGTGCGGGCTGTACACAGCCCACGCATGCGTGTGCGGGCTGTACACAGCCCGCACACCCTTCTGGTGTTTGTGTGCGGCCTGTGTGCGGCCCCGCACACTGGCCGCACACCCTTCTGTCTGGTGTGTGCGGATAGATGTGCGGGGCGGCACAACAGCCGCACAATGCTCTGGCTAGTGTGTGCGGGCTGTGTACAGCCCGCACACTCATAAAATTTGCTTTCTAGGCCTATAAACATCATGAATCACCTCCAAAAAACTTACATTCTTGACCCAACATGCATAAAACTCATCAAAACACAAAGATGATCATAAACAATGAAGAACACACCAAGAATCACCAACATGAATGAAAATACAAATCCAAGCAATACAAGCAATAAAAACATGAAAAGAATACAACCACACAAAGTTTAAAAAAAAAAATAAATAAAAAAATAAAACTAAGAAAACTATGACACACAAACAAACAAAGCAAAATATGAAATTTGACACCTTGGGTTGCCTCCCAAGAAGCGCTTGTTTAACGTCACGAGCTTGACGTACCTCTCTTACCTCATGGAGGCTTGAAGATGGTATGCTCCTCCCGGCCAAGAATGGCATAACTACTACCAAAGAATATGAAACGTACCTGTCGGGATGGTGCTGATGTGGAGGTCAAGCATGCACTACCTTTTGGCCTCCATGGAAAAAGCTTGGGACGGGAATTGTGCAATTTGAACTTGGGCGGATCCTTGGATGGCTTGAACCTCCTCTCCGCTTCTTCTTGATTCCCGGCCCAAATTCCTTTGAGTATCCCACCAACTTGTTTGGGTCTCCAGGGAAAGAGCTTTGGTTGAGAACTATCCAAGCTTGGCACGGGTGGGTTCACGGATGGCTTCAAACTCCTACCCACATATCCTTCCTCAACCATGGTGGAATAGTCAACCATTGCCCACAGAATTTGCTTGGGCCGCCACGGAAATATTTTTGGTTGGGAATTGTCCAGTCCAGGCATAGGTGGGTTCATTGATGGTTTCATTTTTCTACCCTCATCCTCGAAGACAATTCCCAAAATTTTCTTAGTGCACAAGACTAAAATGGGCAAATGGGTGGAATGATCGATGTTAAGGAAAGTAGCTTCTTCAATTGTGCTTGATGGACTTGTTTCTACTTCCTCACACTTCTCAATGGCCACTATTTGATCCTCCCCCATTTCTTCTTCAATTTCATTTTGAGGTAAAACTTCTACTATTTGCTCACTGGGTATTGATGCCACTTTATTTTCTTTTTCAGCCTCAAATACCTCAATTTCCACTTCCACCTCAAATTCACTTTTATTCTCTTCCCTTCTAGTGTCATTCTCAGATAGGTCTTCTATAGTGTGTGGCAACTTGGTCGAGGCATTGGAAGATACTCCTATCTGGCTTTCCATGCTTTGAAGAGATGGTTGGGCATTAAAATTTGCGGCAATCAAGGCTTCAAGTTGAGCATCCGCATTCATCATAAATCTTTCAAGCACACTTTCTGTATTGAAACCCCATTCATTCAGTGGCCTACTTTGAACAACTGGAGGGGGGTGATGCCAAGGTTCTTGAAAGGAGGGCTCCCAATGTTGTCCATGGTGATGTGATGAAAAATCTAGGTGTCCTTGCCAATATGGATCATACACATGTTCAAATTGATTGGTACTTCTTGCTCTCAAGGCCTCATACTCATTGATCTGCCATTCTTCAAGATGAAAAGGGAAACCACCTGAGCCTTCCCGAAAATCCATTGCCCTGTGCACAAAAGACAATAAAAAAAAATTGAGGTATAAAAGAAAACAAGAATATTTACAAAAGAAAAGATAAATGACTAGACTAGCGAGCTAGAAGTTTTCCTAGCATTCTTGGATGTCCCCGGCAGCGGCGCCAAAAACTTGATGAGTCGCCGCGCGACACGCTAAAGAAGCGAGCACGCGACTCCCCGGCCGCAAGTGCACGGGTCGTCAAGTAATAACCTCTCGTGCGAACACAAGAGGGTCGTATTCCCAAGGGCCCCAAGATCTGCTATTACTTCCTCCTAGGTATCACTATCTGGTCTACCAAATCAAGAGTTTAATACAAACACAAATAGGAAAATTAAATAAAAGAAAAGCTATAAACAAAATGGACTAAGGCACACCATACAAGCAATGTAAAGAACAAGTAGCAATGATAACTAGAGGCCTCGGGCGAGGATCCCCTAAGGAGAAGAACAAGTTAGGATGAATATAGGAAATTGAGCGCTAAGTTGGCTAGGTTTGATCCGCTAGACTCGGGAGTCGACTACCCCGGAACCTCCGTGGTGTAGCCCTAATCCAATACGGGTTCCTCTATCCAGAAGATACCCCTACGATGTCATTAGGAACATGGAGTCTCGATTAGGGTTATTCTAATGCGCGCTTTCGGCTAAAACAACCCTAACCACGCGGGGAGCTACCGGCACCCAGAACCTCCGGTGTACCGGCACATTGAATCCCCCTTCAATCTATGTGCGACCTAATACATGCAAGCATCCCGCCATACACATACAATTCAAGAATCAAAACCTACGGAATCCATCCATTGTAGGTTGAACATTAAAACAATAGATTGAAATCAAACAAACAAGCCAACAATCAATTATAAACAATTATCATCATCCATACAAGTTCTCCTCCCAAGGTTCACCGGAGCCCGGTGGCCTTGGGAGCCTAGTTCCACATCAAAGGAGATAATACACAAGATAATCAATGAAAATGCTCATAAGAAACTCCCTCAGATGTAGGCTAGAAGGTGGTGATGAAAGCTCGCCGGATCCGCGCCGATCAAGCTCCGTGATGACAACCTTGAGTGCTTCCTTCTTCTCCCCTTGAGTTTTGCTCTTCAAATTGCCTCTCCAATCCGGTGATGATGGTGGAAATGGATGGAGATGATGGTGGAGAATGGAGGAGATGATGGTGGAGAAGGATGGAGAGGATGCTGGCCAAAAGACCAGCTCTCCAAAGCCCTAGAAAGCCTTAAATAACCCAAACAAAGCCTCATCAGCCCGTGCGTGTGCGGGCACTGTGCGGGCCGCACAGTGCCCGCACACCCTTCTGTCTGTTCTGTGCGGGTACTGTGCGGCCGCACACTGATACAGTAAAATCGCTACAGTGGAAATGCTACAGTAAAATCGCTACAGTACTTCCTCAAATCCACTCTTTTATTACCCGGAACATGAGGATGCGTGTGAGCTTCAATTAATTCTTCGATGATGCCAAAAGAAGCTCAAACACGCACTAGATGGTCTTCCGATGTCCTGAAATGATAATTAACAAGAAAAGCGCGTAAAGGGCTTCGGAGACATACAAAAATGCATGAAAGTAAATAAAATGTACATAATAAAAGTGATGTATTTAGACACTTATCATATACGACATCAGCATCGACATCTATTGGAAGATAGCTATTGGGGGAGCTTTCGTCGGCATCTATTCGGCGAGCTGTGCCTTAGGCTTGACAATTGATTCGTTGGAGAAGACGTGCAGCTCCACAAGACCATCGATACGATCTACAAGGGGGTTTTCTTTATGGTTTTCATGCATATGTTCTTAAACTCTTTATTGATTTTATATTGCTCCATCGAGACCTAAACCCTAGTGGGTATTTGGACTTGTAAACCCTAGGATTATTATGTTTCTATGACATTGATATTATGTTTTTCCATTATTGATGAATAAATTCAAGTTTCAATCTTAATTATCTTTTGCAATTGTTTTTCCTTAGCCGTGACACTAGGGTTGAGAACAATCTAGGTTTTCCTTTGGAGGTGTGATAACTCCTATAGGGTTAGACTACTTAAGATTGAAGAGGGTTGAGAGGGAGAGTTGTGAGGTAGCGATGTATCCGCTTTCCCCTCTGGTGTGATTTCTCCCTATCTCCGTATTCCTTGATTTCTTAGCGGTCGAGATAGAGTTAGGTGCTAGGCGATAAACTCCCCTAGGGCTTTATTGTGCAAATACCAAAGTATAGGGTTGAAGTGAATCTTAGCACCGGGACTTAATTTAGACTAGGGTTCTTCTACCTGGACCAAAGGGTTAGAACTACATATAGGAATAGGTTTTATCATTAGGAATCCCTAGAGCTTAAAGCAATCCCACGTAGTGTTAGTTGACAGGTCAACGGGAGTCAAGGGTCGTAGTGAATACTAATGCCGGGGCACAGTATTGGGGTTAGTCACGGTTGACCTTAGGTTTGGGACCGTGTTTTTGAGGATATCCTCTCCTACCCTTGTTACTCTTCTTGCATTCTTTTATTTTCTTTTACATTTATATATATATAACTCTTTCATCACCAACTTCTTTCATAGCTAAATAGCGATAACATTTGTTTCTGAACACTATTCCCAGTGGATACGACTACCCACTCACCAGGGTATTTTATTACTTCGACAACCCGTGCACTTGCGCGGTACACACGCTAGATGTTTGTCAGAAATCTTGAAGAAGTGTCCTCTGTGACACTTAGTGAAGAGTGCTCAGCCCTAATCACCAACAAGCTACCAAAGAAAGAAAAAGACCCTGGGGGATTTATCATTCCTTATACTATTGGAGAGCTTGTGGATGAGAAAGTTCTGGTCGATCTTAGGGTAAGTATCAACCTGATACCCTATAGAATTTTCAAAAAGCTAGGGCTCAGGGAAACAAAGTCCACGACAATGGCACTACAGTTAGTCAAAACGTCCATATATCAGTTAAGAGGAATTATTGAAGATGTTTTGATAGAGTGGACGAGTTCATATTTCCCATGCACTTTGTGATCCTCGATGTCGATGAGAAGGTTGACGTGCCCCTTATTTTGTGAAAGTGAAGAGTGCTCAGCCCTAATCACCAACAAGCTACCAAAGAAAGAAAAAGACCCTGGGGGATTTATCATTCCTTATACTATTGGAGAGCTTGTGGATGAGAAAGTTCTGGTCGATCTTAGGGTAAGTATCAACCTGATACCCTATAGAATTTTCAGAAAGCTAGGGCTCAGGGAAACAAAGTCCACGACAATGGCACTACAGTTAGTCGAAACGTCCATATATCAGTTAAGAGGAATTATTGAAGATGTTTTGATAGAGTGGACGAGTTCATATTTCCCATGCACTTTGTGATCCTCGATGTCGATGAGAAGGTTGACGTGCCCCTTATTTTGGGAAAACCGTTCTTGGCAACCTCAAAAGCCCTAATTGTTGTTAAGCATGGTTGAATGACATTATGAGTAGGAGAAGAAGAAGTCATTTTCAAGCTTCGAGACTTGATAAGACACACTATGGACTTTGATGATACTTGTGTTGATGTTGCTGATGATTTTGTTTCTGAGTAGGTATAGGACACATTTATGAAGAATGAACTATCTGAGATATTGGAAGATGACCCTCCGTAGGCCGATGAACCAGAAGAGTTGGTGAGAGACTTATGCTATCAAGATGTAATCACGGGAACTCCTTTGCCTCGTGAGCCATCAAAGAAAAATCCCTCTCATGCCAAGAGGTGGTGGAAGTAAGTAATCCCAAGGAAAAGGAAGCCATCTGCTCCACCACTAAATTTAACATTATCATATGTGAATTTTGGTGAGATCACTTTGATTAATACTTTAGCACTATATTCTTGCAACTGTTTTTCAGGTACCCATGAGAAGTCTCACTTTCACGAGCCTCCATGATGCATATAGGTACATCAAGCTAGTGACATTAAACAAGCGATCCTTGGGAGATAACCCAAGTTTTTGCTTTTGTTTTAATTAGTTAGTTTAAAACTTCATTGTATTCTAAAATGATTGGTGGCAGCGCTTTTCTTTTTCTTATACCCTCTTTCAGTAGTCTTTTTTTTTTTTGTCGGCCTGTGTTATTTTGTGAATCTCTCTCGAGTATGTTGTTTTTATTGAGTAAAGCAAGCAATTACCAAGTTTTGAAATGTTTTAGCCTGAGCACGGGCAGAGCACACCCATGCTCAAGCCGTGATTTTTTCTATTTCTATCTTTTGAAGCATTAAGGCCGAGCATGTTGGGGACATGAGTGTGCTTACCACTAAGCACAGTTTCTGTGCTCCTTGTACGACATGCTTCCTTCCCTGATGTCTTGGGGAACTTTTCTGAGATAATCACAGGGAGGAAGCACGAGTTGAGCACGACCATGCTTCTTCCTGCGCAGTTGCCCTAACTTGGCACGTGAACAAAACTGTGCTTTGGGTAAGCTTGGGTATGACCGGTCATTTTCCTCTTTAATTCTTGAAAAATCTAGTAGCCGTCGGTCTACCTTCCTTACCATTTCTCTCTTGCATCCCTCTACTTTCCTCTTTCATCCATTTTCTCGGGAGTTTTTTCAGATGCTCACCGTCCATTCGTTGTTTTGTTCCTCGCTTTCTTGTAGTTTTCCTAGACTTTAGTAGGCACCCTAGTTTTTTTTGAAGGACTCATAGCGATGCTTTCAAGCTCCTTACTTTTGCAAAAGTTTCATGTTCATCATATTGTTGTAATTAAATGAATCTTGTCGATTTTGATAACTTCGTGAGCATGTTAGTTCTTATGATTTGCTGGGGAAGAAGGTCGCCCTTGAAGCATGGTTGTGCTCTTCTTGAAGCATGATTATACACTTGTGAGGTCCAAGGCCCAAAACGGAAAAAAGCACGCTCCTGCATTTCTGCCGAGCACGGTCTATGCGCTGCTAGAACAATTGTGCTCCACCTAAAATTGTCCATCTTTGAACTAAACTGTGTTATTTTCTTTTATAGACCATGCCGAGGAAACATACATTATTTGGGCCATCATCATCAAACAGGTAATGACGTAAGGAGCCAGCCCAGTTAATCGAGTTGGCACCTGTCTTCCATTCACAAATGCACCAGGATCTCTACACACAACTCTCTCGTCATTGTTTTGGGGAATTGAGGGAGATTAATTATGATGTACTATATTTGGTTAGACTGGAGGAGGAGGTTAGAAAAATGGTCGGTGTTAGGACTTGGTGGAAACTCTTCATGATTACCAACATTACCTACGAGCAGTTAGCACTCAAGGTGATGGCTAAATTCTAGCTTTCCCATGGCATTGTAGCTTTTTATCGAGAGGATTCCATCCAGTTTCAGGTGTATGACACATTACATTGAATGATTCTTACTGATTTCTCCTTTCGGCAGGGACTCTCTGATGTGGAGTTCACTCGATCTCATCCGTATGATTCACTATTGATATCCCGGCCAGTTGGAGAATCTCAGGAGGATGCTTGGAGGAGACTAAGTACTGACCCTGTCTATGACCCATATTGGTCTAAGGCTTCCACCCTCCACTCTCCGGCTTTGAGGTACATTCATTTTGTTCTTAGCCACACCTCGACTGGTTAGGATGATAGTATAGACATTGTTAGACGATGAGATTTTGATTTCCTTCTGTCTATGCTCGATGGTTTCTAGATGCATTTGAGGTACAAGGTAGCCATCTCCATTACCCATCAAGGGATAGACCCTCAGATCATATCATTCTTTGTTGGCCTATACATCACTAGAATGATCATGGGGATGGGCATTCTTGAGGGGACAGATCATGTACGAGTAGTAGGTGGAGTCGTCTCCATGTCCCTCTAGACCCTGAGGTCGATGAGGATGCTGCAGCAGGTTCACACCATACGGGGGGCCGAGTATGGTGTATGATGCTCTACTGATATTGCTGTTGCTGCTACTACCCTTGCTTCTCCTCTTGTTGCCACTACTTGCCGACCGAGATCCTCACCATCAACACGTGCCTCATTAAACCACATTGACCAGGTTATTTGTTTTGCTTTAGATCATCATACTGACCATCACCAAGATTATCGAGCACTTGGGGATTCGTCTGTCCCTTGAGCCATTCTCTCCATCTTAGGAGGGGACAGACATTGCTGCCAGGGCCGAGGGGCCGCCTTCACATTCATCCAATGATGCTTCTTTTGCGAGCGTTCCATTCTGATCATCGCACAGCTATTTTTCTTTTCAGTTTTTAGTAACTGGACTTGTATTTCGTTTTGTATTTTGTTCTACTTGTGTGAGTTCAGTTAGTAAGAAATGTTCCCTACTAATGTGACCTTTTTGTTTGTTTATTTTGATACACTTTTGACACGACCCCATGCTTGTATCCCGCAAGTGCACGGGCTTATTGAAGTAATAAAATTACCCTCATGAGTTGGTAGTCGAATCCATAGGGAATAGGGATTTAAAACACAAGATCTCACTATTTAGTTGTGCGGTGCACGAAAAGTGATAATAAAATTGATGAGTGATTTATGGAAGCAATTAGGATAAAAGCAACAAGAAATTTAAATAGAGAGATGGAAGGCAAGAAAGTGCAAGTAGAAGTGATTTAGAGAAAGACTAGCAATGGATGAAATAGAGTATCTGGACAACCTACCTCTAGGACTTATTCTTCTAGTGCAAGACTATGCTATTATACATTCCTATTGATGTTAATTGATTCGAGGATATCCTTAAACTCACGGTCCCAAACCTAAGGTCAACCGTGACTAACCCCAACACTATGTCCCTGCATTAGGATTCATGTTAACCCTTCACTCTGTCGCTCACGCAACTAAGCCCAAGGGGAGTATTTCTACCTAAGCCTAACACTACGTGGGATTACTTTAAGCTCTAGGGATTCCTAGTGATAAAACATGTTCCTATGTGTAGTTCTAACCCTTTGGTCGAGGTGAAAGAACCCTAGTCTAGATTAAGCCCTAGTACTTATGATTCAAGTCAACCATTCACTCAGTTGCTTGCGTAACTAAGCCCCAGGGGAGTTTATCTAGCTAACACTTTGCTCTATTTCGACCGCTAAGAAATCAAGGAAAACGGAGGTGGGGAGAAATCACACCGGAGAGGAAAGGTGACGCTTCGCTACCTCACGACTCACTCTCTTGACCCTCTTCAATCTTAAGTAGTCTAATCCTATAGGAGTTGTCACACCTCCAAAGGATAACCTAGATTGTTTTCAACCCTAGTGTCATGGCTAAGAGAAAACGATTGCAAAAGATAATTAAAACTAAAACTCAAATTTATTCATCAATAATGGAAAAACATAATAGCAATATCATAGAAACATAATAATCCTAGGGTTTACACGTCCGAATACCCACGAGGGGTTTAGCTTCTTATGGAGCTATACATATTCATCAAAATATTAAATAAAGCATAAAGTAAAGGCATTGATGAAAACCCCCTTGCGTATGGTGTGACCGTGGTCTTGTGCAGCCGCCGAACGTCGATGATGATGCCGATGACACACTCTAAACCTCCACGAAGTCCTCTCCAAAACACAAGCCGCACTCTCCAGAAGTTGGGGAGAAAGTTATGTCAAAGATCCCTCAAAAAGTCTCCAAATTGGGCTTTTATAATGTTGAGTGCAGCTTTAAATTCGGACTTATCGGGACTTCACACGGCCGTGTGGAATTTCCACACGCCCGTGTGAAGTTTTTGGCTTGCTGAAAATTAATTCACACGGCCGTGTGTAATTTCCACACGCCCATGTGAATTCTCTAGAATCCTGATTTTCAGCAAAAAGTGAACAGTGGCTTGCTACATTGTTTTGCTGCAGTACAATCTACGGTGCTGTTGCAGTACTCACCGAAACGCTCCCGAATCCGTTGTTCTTCATCGAGGCCATTGAGTTGGGCACACAATCAATGGTAGATCATGCCGATTGCTTCAAGTCTCCTTCTTGGTAAAGTTCTCCTAAGCTACACGAGTTAGACTTGTTGTGAATGTGACTGCCTTTGTGCCCCTCCAAAGAAGGTTGGCACACACTCACAAGTCTAGGCTCATGCCTTGTTCCTTGCTTGGTCCGAAAACATCCCAACAACGGCAACACAATCTAACTTCATTCTTCTTCTCTAAATTAGCTCCACAAACCTACAATGCATAAGAATACACAAATACACACTATTTAGTGATAAAATCTGATAAAAGATATGTTCATTGTAAGATCATAATGCTTAGCGTTACTATAACACAAGCACTTATCAACTTTCTTTCTGCATTTTTAGTTCTTGCTACTTTATTGTGTTTGGACTATAGAGCTTCACTTATGTGCCTCTCGTCTCATATCAGGATTGGTTGTGGTGGATTGGCTAGTGGAATGTATGTTGAGAGCGGCAACATCACTCTCTGTGTTCAGGAAAGTCGTGCGAACCCCCTCTTTACTTTGGTTCTTAATCTTTAGACTTTATTGCCTATACTTCTACATTGAGGATAATGCACCATTCAAGTGTGGGGATGGTTCTTGTTTATTTTTATGGATGATTATGTGACTTAGGACAATCTATGATTATTGTTGATAGAAAATCTTAAGGTTTGGGGGAATTGTGCTTGTTAAGGTCCTTATTATGAGGCAAATTGTTTACTCACTTGTGTGTTAAAAACCTAGATCACTTCACATTGCCTGAGTTGTAGAGCAACTTGTTAGGTTAAATTTCTTTTTTGAGGCTTGTGTGTTGTCATTATTGTTTTCTTGTTTAAAAAAAACTAGAAAGTCGGATTCCTTTTGGAATGCCCTACCGGTTGCTTGGAATTTTGGTGTAAAAAGATGGTAGAAAGAGCTATCACCCTGAAAGAGTGAATGCCTCTTTTGAGTAGTCAAATTTTGGGCATTACTAGTGTACATTTGATGACCTACCCGGGGAAAAGGCTACCTTCAAGGCGTATGAAGCTACTACCTTGTTGTGTGCCCACAAGTGTACCGGGTCGCCAAGTAATATCTCAGGTAAAGACACAAGGATCGTATTCCTCAGGGCTAAGGACTCACTATTACTCCTTCATCGCCTACTATCTAACCTAGTAACACACCCCTTGCGTGTGTCTACCGCAAGTGCACGGGTTATCAAAGTAAAAAAGTACTTTAGTGAATGGGTAGTCGTATCCATAGGTAATAGTGTTTAGAAACAAGCGTTATTACTATTTAACTGGTGGTGTTTGCTAACCGGCAAGTGCACTGGGTCGCCAAGTAATACCCCTCGCTCGAACACGAGCGGGGGTCGTATTCCTAAGGGCCCGAGAATCTACTCTTACTTCCTTATCACAATGTTGTCTAACCTTAGCAATCACTTGATAGAGAGAACTACAAGTAATCTACGAATTTAAATAGCATGTAAATAGTAAATACAAATACAGAGGGAAATCAAGGCAAGGAAATGGTCACGGATGAGGATTCCGTCGGGGGCTACTAAAGTGCTAAGGATGCCCTAACTAGCTTGCTCGTGGGTGGTTTGGAACGAGAAACCCTAAATTAAACCAACCCGATGGTCACGGTGTTTGGTCCCTAATCCGGTACAAGTATTGGAATACGGAATCACTTTCACCCAAATCCTCCTACGATCGCATTGTGGGTAGTGGATTTCTCATGTTAGGGTTGAGACACAATCAAGGACAACCCTAACAAATGGAGGGGTACAAATACCCGATGGTCATGGTGTATTCATACATGTATCCCTTCCAAGCTTGGTGAGCCTAATACTAGGGCAATGGTCATGCAAATAATTATTTCTAGCAATTTATACATACAGTTCTCATACATACCAAGGCATTCAAGAAACACCAAACATGGATCAAAAACCAAAGCAAATGCAAACACTAAGTTAAGCATCCAAACAACACAAGTTCACCCCCAAGGTTCACCTACATACGGTGACCTTGGGGTTTAGTTGCACATGATCACAAAATAAGCAAGGAAATACATGAAAACAACCAAATAACACAATGAGAACACTCCCTCAAAAGATAAAGGCCGAATGACGCTTCCAAGGACGCCACCCAAGGAGTGGCTTCCTTTGTCGATCTTCCTCTCAAATGTGGATCAAAGGTGTGGACTCATCGTGTTGTGCTCTCTCCATTGTCCTCTCCCCGTCGTCCTCTCCTCAAGAATCTCCTCCAAAACCCGTCCTCCAACTTTCAATCCAAGGTGGTGAAGTGAAGCTCTCAAAAGACCTTGGGTTCCCCATCAAATTTCTCCAAAAAGTTCCTTAAAAACCCATTCCGGGTGGCCATGCGGCCTGGCATGCGGTCGGCATGCGGGCAGAGAAGAATTCCGAGAAATCCCGAAAATCATGTAAGTTGCTACAAGAGCATGCTACAGTAAACTGTCACAGTAAAACTGCTACAGTACTGCATTCGATCTTAAATGCGCCCGCATGGTTGCCCGCATGAACTACCAGACCAAGCTATTTCTTCAAGTCTTCGTGCTACAGTGGTTGCTACAGTATCGCTATAGTCCCGGGCTCAGTATCCCAACCTTAACCTCCACACCCTGGATTACCCCAGGGGTCCATTCATCCCACATACAGTGAGAGTGGCATTAAAAAGTCAAAGACATCTTCAATACTCAGTTAAAAGTCTTTTGGGTTCCTAAATAAAACTCTAGCTCTTAAATGAGTATGCAACAGGTTCCAGGGGAGGCAGTAGAGATACTTATTTCCTTTTCCGCACATATACAATTTTTTTTTATGAGTCCGATTAACATAGATTGCCACCCAACCTACTCAATTACAACAGTCTACATAGACGCATTCATGCTAAAATAGCAGAGGAATACTGTCATAGACTCAAATTTTTAATCATTTTTCTCTTCTCTTCTTTTTTTTCGACTGTACATATTGTATCTCATGTCCCTTGGTAACCTACCACAATAGTTCACTCAAGGCCACAGAAAACAACGAAGGAACTCAAAAGCTCTTAAAAGAATATTGAAGATAGAATTTAACACTCTAATGCCAAAATCATCATAATGGGTTGGTTGGAGTGTATAAGGTGGAAGCAATCATGATAGAACATGGAAAAGCACTAAAACACTAAAATCATAGCTATCATCGGTAATCATGCATGCAAAACAAGTAAAGTACACCATCCCCACAACTAAAGTTGTACATTGCCCTCAATGTACATAGATCAGCAAAGTAAGGTGCTAGATATGCAATAAAAATAAAGGGATGAGGTGAAGAAACTTCCCTAATTAGTCGATGAGATGAACACCAAATGTGCACAAACCGGGGTAAGTTGTGAGGTGCAAAGGGTGTGAAGCTTCCACAATGATCAGTCCTGAAAGTAAAAAGAAAACATATCACAATCCAGAAAATAAATAGAGAACGAGATGAGTAAGCAAGGATCAAAACAGGAAAACACAGTTTAGTAGGGTCGGGACCCTTACTAACTGAAAAGTACAAAAATACAAGCAAACAAGTCTAGGAATAAAAACAAATACAAACAACGGGAAACTAAAAAGTAGTGCTATGAGTCTAGAGATCTGGAGGGAGTGATCGTGCAAAGCACGTGGTAGTTGTGGAGGAAGTGCCGACAGATGATGATGAGCTGCGCAAATATGATAGGATCTCGGTCATGCTGCTCTCTATGCGGCTCTGTGATGTGGCTAACTCCTTCAGTGATGTCGCCAACTCCTCCTGTGATATCCCAAGGGTCTGTAACTGCTGGCGGACCTTATGCAGAACTCCCCGAAACTGGCCTCAAGTGACGGTCTACTCCCGCTGGGTGCTGGGTCAAGCAAAGGGGAAGACTCAGAATCAGAATCGGATCCTGCCTCAGAGTCTCGAGAGATGCCGGGATCATGGGCGCTCCTGCCTCCCCTACGCGGGAAGCGATAAGTGGTTCCCGACCTCTCAACTATCCCAATATAAAGTAGGGTCGACAAACCAAGCGGTGTGAGGGAGCCCACAACTCTCATGCCTTAGGTAAGCTCAATCAAGCCTAGGCCCCTGATCATGTGCGTAATGTATGGTCCGACAAATATAGCTCCAAGGTGAGTAGAAGTCCCTTGATGTGCAATAAGTTCGGCAATAAGATGGCCCATGTGGATGGGGTAACGCTCAAGGATACTGTGCATCATATGTAAGTCAGTACGTATAACTACCCTGGTAGAATCAGCTCGACCACTCACACTTCTGGATAGAAAAGCCTGAATGTATCTATGAGTT
The DNA here is from genome assembly GCA_020875875.1 of Dioscorea alata. Classification (NCBI taxonomy): domain Eukaryota; kingdom Viridiplantae; phylum Streptophyta; class Magnoliopsida; order Dioscoreales; family Dioscoreaceae; genus Dioscorea; species Dioscorea alata. Next base: position 11,158,543 of record CM037020.1, on the reverse strand, counting down.
GGGTTTGACATCGTGGAAGCCTTCTTTGATGATGTGCAAGCAATGGACTTCCAGAAAGATTCATGGGTGACTGGGCTTGGGAAATCATGGGCTAAGCTTTTGAACTCGGGAGTTTGGGAGAACTCATCTGTGTAAAGCCCAAGGTACACACCCAGCTGGTCTTGAGTGATCCTGTGCTTCTTACCAAAAGCTCTAAAGGATACACTACTAGCTTGGCGCGTAAAGTGACAATAACCGGTAACCACAATTGTACTCAACACTTCCAAGGTTAACTCTCTATAGGTGGGCTCATCAATCTCAAATATACTATGCCACCCATCATGAGAGATGAAATGCCGGACGGTACTGTCGAGGCCCAAAATCCTAAAGGTTTCCCAATCAATTTTTTGAACGGTGCCGAACTTTCTTCTTGACAACAACTCAAACCTCGTCTTGTCAGCTTCACTCTTAAATGTAGGCTCGAAAACGGGTGGTGGAGAGTTTCTCCTAACTCACTTGGAGGCTAAATGCTTGGTCGGCATCCCTACAAGACAGTACAATCGTCATCAAGCCAAAATTTTATGATAAAAATGCTTAAAGAAGAAACAAGGCTGATTTTTAGCTATTGCTACAGTAACTTCGGGAAAAATTTGGTGAAGATTCTTCTTGTAAAAGTAGCAATAAAATTGGACAAAGCTTCAAATTCAAGATGAACAATCACAAGAAGCATTCACAATAACAATCACAACGATTTCCCCCCATTTAAACCAAGAAAAACCCTAGAGTGAGTGAGACATGAAGCTTACCTTAAGCTAGGGCACCAAGTAGAAGATGAAGTGGAATTCGGCTAAAAGCTTGATAAAACCTTGAAAACCTCCCAAAATTTTGTTTGCTAGGATGAGGAGAGTGTTTTAATGCAAAAATAGTGAAGGAAAATGGTGGAGAAATGAGGAGGAAAAGAGAATAAGAGTGATGGAAAATGAGTGAATAGTGCTGAAATGAAGTGGAGGAGATGAGATAAAGGGGCCGGGCACCCATACGCGCTCCTGTGCGGCCATATAGCAGGCTGCACAAATCTCTGAATGGCATGCAGCCTCCTGTGCGGTCACATAGTAGGGCGCACAAATCTCTGAATCACATGCGGCCTGCTATGCGGGCGCATTGCAGGCCGCACAAATCTCTAAATGGCATGCGGCCTGCTATGCTGGCGCATAACAGGCCGCATGGTTGGCTGGAGAGCCCCCATGCACTAAAAATGCTCACAAACAAAACCGAAAAAAAAAACATACTCATCCTAGCACTCAAGAATCACATGAAAGCAAAGCCGAAAACACTCACAGGCATTGAAAACATGGAAAATGAAGCACCAACAATCAAGGGAGAATAAAAGATTCACAAAAACTATGGTGCAACATGATGAAATAAATTATGGGAAACAACTAAACAACCACCACAACCACAATACTACGACAACACTCAAGCCCACAAACACAACAAAAATACGAGAAACACACAAACACAACAACAAGAAATACCAAAAAAAAAATAAGTGCAACGAATTTAAAGACTTGGGTTGCCTCCCAAGAAGCGCTTTTTTAATATCTTTAGCTCGACATGTTTTACCTTATACTCATGGTAAGACAAAGGGATGAGAGATACCTCCATTTTTCAGTGAAGAGTTATTACCCGGGAAGTAATATTTCAACCGGTGCCCATTGACTTTCAACGTCCCATGTTGCGGATGAGATATCTCAATGGCTCCATGAGGAAATACTTGAGTGACCATATATGGTCCGTGTCATCACGATTTTAATTTCCCCGGGAAGAGTCTCAACCTTGAATTGAAAAGAAGTCCATGATCCCCACTTTGGAAGCAATTAGGTTGCTTAATGTGTCGGTCGTGGTATTCCTTCATCTTCTCTTTGTACCGGACTGAAGTTTCATATCCCAAAGCCCGCCATTCCTCTAACTCATTCAATTGAAATTTTCTCTTGTGACCACAAAGATGGGAGTCGAAGTTGAGTTGCTTTATCACCCAATAGGCTCTGTGTTCTAATTCCACTGGGAAATGACATGCATTTCCATAGACCAGCCGGTAGGTCATTGATCCAGTAGGGGTCTTGAATGCAGTTCTGTATGCCCAAAGTGCATCCTCGAGCTAGTATGCCCAATCTTTTCGGTGGTGGTTGACAGTCTTTTCCAAGATCCGCTTTAACTCCCTGTTCGACACTTCAACTTGACCACTTGTTTGAGGGTGATAGGCGATCGATGTTCTGTGAGATACCCCATATCGTTTAAGAGCTTTCCCGGTCACTAATGATTGCCCTGGGGGTTCCAAACCGAGAGAACAGTGATAAGTGCTCGTGTTATAGTAATGCGAAGCGTTATTATCTTACAATGAGCTTTAATTCAATCAGATTTTATCACTAAAAAGTGTGCAATTGTTTAATTTTGTGCATTGTAGGGTTGTGAAGATAAAATGAAGGAAAGGAACGAAGTTACGTCGTGTTTGGCATTGTTGGGAAGATTTTCGGACCAAGCAAGGAGCAAGGCGTGAGCATAGACTTGTGAGTGTGTGCCAACCTCCTTTGGAGGGGCATAAAGGTAGTCACATTCACAATAAGTCTAACTCATGCCAACAATAAGAACTTCACCAATTAGGCGATTCGAAGCAATCAGCATGATCTACCGTTAATTGTGTGCCCAATTCAACGGCCTCGATGAAGAACGACGAATTCAGGAGTGTTTCGGCACAATTACTGTAGCAAGTTACTATTCACAGTCGGCCGAAAATCAGAATTCCAGAAACTTCACACGGGTGTGTGGAAATTCCATACGGCCGTGTGAAATCCCATTTTCAGCAAATTTAAAGCCGCGACTCGACATTATAAAAGCCCGATTTGGAGACTTTTTGAGACATCTTTTGACCTATTCTTCTCCCCAACTTCTGGGAGTGCGGCTAGGGTTTTGGAGAGGACTTCGTGGCGGCCGAACAAGACCACGGCCACACCATACGCAAGGGGGTTTTCATCTATGTCTTTACTTTGTGTTTTATTTCATACATTGATGAACATGTATAGCTCCATGAGGAGCTAAACCCCTTGTTAGTATTCGGACTTGTAAATTCTAGGGTTATCATGTTTCTTTGACATTGTTATTATGCTTTTCCATTATTGATGAATAAGAATTGAGTTTCAATCTTGATTTTATTTTGCTATTGTTTTCCCTTAGATGTGACACTAGGGTTGAGAGCAATCTAGGTTTTCTTTTGGAGGTGTGTCAACTCCTATAGGATTAGACTCTTTAAGATTGAAGAGGGTTGAGAGGGAGAGTTGTGAGGTAGCGATGTACCCCTTTCCCCTCCGGTGTGATTTCTCCCTACCTCCGTTTCCTTGATTTAATAGCGGTCAAGATAGAGTGAAGTGCTAGGTAGATAAACTCCCCTGGGGCTTAGTTATGCGAGTAACGGAGTGAAGGGTTGAAGTGAATCCTATGCACTAGGGCTTAATCTAGACTAGGGTTCTTCCTTCTGGACCAAAGGGTTAGAACTACACATAGGAACAGGTTTAATCACTAGGAGTCCCTAAAACATAATGCAATCCCACGTAGTGTGAGGTTTAGGTAGATGTACTCCCCTGGGACTTAATCGTGCGAGCGATAGAGTGAAGGGTTGTTGTGAATCCTAATACCGGGGTATAGTGTTGGGGTTAGTCACGGTTGACCTTAAGTTTGGGACCGTGAGTCTAAGGATTTCCTCGACTCAATTAGCATCAATAGGAAGGTATAATTGATAAGTGTCTAAATACATCACTTTTATTATTTACATTTTATACACTTTCATGCATTTTTTGTATGACTCCGATGCCCTTTACGTGTTTTATTTGTTGTTATTGTTTCAGGGCATCTGAAGATCATCTACTGCGTGATTGAGCTTCTTTTGGCATACATCGAAGAATTTATTAATGCTCACACGTATCCTCAAGTTTCGGGCAAGAAAAGAGTGGATTTGAGGAAGTTACTGTAGCGATTTTACTGTAGAATTTCTACTGTAGCACCGTTACTGTAGCAGTGTGCGGCCAGTGTGCGGCCGCACAGTACCCGCACAGGACAGACAGAAGGGTGTGCGGGCACTGTGCGGCCCGCACAGTGCCCGCACACGCACGGGCTGATGAGGCTTTGTTTGGGTTATCTAAGGCTTTCTAGGGCTTTGGAGAGCTTGTCTTTTGGCCAGCATCCTCTCCATCCTTCTCCACCATCATCTCCTCCATTCTCCACCATCATCTCCACCCATTTCCACCATCATCACCGGATTGGAGAGGCAATTTGAAGAGCAAAACTCAAGGGGAGAAGAAGGAAGCACTCAAGGTTGTCATCACGGAGCTTGATCGGCGCGGATCCGGCGAGCTTTCATCACCACCTTCTAGCCTACATCTGAGGGAGTTTCTTATGAGCATTTTCATTGATTATCTTGTGTATTATCTCCTTTGATGTGGAACTAGGCTCCCAAGGCCACCGGGCTCCGGTGAACCTTGGGAGGAGAACTTGTATGGATGATGATAATTGTTTATAATTGATTGTTGGCTTGTTTGTTTGATTTCAATCTATTGTTTTAATGTTCAACCTACAATGGATGGATTCCGTAGGTTTTGATTCTTGAATTGTATGTGTATGGCGGGATGCTTGCATGTATTAGGTCGCACATAGATTGAAGGGGGATTCAATGTGCCGGTACACCGGAGGTTTCGGGTGCCGGTAGCTCCCCGCGTGGTTAGGGTTGTTTTAGCCGAAAGCGCGCATTAGAATAACCCTAATCGAGACTCCATGTTCCTAATGACATCGTAGGGGTATCTTCTGGATAGAGGAACCCGTATTGGATTAGGGCTACACCACGGAGGTTCCGGGGTAGTCGACTCCCGAGTCTAGCGGATCAAACCTAGCCAACTTAGCGCTCAATTTCCTATATTCATCCTATCTTGTTCTTCTCCTTAGGGGATCCTCGCCCGAGGCCTCTAGTTATCATTGCTACTTGTTCTTTACATTGCTTGTATGGTGTGCCTTAGTCCATTTTGTTTATAGCTTTTCTTTTATTTAATTTTCCTATTTGTGTTTATATTAAACTCTTGATTTGGTAGACTAGATAGTGATACCTAGGAGGAAGTAATAGCAGATCTTGGGGCCCTTGGGAATACGACCCTCTTGTGTTTGCACGAGAGGTTATTACTTGACGACCCGTGCACTTGCGGCCGGGGAGTCGCGTGCTCGCTTCTTTAGCGTGTCGCGCGGCGACTCATCAAGTTTTTGGCGCCGCTGCCGGGGAGCATCCAAGAATGATAGGAAAACTTCTAGCTCGCTACTCTAGTCATTTATATTTTCTTTTGTAAATATTCTTGTTTTCTTTGATACCTTAAATTTTTCTTTGTTTGTTTTGTGCACAGGGCAATGGGTTTTCGAGATGCTTCTGGTGGCACATATTTTCATCTCGAAAAATGGCAAATCAATGAGTATGAGGCCTTGAGGGCATGCAGTACCAATCAATTCGAGCATGTATATAATCCATATCAGCGAGGGCACCTAGATTTTTCATCACATCACCATGGACAACACTGGGAGCACTCTAACTTTGGACTGCTGCCAAAACCCCCACAACCACCAACGAAGAGGACGTTTACCACTGAAGATGTCTTAGCTAAGTACATGCAAGTCACGGACTCTCGGTTGGTAGCGTTGGAAGCAAGCATGCCAATTCTTCAAGCATCTATTGATAGAATTGAGAAACAAGTGGTGGAACTTCTCAAATTAATGGATGAGGAAAAAAGGAGTAATGAGCAAGTTGTAGAAGTTCAACCTGTAGATGCTATGGGAGAAGACAGGGGCATTGTAGAAAACTTGGCCAGAAAAGAGTGTGAGGAAGTAGAAACATGTTCATCAAGCACAATTGAAGAAGCTACTTGCCTCAACATCAACCATTCCACCGAACTGCCCATTTTGGTTTTGTGCACTAAGAAAATTCCGGGAATTGTATTTGAAGATGTGGGTTGCAAGATAAAGCCATCATTGAACCCACCTATGCCTGGACTGGACAATTCCCAACCAAAAATATTCCCTTGGAGGCCCAAGCAAGTTTTGTGGGCAATCCATGATCATCCCACCATGGTTGAGAAAAGAAATGTGGATAGGGTGTTGAAGCCGCCCAAGAACCCACCCGTGCCAAGCTTGGATAGTTCTCAACCAAAGCTCTTTCCGTGGAGACCCAAACAATTTGGTGGGATATTCAAAGGTATTTGGGCCGGGAATCAAGAAGAAGCGGAGAGGAGGTTCAAGCCATCCAAGGTTCCGCCCAAGTCTAAATTGCACAATTCCCGACCCAAGCTTTTTCCATGGAGGCCAAAAGGTAGTTCATGCTTGACCTCCACACTCGCTCCATCCCGGCAGGTACATTTTATTTTCTTTGGTAGTTCTTATGCCATGTCTAGCCGGGAGGAGCACACCGTCTTCAAGCCTCCATGAGGTAAGAAAGGTACGTCAAGCTCGTGACGTTAAACAAGCGCTTCTTGGGAGGCAACCCAAGTTGTTAAATTTCGTATTCTTCTTTGTTTGCTTTTGTGTTTTATTTTTCTTAGTCTTGTGTGCTTGTTTGTATGTGGATGTCTCAATTTCTTGTTTTCATTGCTTGGTAGTTTTACTTGGATATTAATGCTCATGTTGGTGATTCTTGGTTTGTTCTTCATTGTTTATGATCATCTTTGTGTTTTGATGAGTTTTATGCATGTTGGGTCAATAATGTATGCGGGGCCGCACACATTATTGACCCAACAGCCAGAGCATTGTGCGGCTGTGCACAGCCGCACAATGCTCTGGGAGGTGGTTCATGATGTTTAAAAGCCAGAAGAACAAATTTTATGGGTGTGCGGGCTGTGCACAGCCCGCACACACTAGCCAGAGCATTGTGCGGCTGTTGTGCCGCCCCGCACATCTATCCGCACACACCAGACAGAAGGGTGTGCGGCCAGTGTGCGGGGCCGCACACAGGCCGCACACAAACACCAGAAGGGTGTGCGGGCTGTGTACAGCCCGCACACGCATGCGTGGCCTGTGTACAGCCCGCACATAGCAATTTTTTCAGCCCCTTCAGCCCAATTTCAGCATCTTCGGGGCTGATTTTTCCGTCCTTCTTTCACCCGATTTTTCTTCAATTTTTTTTTTTTTTTTTTTTTTTTGGTGTATCTTCCTTGATTACCTCCTCATTTGGCCAACCTTTCCATGATCTTAAAGTCTCTCATCAATTTTGAGTTTTAATTTTGTCGATCTATCATTTTCATTGAGTTCTCGCCGACATCTTTGAACTTTGTCATCTAGGTTTGGGTTTTTGCGTATCTCTCATCTTTGTTGATTTTCATTGTTTAACATTGTTTTAAATCCCAAACTCTTTGATGTGAGAATGTGGTAAACTTGAATATACATGCTCTTATATTATTTACTTTCAAGTTTCGCCAAGCATTGAGTTGGTAAGTTTCACTTGGGCACCCACACATTGTGTGTCGTCTTCCTTGTTTTCTTTGTTCTTAGCTTTGTGTTTTTCTTTGTTTGTTTTTATTTTCATTTTGTGTGTGATGAATGCCTTGAGATGATGTTCATTTGTACTTTGCAGGTGGAATTGGGGCATCAAATGCGACTTTCTCCCCCAACATTTACAAGAATCATTGGTGGTCACCCTGATCTCTTGGACTTCAAGATTATGTTTTGAGACTCAGGGAAGTTCATGAAACCACCCTCGTCACTTTCATTGCTTTATTCTTTCCGTACTGCTGACCCATGTACATTGAGGGCAATGTACTACTTTAAGTGGGGGGTGGGTGTGCATGTTTTGGTTTGATTACTTATTTCGTGAACTTATTTGAAAATCTATGAATTGTTGCATGATTGTAAAACCTAGGATGGCATACTTATTTGTGATCGTATTATAGCTCGAAACTGTGATAAATGCTAAGCTTCATGGGACCTTGCACACTTGAGATTTTCGTGTTATTCTAGGCATTTCTCGCAGTTTTCCCTTAGGTAGAACCCTGGACACCTAGGCGAGGGACAACAGCACCTTCGTGACCCTCTTAGTTGCTAACCCATACTAGTGGTTTCGCGCCTTGACGTGTTAGAATGTCTTCTAATAGGGTTTTAAGGACCTTGTTCTTGTTCTTTTTTGCAATACGGTCGGAAAAAAAAAAAAAAAAAAAAAAAAAAAAAAAAAAAAAAAAAAAAAAAAAAAAAAAAAGTGGACAGTGCTCCTCTGTCCTAATAGTGAAGTAACTTGGGGTTCTGGCTCCTAACCAGAGTGTTCCTCTCGCCAAAAGCTATAAGGACATGAGCGCGTTTATATGAATGTGCAAAGCTCCAGGTAATGTGGATTTGCAATTCATGTTAGTCCCGGAAAAGAAAAAGAAAAAGGTAAAGAATTGTGTACAGAAAAATAAAATTCGACCGGTATTTGTTCGAGAATAAGAGGAAGGATCCTTAGGACTCTACTAGAAGTATTTCTACCACCTCAAGGCCGTACTCTACTAAGTGGCGTGATTTGCTTCAAGAAGTGGTCCTCGGGGTCCCGTCTACCTCGTTTGGACTACAGGGCTTCGAACTAGGGGATTTGCACACACACAACACGACACGGCCAATGAATACATGAATAATCTCAAGTGGTCTTTGCTTAGTATTTTGAGTTCCATTTTAGCTATGATATTTTCCTTTCTAGCCTGAGGTTGTGTATTTAGTCACTTATCAGTCTCCCTTGTTCTCCGTGTACGTTTGCTTGGGGACAAGCAAATGCTTAAGTGGGGGGGTATTTGATAAGTGTCTAAATACATCACTTTTATTATTTACATTTTATACACTTTCATGCATTTTTTGTATGACTCCGATGCCCTTTACGTGTTTTATTTGTTGTTATTGTTTCAGGGCATCTGAAGATCATCTACTGCGTGATTGAGCTTCTTTTAGCATACATCGAAGAATTTATTAATGCTCACACGTATCCTCAAGTTTCGGGCAAGAAAAGAGTGGATTTGAGGAAGTTACTGTAGCGATTTTACTGTAGCGTTTCCACTGTAGCACCGTTACTGTAGTAGTGTGCGGCCAGTGTGCGGCCGCACAGTACCCGCACAGGACAGACAGAAGGGTGTGCGGGCACTGTGCGGCCCGCACAGTGCCCGCACACGCACGGGCTGATGAGGCTTTGTTTGGGTTATTTAAGGCTTTCTAGGGCTTTGGAGAGCTTGTCTTTTGGCCAGCATCCTCTCCATCCTTCTCCACCATCATCTCCTCCATTCTCCACCATCATCTCCACCCATTTCCACCATCATCACCGGATTGGAGAGGCAATTTGAAGAGCAAAACTCAAGGGGAGAAGAAGGAAGCACTCAAGGTTATCATCACGGAGCTTGATCGGCGCGGATCCGGCGAGCTTTCATTACCACCTTCTAGCCTACATCTGAGGGAGTTTCTTATGAGCATTTTCATTGATTATCTTGTGTATTATCTCCTTTGATGTGGAACTAGGCTCCCAAGGCCACCGGGCTCCGGTGAACCTTGGGAGGAGAACTTGTATGGATGATGATAATTGTTTATAATTGATTGTTGGCTTGTTTGTTTGATTTCAATCTATTGTTTTAATTTTCAACCTACAATGGATGGATTCCGTAGGTTTTGATTCTTGAATTGTATGTGTATGGCGGGATGCTTGCATGTATTAGGTCGCACATAGATTGAAGGGGGATTCAATGTGCCGGTACACCGGAGGTTCCGGGTGCCGGTAGCTCCCCGCGTGGTTAGGGTTGTTTTAGCCGAAAGCGCGCATTAGAATAACCCTAATCGAGACTCCATGTTCCTAATGACATCGTAGGGGTATCTTCTGGATAGAGGAACCCGTATTGGATTAGGGCTACACCACGGAGGTTCCGGGGTAGTCGACTCCCGAGTCTAGCGGATCAAACCTAGCCAACTTAGCGCTCAATTTCCTATATTCATCCTATCTTGTTCTTCTCCTTAGGGGATCCTCGCCCGAGGCCTCTAGTTATCATTGCTACTTGTTCTTTACATTGCTTGTATGGTGTGCCTTAGTCCATTTTGTTTATAGCTTTTCTTTTAATTAATTTTCCTATTTGTGTTTATATTAAACTCTTGATTTGGTAGACTAGATAGTGATACCTAGGAGGAAGTAATAGCAGATCTTGGGGCCCTTGGGAATACGACCCTCTTGTGTTCACACGAGAGGTTATTACTTGACGACCCGTGCACTTGCGGCCGGGCAGTCGCGTGCTCGCTTCTTTAGCGTGTCGCGCGGCGACTCATCAATAATAGCATAGTCTTGCACTAGAAGCATAGATCCTAGAGGTAACTTGTCTGGATACCCCACTTCATTCATTGTTAAATCCTCCTTAATCTCTTTTTCTTGCACTCTCTAATCTTTCATCTCTCTCTATTTAATTTCTTGTCTTTTAATATAGTTGTTCTCACAATTCACACACGAATCGATTATTAATTTTCCATACTTCGCATAGTTTGAATAGTGAAATCTCATACTCTAACTCCCTATTCCCTGTGGATTCGACTACCCTCTCACCGGGGTAACTTTTATTACTTCGACAAACCTGTGCACTTGCGGGATACACGCAAGGGGTCGTGTCAAACAGTTTTTTTTAAAATTTCACCACCATCCTTGCATCACAAGACGAGTAGGCCTGTGCCTCCACCCACTTGGAGACATAGTCCACTGCAACCAAAATATACTTGTTGCCTTGGGAACTAGGGAACGGCCCATAAAATCGATTCCACACACATCAAATACTTCACAAGCTTGGTTCCAAGTTTGAGGTATTTCATCTCTTTTTGAAAAATTACCAACTCTCTGACACCTATCACAATGCTGCACCAATGACTGCATATCTTGGAACATGGTAGGCTAGTAGAATTTTTCTCCCATGTATAGTGCTTCAGGTCGGCGAAGAATTTTTTTCTTTGTTGAGATGTGAGCCACTTCGAAAATGTTCTTGCTGCTAAATAGCTCGTGAAGTTAGAGAACCACGGAGGCTCATCATGCTCAATCACTTGAATGCTGCAGAGCTGCTCCCAAGGGAAGGTGTCGTTTCTTTCTCCTTTTTGCAAGACACCCTGATATGGTTCTCAAGGTGCGAAAGGTGATCAGGTGCTAAGTTCTCTGCCCCTTTCTTATCTCTTATCTCCATATCAAACTCTTGGAATAGTAGAACCCATCGAATTAGGTGAGGCTTGGCGTCAGGCTTATTCAACAGGTACTTCAATGCAGAATGATCAGAATACACAATCACCTTGTATAGCATTAAGTATGACCGAAATTTGTCAAATATGAAAATGACTGCGAGCATTTCCTTCTCGGTGGTGGTGTAATTTTCCTAAGCATCGTTCAAAGTTTTGCTTGCATAATAGACAGGATGGAAATGGTTGTCTCGTCGCTGCCCTAGTACGGCCCCCAGTGCAAAGTCACTAGCATCACACATTAACTGAAACAGCAGACTCCAGTCCGTGGAGACCATAATCGGTGCTTCCACAAGCTTCATCTTCAGGGTGAGGAAGACATTCATACAATCGTCATTGAACTCAAAAGGGGCATCCTTTTGAAGTAGTTTTGTAAGCGATCGGGCAATTGATGAAAAGTCCTTCACAAACCTTCTATAAAACCCTGCGTGCCCCAAAAAGCTTCTGATTGTTTTAACTGAAGTAGGAGGATGAAGTTTCTGATAGTTGCAACTTTTGTCCTGTCTACCTCGATCCCTTTTTGTGAGATTTTATGCCTGAGCACTATGCCTTTCTTGACCATAAAGTGACATTTTTCCCAACTGAGCACCAAATTAGTTTCCTCACACCTGTTCAAAACTCGTTCCATATTTCGAAGGCACAACTCGAATGAATCACCGAAGACCGAGAAATCATCCATAAATACTTCCATGATGTCTTCCACCATATCTTCAAAAATTGCCATCATGTAGCTTTGAAATGTAGTCGGTGCATTGCATAACCCGAAAAGCATACGACGGTATATGAATGTGCCATAGGGACAAGTGAAAGTAGTTTTCTCTTGTTCTTCTGGGGCAATGGGAATCTGAAAATAACCGGAGAGACCATCCAAATTAATCATTCTTCATCGAGGCTGTTGAATTGGGCACACAATCAACATTAGATTATGTCGATTACTTCATTTCTCTTCATTGGCAAAATTCTCTAATGCTACACGAGTTAGATTTTTTTGAATGTGACTGCCCTTGTGCCCCTCCAATGGAGGTTGGCACACACCCACAAGTCTAGACTCATGCCTTATTCCTTGCTTGGTCCGAGAACTCCCCAACAACGGCGAACATAACCTATTCTTGCTTCTTTCTTCTCTAAATTGGCTCCACAACCCTACAATGCACAAAAGCACACAAATGCACACAAATTAATGATAAAATCTGAGAAAAGTAATGCTCAATGTAAGACAATAATACTTCGTATTACTATCACACAAGCACTTATCACCCCTCTTACAAGAAAGCATATTCCAGGTGTTCGGGGAGTGGTTTCAACTCTAATTTTAGTGGTTCCTCAATTGATGACTTCTGCTTCCCATAATTCCCAAGACCAGACTGTTCGATGTCACTGTAGTCCCCCACTAGTGGGCTACCAATGTCCAACACTTCTTCCACGCACTGAAACACATTTTCAATCACATTTGCATTACCCCCTAGCACATAGGCAGTCGCCTCTGGATTGCTTGTCCAAGTTCGATCTATCACACTCTCAGTAGGCATCAAAGAATTTGTAGGATAATCAACATCTCTTCTTAGCTCATGATTAGGAGCTTCAGGTTGGTAATTTGGTAGGCAGGTTTCTGTCACTGGTTGTCCCACAATAGATTCCATATATTGGCTGAACAAGGCCTGAGCCTCTAGTTCTTCGAGAATTGAAGTGGCTATGTCACCAACTGGCTGTCTCATCCATTGTTCATTACTGGGCGAATCTCACCCAACCCGAATGGTACTCTTGGAGGAGAGAAATATGGTTCCTATGGATAGTAATTGTAAGCCCAAGTGTTAGTCAAAGCCATAGTCTATAAGAGAGAGAAATATGTACAAAAAAACAGTAAAACCAAATAAAATAAATTAGAGGAAAAACAAGCAAGATGGAATGATGAAATTTAAACAAGAATGGTAAGACAAACAAAATAAAATGGTCAAATCAACACGCTTTATGTTTTCCGAATATTCCTCGTGGGTCCCCAGTAACGGCGACAAAAACATGGTGGTGTTTGCTAACATGCAAGTTGATAAGTGCTCGTGTTATAGTAATGCGAAGTGTTATTATCTTACAATGAGCATTAATTTAATCAGATTTTATCACTAAAAAGTGTGCAATTGTTTACTTTTGTGCATTGTAGGGTTGTGAAGATAAAATGAAGGAAAGGAACGAAGTTAGGTCGTGTTTGGCGTTGTTGGGAAGATTTTCGGACTAAGCAAGGAGTAAGGCGTGAGCATAGACTTGTGGGTGTGTGCCAACCTCCTTTGGAGGGGCACAAAGGCAGTTACATTCACAATAAGTCTAACTCATGCCAACAATGAGAACTTCACCAATTAGGCGATTCGAAGCAATCGACATGATCTACCGTTGATTGTGTGCCCAATTCAACGGCCTCGATGAAGAACGACGAATTCGGGAGCGTTTTCGGCACAGTTACTGTAGCAGTACTGTAACAAATTACTGTAGCAAAAACACTATATCTTAATTTTATCTTGCTATTGTTTTCCCTTAGATGTGACACTAGGGTTGAGAGCAATCTAGGTTTTCCTTTGGAGGTGTGACAACTCCTATAGGATTAGACTCTTTAAGATTGAAGAGGGTTGAGAGGGAGAGTTGTGAGGTAGCGATGTACCCCTTTCCCCTCCGGTGTGATTTCTCCCTACCTCCGTTTCCTTGATTTAATAGCGGTCAAGATAGAGTGAAGTGCTAGGTAGATAAACTCCCCTGGGGCTTAGTTACGCGAGTAACGGAGTGAAGGGTTGAAGTGAATCCTATGCACTAGGGCTTAATCTAGACTAGGGTTCTTCCTTCTGGACCAAAGGGTTAGAACTACACATAGGAACAGGTTTAATCACTAGGAGTCCCTAAAACATAATGCAATCCCACGTATTGTGAGGTTTAGGTAGATGTACTCCCCTGGGACTTAATCGTGCGAGCGATAGAGTGAAGGGTTGTTGTGAATCCTAATACCGGGGTATAGTGTTGGGGTTAGTCACGGTTGACCTTAAGTTTGGGACCGTGAGTCTAAGGATTTCCTCGACTTAATTAGCATCAATAGGAAGGTATAATAGCATAGTCTTGCACTAGAAGCATAGATCCTAAAGATAATTTGTCCGGATACCCCACTTCATTAATTGTTAAATCCTCTTTAATCTCTTTTCTTGTGATTTCTAATCTTTCACCTTTCTCTATTTAATTTCCTATCTTTAGTATAATTGTTCTCGCAATTCACACACAAATCGATTACTACTTTTCCGTACTTCGCATAGTTTTAATAGTGAAATCTCGTATTCTAACTCCCTATTCCCTGTGGATTCGACTACCCTCTCACCGGGGTAACTTTTATTACTTTGACAAATCCGTGCACTTTCGGGGATCCTGTCACAAGTGCACGGGGTCGCCAAGTAATACCCCTAGTGCGACCACGAGGGGGTCGTATTCCCAAGGGCCCAAGAATCTACTCTTACTTCCTTATCACAATGTTGTCTAACCTTAGCAATCACTTGATAGAGAGAACTACAAGTAATCTACGAATGTAAATAGCATGTAAATAGTAAATACAAACACGGAGGGAAATCAAGGCAAGGAAATGGTCACGGATGACGATTCTCTCGGGGGCTAGTAAAGTGCTAAGGATGTCCTAACTAGCATGCACGTGGGTGGTTTGGAACGAGAAACCCTAAATTAAACCAACCCGATGGGCACGGTGTTTGGTCCCTAATCCGGTACAAGTATTGGAATACGGAATCACTTCCGCCCAAATCCTCCTACGATCGCATTGTGGGTAGTGGATTTCTCAAGTTAGGGTTGAGACACAATCAAGGACGACCCTAACAAATGGAGGAGTACAAATACTAGATGGTCACGGTGTATTCGTACATGTATCCCTTCCAAGCTTAGTGAGCCTAATACTAGGGCAATGGTCATGCAAATTATTATTTCTAGGAATTTACACATAGAGTTCTCATACATACCAAGGCATTCAAGAAACACCAAACATGGATCACGAACCAAAGCAAATTCAAACACTAAGTCAAGCATCCAAACAACACAAGTTCACCCCCAAGGTTAACCTACATCTAGTGACCTTGTGATTTAGTTGCTCATGATCACAAAATAAGCAAGGAAATACATGAAAATAACCAAATAACATAATGAGAACACTCCCTCAAAAGATAAAGGCCGAATGACGCTTCCAAGGATGCCACACAAGGAGTGGCTTCCTTCGTTGATCTTCCTCTCAAATATGGATCAAAGGTGTGGAATCGTCGTGCTGTGCTCTCCCCGTCGTCTTTTCCTCAAGAATCGCCTCCAAAACTTAGGCTCCAACTCCCAATCCAAGGTGGTGAACTGAAGCTCTCAAAATACCTAGGGTTCCCCCCATCGAATTGCTAGAAAAACTGCCTTAAAAACCCATTCCGGGTCGCCATGCGGCCTGGCATATGGTCGGCATGCGGGTAGAAAAGAATTCTAAGAAATCACGAAAATCACGTAAGTTGCTACATGAACTATCTACAGTAACTGCTATAGCAGAACTGCTACAGTACTGCGCGCGATCTTCAATGCGCCCGCATGGTTGCCCGCATGAACTTCCAGACCAAGCCATTTCTTCAAATCTTCGTGCTACAGTGGTTGCTACAGTCCGCTATAGTGCTGGGCTCAGAAAACAGTGTTTTTGATGCTGATTTCTTCTCCAATTCTGTCATCGAGCTCTCTAGGGCCTCGTTGGTACCTGTAACACGAAAAAAACCAATTTAGACCAAAAACGGGTATCAACTCATATAAAAATACACAATAAATATGCCTGAATACGTATAGAATATGTATATTTAGGTGGTTATCATTAGCTATGAAGTAAATCGATGGTGAGAGAAATCAATATGTATAAATGTGAAAGAAAGTAAAAGAGTGCAAGAAGAGCAATAGGAGTAAGAGAGGTAATTGATATGAAGATGAGATACCGGGACAATGCTCCCTCTAGGACTAATGCTTCTGCTGTAAGACTAATATTATACTCTCTTATTGATGTTTAATGAGTCGTGGAAATCCAAATACACACGGCCCCAAACCTAAAGTCAACCGTGACTAGATACAACACTATGCCCCAGCACTAGGATTCACTACAACCCTTTCACTCTGTTGATCGCTCAACTAAGCCCAGGGGAGTCCATCTCCTATAATCTCACACTACATAGAACTGCTTGGGGTTCTAAGGATTTCAGGTGAAAGACCCTGTCCCTAAGTATAGTTCTAACCATTTGGTCTATGCGAAAGAACCCTAGTCTCATTTAAGCCCCAGCACTAGGATTCAGTACAACCCTTCACTCTGTTGCTTGCGCAACTAAGCCCCAAGGGAGTTCATATTCTACCACTTCACTCTACTTTGACTGCAAAGAACTCTTGGAACATGGAGGTAGAAAAAATCACACTGGAGGGGAAAGGGGATGTTTCACTACCTGTCAACTCACCCTCTAGACCTTCTCCAATCTCGTGTAGTCTAATCCTATAGAAGTTGTCACACCTTCCAAGGATAACTTAGATGACTCTCAACCCTAGTGTCACGGCTAAGGAAAAATCAATGCAATTATCATTCAAGATCGGAACTCAATTAAAAGCATAAATTAAGAAAGCATAATAAAAGTCATAAAAACAATATCATCCTAGGGTTTACAAGCCCGATTACTCACTAAGGATTTAGCTCTCCATGGAGCAATATAAAATCAATAAAGAGTTTGAGAACATATGCATAAAAGCCATAAAGAAAACCCTATTGTAGTTCATATCGGTGGTCTTGTGGAGCCGTCGTGTCTTCTCCAACGAATCCCTTGTCAAGCCTAGGGCACACCTCGCCGAATCAATGCCGACAAAAACTCCCCCGATAGCTATCTTCCAAAGTATGTCGATGCCGACGCCATAAAATCACCTCCAAAGACCTAAAAAAACCTCTCCAAACCCTAACCGCAAGCCCCCAAAAGATAGGCAAGAGATAGTACGGGGGGTCCCCAAATAAGACCTAAAACGGGGTATTTATAGGGTGAAATTGAGTATCCACACGGCCCCTGTGGATTTTCCACACGGGCGTGTGGATTTTGACTTTTCCTGATTTTCTATAGTAACTTACTACAGTGATTTACTACAGTAATTTTCTACAGTAACTGTTATAGCACTTGCACAAAAATGCTCCCGAATTCATTTCTTCATCAAGGCTGCCGAATTGGGCACACAATCATGCGGTAGATCATGTCACATCTTCAATTGAACCACATTGACGAAGTTCTTGATAATGTTCCACAAGCCGGAACATGTCAGTGTGACTGCCTTTGTACCCCTATAATTCACATATTCCCTTGAACTCAGTTGGAGGTTGGCACACACTCACATGTCTTTGAACACAACTTGTGCCTTGTTCTTTGCCCGGTCCAAGAACTCCCTCAACAATCGCGTTCATGACCTATTCTTGCTTCTTTTCTCCTCAATTTGTCTCCATCACCCTACATGCACAAAAAAACACAAATGCACATATATAAGAGATAAAATCTGAATAAAACGATGCTCAATGTAAGAAAAGTACACTTCGTATAGTTTATGCAAAAACACTTATCACCTAGCATCTTAAGCATGGTGAATACTTGACACACCCCTTTGCGTGTGTGTACCGCAAGTGCACGGGTTGTCGAAGTAATAATTACCCTGGTGAGTAGGGTAGTCGAATCCACAGGGAACAGGGCTACTAGTACTAACTTCTTCTCTGCAATCTAGCCTAATGACCAATGTGATTTTGTGGTGATCTAGTGTGCATAGAAATTAATACCAGAGATGAATAGGCAAAAGGTAAATAAAGGGAGATCTCAATCAATGAAGATGAGATACCCGGGCAATGCTCCCCCTAGGCTCTATCATGAAGTGCAAGACTAACTAAATGCTTCTAAACCGAGTTCTATGAGTCGAGGTAATCCAAGAATAATCGGTCCCTGCTTCCAGGCCACCGATACTAGTCCCCTACAAGGTCCCGGTGGAGAAATCGCTCAATCTCAACACCTCACACCCCATATGACCGCAATAAGCTTTAGGGAAACCTAAAAGTGAAACCGATTCCTAAAATTAGATCTAACCCTACTTCTAGGCGGAAGATCCCTAACCCCCTACAAGGTCCCGGCGGAGAAATCTCTCAAACTCACACCTCACACCAAATATGGTTGCATAGATCTTAGGGAATACGGAGATAGGAAACACTTAATCGGAAGGGAAAGGGGACGCTCCACTATCTCATGACTCATCCTCTCAACCCTCTTCAATCTCATATGTTCTAACCCTAATGGAGACGTCTCTCTCACCAAGGCAACAATCAAGCATACCAAACAACCATACGAATCAATAAGGCATGCAAGCAATGATAAAACAAGATTGAAACTCAAATAAACTCGGATTTAAAAGAAAGCATAAAGAAAGTCAATACATGAATCGAAACCTAGGGTTCACATGCCCAAGTATCTACTAGGATTTAGCCCTCCATGGGGCTTATTACAAAGCAAAACATAACACAATGAAAAGCAATGTAAACCATGGAAATAAACCCCCTTGAATTCGTGATGATGGCCTTGATGGGTCGCTCAACGTCTTGAAGGATCCTTCTCCGAAGCTAGGTTGCCAATGACTCCCTCGATGCTATGACGGAGGAAAGAACTATCAAAGTTGGTGAAGAACGGCCCTCCAATTCGGCAAAGACCTCCTCCTCAAACCCTAGCCGCTTCCTCTCTCAAAAGGCACACAAAAGATATCAAAAGAATCAGCGAAACGGCCTATTTATAAGTCTGAATCGCGCCAGTCACGTGTCTTCACGCGACCGCGTGAGATTCCACGCGACCGCGTGGGCTGCAGAATTTCCACGCGGTCGCGTGAGATTTTGACGCGGTCGCGTGAACAGTAATTTTGCTGCAGTACTGCTACAGTGAAATGAACAGTGTTTTGCTACAGTACTCTTCATAAACATGATCCAAACTCTCTCATATTGAGGCCACATGGTCGGGCACACGTCCATATGGTGAGTTATAAGATTTCTTCTTCTTCGAATCATCATTTGAGAGCTTTAACTATCTTCACACAAGTTGGGACATGAAGGTGTGACTGCCCTTGTGCCCTTCCATCGCACAAATTATCTTGAATTCTTCAGGAAGTTGGCACACACCCTCATGTGCATGATCCCCTCTTGTGCCTTGCCACTTGTGTTGTACAAAAGCTCCCAACAATACGTCTTTATAACCCATCTTTGCTTCCTTTTCCTCCTTTAACACTTCCACAACCTAATTGCATAAAAGAACACCAAAATACATTTTATGAGACATAATCAATGGTAAAATGATGCTCAATGTATGTAAAGCAAGTAGGTAAAACATGTATAATCAAGCACTTATCAATAACTCTAGTGGATACAAGATAATAAAAAAAATATAATTATACAAATTTAAGGACAAGTAATATGATTGCAAGAGCTACGTGAAGTGCACAGGCCTATGGATGTCGATCCCCTTGAGGGGTCATCATGATACAAGGCTGAATGACAAAAGATAGCATGGTTGATTTAGACCGAAGGATCTCAAGATTAGATGAACCCCAATTTCTCTGCTATTGTACGATAATCCCATACAAATGCCGGTTGGAATTTCTTCCTAACCAACATCCCTATGATTGCATTAAGTATAAGGAGATCCCAAGATAAGGATACACTAAACGCTAGTCTATCCTTATAGGTCGGAGGGCTACCGACATCCGATTTCTCGACATGCCGATACAAGCAACCCCTTTTAGTTCATCAATGATCTAATACACGTGACTAGGTTACATCAACGTTTATAACTCAAGAAAGAACTATGGATCTCTCTATTGAGTAGTTCTAGGCATGAAACACAATGAACTAAATCATAAATCAAACCAAGCTTTGCAATTAAGTAAAATAATCCAAAATACATGATGAACCCCCCAAGGTTCACCAACATCGGGTGGCCTTGGGGATCTAGTGTGCCATCATACAAATAAGAACAACAAAGTAAAGAAAAACAAGAAAAGAGTTCATAAATGACACTTTCAAGGTGAAATGATCAGGAAGACAATGAAGATCCTGCCAAATAAGGCTTTCCCCATCCAAGAAGTGCCGAATGACGCTTCCCTTACCCAAAGGTTGCTTCCTGGTCTAAGATTCTTCCTCCTTGTTGATGATGATGCTCTCCCCTTAAAGATCTAGCCCTTGTCTCCTCCTCTAGCCCAAGAATGGCTTCTCTTCAGGATATCCTTGTTCTCCTTCTTCTTCTCTTCAAGTGTTAGCCAAAGGTCCCCAAAACAAGCCCTAGAAATGTGTTTTTATACCCCCCTAAAGCATACAGGCCATATGGGGAATAAAGAAGAGCTCAAAACATTCAACACCTGAGGCATAACGGGGTTAATGATAGGCATCATTGAGGTCGTATGAAGTAAGCTATCTTCTCTAGATTGGGCAGACAACCTCAATGATGACCGCTGTTTAAGCCGCATGACTTGAACCACCTTTTTGCCTCGAAAATTCCTCCATGTGCTACAATGACTGCGGATAAGTGCTTGAGTATACATGTTTTACCTACTTGTTTTACATACATTGAGCATCATTTCACTATTGATTATGTCTCATAAAGTTTATTTTGGTGTTCTTTTATGCAATTAGGTTGTGAAAGTGTTAAAGAAGGAAAAGGAAGCAAAGATGGGTTATAAAGACATATTGTTGGGAACTTTTGTACAACACAAGTGTCAAGGCACAAGAGGGGGTCATGCACATGAGGGTGTGTGCCAACTTCCTGAAGGATTCAAGATGATTTATGTGATGGAAGGGCACAAAGGCAGTCACACCTTCATGTCCCAACTTGTGTGAAGATAGTTAAAGCTCTCAAATGATGATTCGAAAGAGGAGAAGTCTTATAACTCACTACATGGACGTGTGCCCGACCACATAGCCTCAAGATGAGAGAGTTTGGATCGCGTTTATGAAGAGTACTGTAGCAAAATACTGTGCATTTCACTGTAGCAGAAATTACTGTTCATGCGACCGCGTCAAAATCCCACGCGCCATCGTTGGAATTCTGCAGCCTACGCGACCGTGTGGGATCTCATGTGGTCTCGTGAAGGCACGTGACTGGCACGTTTTCAGATTTATAAATACCCCGATTTGCCGATTTTTAGAGGATCTTTTGTGTGGCTTTTGAGAGGCGAAGCGGCTAGGGTTTGAGGAGGAGGTCTTTGCCGAATTGGAGGGCCGTTCTTCACCAACTTTGATAGTTCTTTCCTCCGTCATAGCATCGAGGGAGTCATTGGCGACCTATCTTCGGAGAAGGATCCTTCAAGATGTTGAGCGACCCATCAAGGCCATCATCACGAATTCAAGGGGGTTTATTTCCATGGTTTACATTGCTTTTCATTGTGTTATGTTTTGCTTTGTAATAAGCCCCATGGAGGGCTAAACCCTAGTATATACTTGGGCATGTGAACCCTAGGTTTCGATTCATGTATTGACTTTCTTTATGCTTTCTTTTAAGTCCGAGTTTATTTGAGTTTTAATCTTGTTTAATCATTGCTTGTATGCCTTATTGATTCGTATGGTTGTTTGGTATGTTTGATTTGTTTCCTTGGTGAGAGAGAGGTCTCCATTAGGGATTAGAACATACAAGGCTAAAGAGGGTTGAGAGGGTGAGTCTTGAGATAGAGGAGTGTCCCCTTTCCCTTCCGATTAAGTGTTTCCTATCTCCGTATTCCCTAAGTTTTATGCAACCATATGGGGTGTGAGGCGTGATATTGATAGATTTCTCCGCCGGGACCTTTGTAGGGGGTTAGGGATCTTTCGCCTAGAAGTAGGGTTAGATCTAATTTTAGGAATCGGTTTCACTCTTAGGTATCCCTAGAACTCATTGCGGTCATATGGGGTGTGAGGTGTTGAGATTGAGCGATTTCTCCGCCGGGACCTTGTAGGGGACTAGTATCGGTGGCCTGGAGACAGGGACCGATTATTCTTCGATTACCTCGACTCATAGAAGTCGGTTAGAAGCATTTAGTTAGTCTTGCACTTCATGATAGAGCCTAGAGGGAACATTGCCCGGGTATCTCATCTTCATTGATTGAGATCTTCCTTTATTTACCCTTTGCCTATTCATCTCTGGTATTAATTTCTATGCACACTTGATCACCACAAAATCACATTAGTCGTTAGGCTAGATTGCAGAGAAGAAGTTAGTACTAGTAGCCCTGTTCCCTGTGGATTCGACTACCCTACTCACCGTGTATAATTATTACTTCGACAACCCGTGCACTTGCGGTACACACACGCAAGGGGTGTGTCAACTGCTACAGTAAAATTACTATGGTGGCTTAAGCCTAGTTTTCATCAATTTTTGCCCTAATCGTGTCTTCGTGTTCTCCATGGCTCCTTCATGCCCTACAAAGCAAATAATACTTGATTAAACACAAAACGGGCATCCATTCCTATAAAAAAACATGTTAAGTGTATAAAATATATACATTTAGACACTTATCACTACCCCGTTAGTTTAATAAGAACTTAGGTCTTTGTTTAATTTGTTTACCCAGTGGCACATGGGGCACTCGTCTTAGGGTTGTACACACTCATTAGGTTTTTGAAACAAGAGTGAGGTTTTTATTTCAGCATTTATGATCTTGACCTTAACTACCTTTGATCCCTCTAAACTTTAGTACATTCTATATTGGTGAGACCAGAGGTCATGCACTCGTCCTTTTATTTATATTGGACTGAAATTGCTTGAGCACAAGCAATGATTCAAGTGTGGGGGTATTTGATGAGTGCATTTCATATCATATTTTGCATACCTCTAATGCACTCTTTCACTTGTCTATTAGCACATTTTATATATGAATGATGCTATTCTGGGTATGTTTGTCTCTGTTTCAGGGTTTTAGGGCTCATAACATATAGGGAGTGAAATCAGGGACAAAACCAACCAAAGAAAATAATTTCTCTAAGTATCCAATGCAAGCATGGGCTAAGCACAGGCGTACTATCTCTCCATGATTCCCTCTGGGTACCGGCTCCCCTATTTTTCAGTGGAAGCACTGGCGAAGCCCAGGGATGCTATCTCCTTGTGATTATCTCGGATTGGAGTGGCTTATACTTTCAGGAGAAGCACGGTCTGCGTGTTTCTTTCATGGGTGTGCTCAAGTTGAGCACGGTGTGCGTGCTCCTTTCATGGTTGTGCTATCTTCCATACTCTCCCCATGATTCCCTCTGAATGACACCTAGCCTTTTTACTTAGAAGCTTTATTAAGAAGAGTATGGTCTGAGCACGGCCATGCTAGATAATGTCGAACTTGAAAGTTCCTTGTTAATTCCTAGATTTAGGGTCTTTTGGCATCTTTTATTCGGGAGTCTTCTTCTCCAGCAGGGGAACTCTAAGAGAATGATGATTAGCCGTTACCACTTGAGCTAAGGAGATGAACGATGAGTTAGAGATACCAGAGAAGTGGAGTTGACCATCCCATGTAGTTCTTGAAGTACATTTAAGGAGATGTTTTGAAATGGTAAAGTCTAGATGTATCTCTTCCTTGTGTCTATCTTATTCTCTCATTTTGCAAGAAGTGAAGGTGCGTTGGGATTATGAACTACATTATCTCTCATACTTTGACTACATGAGTTTTAATGCCTATCGAGTTATTTTATTTTCTTCTGTAATTCATGTGTTGCATAACTTGACGTGCTTGATTTGCGTAGATGCTTGTATAAAACTTGGCCTATACGGATTACCGTAGTTGTGATTACCTAGTGTAGTTGGAAAACTTGGTGTGTATGAAGCCCGTAGTTACATTTACATAACTTAGCGTATTTGATGGCCATAGACAACAAAGCATTTGAGCCCCCACAAGGACCTTAGAATGTACCTTGGTAGGCATTAGACTAAAGTCAGCATCTAAGCACTTAGGAATCATCCCTAGGCATTGCTCTTTTATTATTGAAACTCAATCCTAGTCTACTTGGTTCTTCCATCCCTTCATTCTTTAGTTTTGTTTAGTAGTTAGCTCCTTTATAACCATTTTAGCTTGATTAGACATTAGAGGATCAACTAGTACGAGAAGTCCAGTCCCTGCGGTTCGACAACCCTACCCCCTTATGGGGTACCACTTTATTATTGATAACAATCAGTTCATCAAGGTGCCAAAGATTTAGCTCCTAGAAAAAAGAAGCAAAAAATAAAAATAAAAATAAAAATAAAATAAAATAAAGCTCTTGAAGAGGAGGATCTCTCATGTGAAAATGGAGATGAAAAAATAAAACCATCAGAGCATGTCAGTGAAAAAGAATTAAAGGTGAATGATATCTCTAAAAATACTAAAAACTCAATTTTTTTGTAGATGATGGTAAAATAATAAATTGGTGTGAACGCGATATAAATGATATATTTATCTATAATATGGCTACAAATATTCTTCTCTTCCTCTCTTTGGCAAGATCTGCGGTGGCGATAGTA
The DNA here is from genome assembly GCA_020875875.1 of Dioscorea alata. Taxonomy (NCBI): domain Eukaryota; kingdom Viridiplantae; phylum Streptophyta; class Magnoliopsida; order Dioscoreales; family Dioscoreaceae; genus Dioscorea; species Dioscorea alata. Next base: position 11,133,761 of record CM037020.1, on the reverse strand, counting down.
AAGAAAAGACCGATGATGCTAAGTACAAACCTCGGCCGTTCTCCATCAACATTAGCAACTGGACGTCAGAATTCGGATGAAACAACATCACATTGAGAAAGTACAACTAGATCAAATTTCACAACCTCCGGTTGCACTGTTGGAATTGGGACTTCATCAAGGAAGTCCTCCACCCGTTGGGTGACTTAATATACATACAAAAGCCTGAGGATATCTTGCTTGAGAACTTGAGAGCCATTGTGAGACTCAAATCTCTGACGGCTTTTCTTCTGGATGTGACAGTAAATGTTGGGTGAGGAGTTTCAAGTTTCATCTTCAAGATGACGGTGTCCCTATTCTATGTTTAAAAATAATTCAGGGACCAATAACTCAAACGAACCCCGAGAAAGCTCCGATTGTAGCCACCTCGTCTTAAGAAAAGGACCACCCACCACAGCCGCACATTTCCGCCGCTTGATTGAGTCGTAGCACCTACAAATCTGTAGAGAGATCAAAGGGAAAGAACCTCAGCTTCAAGATCTTTCTCTCGAAACCCATGGCAGGATTGTTGAGCGCGGCTCTAGTGTTGGCCTTCAATCGGGGAATAGGGAGCTCCAGACTCCTAATGAGATTTTCCTCGAAGCAAAGAACTATTCCTCTGTTGATCGACCATCGTTGATCCCCCAGATTCCTCCACTTTAACTTGGGAAACTGAGGACGGGGACACAACAGACTATGGCTACATGATGGTCGATCAAGGGAAGAATAGTTCTTGATTCTCTCAATAATCTAGTGTGCATCGAGATCATCTCACTTCAAATTCTCTCAATAATTTACTACAACCTTCCTCGTTTGTCTCCACACCATTGATTACCTCTAGCTAGGTTTTAGCTGATGATTTAGCCTCTTATTGAAATCAGCACAAGGAAGCAAATTTCTTTTCAAATTCTCTCAATCTTAAGTTCCTTAGAGATGGTTACAAGCTTGAATATGATCTTCAATCTAATATGGAAATCCAGTTTACTTGAGATAAGCTCAATTTAATTCAACTGGATTCATTTATTACTGATTCTAGTGCACCTAAACCTGATCAAATTAATTCAGTTAAGCTAGCTAAAGATCAAGGCATTCTCTTAATAGGTATTGAATCACTCCAAAATTCTTCGATTATTCTTGAAAAAAATGCGGATCTATCGACTCGCTTGAAATTGATTCCTCCTACATTGGAAATTCCTTAGGGATACAAATGGATCTTCATTCACGAATGACGGACCCTAATCCCTAGTGTTAACATATATAGATAAATTTTACTCACAAGAACCTTCCCCAATCAACCTAATCAAAGAACCCAATGATGAAGAACTTTTAGTTTAGAGAGAAGATAAGGACTACCCAGGGGATGACATCATAGAGGAGGATAAATTCTCCATTGATATGATCGAAGACCATTCTATTGATCGCGAAGCAGATCATACCAAAAAAGACAATGTAACAAAATATAGGGATCCAGAAGAGACTAGACTGGAGGTGGTTATTCCTGAATTTCTCCATTTTGGAGAATGATCCATTCTCCATTGATATGATCGAAGACCATTCTACTGATCTCGAACCAGATCATACTAGGGGAGCACTGTAGCAAGTCACTGTTCACCGTAGCAAGTTACTGTTCACTGTTCGCACAAGACTAGACTTGAGGACTTTGTTGATGATTGGAGCGTGCCATCGGCATCGACATCGAAGCCCGGTGGCCGCACAAGACCACATCCACGCTATACAAGGGGGTTTCATCTATGTTTTTGATTTGTATTGATGGGCGCCGCGCGACATGCTAAAGAACGAGCACGCGACACCCCGGCCGCAAGTGCATGGGTCGTCAAGTAATAACCTCTCGCGTGAGCACGAGAGGGTCGTATTCCCAAGGGCCCCAAGATCTGCCATTACTTCATCCTAGGCATCACTATCTAGTCTACCAAATCAAGAGTTTGTTGTATAAAAACAGGAATACGAAAATAAATAAAAGAAAAGCTATAAACAAAATGGACTAAGGCACACCATACAAGCAATCTAAAAAGCAAGTAGCAATGAGAACTAGAGGCCTGGGGATAGGATCCCCTAAGGAGAAGAACAAGTTAGGATGAATATAGGAATTAAGGCTTAAGGTTGGCAAGAGTTGGTCCCCTAGACTCGGATGTCGACTACCCCAGGACCTCCGTAGTGTAGCCCTAATCTAGTACAGGTTCCTCTATCGAGAAGATACCCCTACGATGTCATTGGGAATAGAGAGTCTTGGTTAGGGTTATTCTAATGCGCACTTTCGGCTAAAACAACCCTACCCACACGGGGAGCTACCGGCACCCGGAACCTCAGGTGTACTGGCACATTGAATCCCCCTTCAATCATTATGCGACCTAATACATGCAAGCCCATGTGCCGTAACACAGGGTCTCCCACAGGGGCAGCCACATGCCCTTGTGGACTCTCGGGAAGGAGAGTTCAAGTTCTGCAGATTTTCACACGGCCGTGTGGAAATTCCACATGCCCGTGTGCCCCTTCTGAGGTTTTTTTCACACGGGCAAGGTCACGCTCCTGTGCCCTCTCTTGTTGAGCCCAAATTGGTAACACACGCCCGTGTGAAAATTCCACATGGCTGTGTGTTTTCTTTGGCTTAGAAAAATTCACAGACTCCACAGAAAAATTCAGAAACAAAAATATGATGTTTAGAGCCTGTGAAAATCATCAAAACACGACCAGATACCATGGAAAACATACTCAACCGACTCAGACTTCGTCAATTATCATTTAGGCACTCAAAAATATCAACAATCCACAAAAATATCGCAGCACATGCATTAAAAATTCAGGACACCAAAACTAAGACTTTTATTCATGCTAGAACTAAACTGAATCCTAATCCTAAAAAAAAACTGTAAAACCTTGGGTTGCCTCCCAAGAAGTTCTTGTTTAACGTTACTTAGCTTGACGTACCTGCCTTACCTTATGGTGGTTGAAGAAAGAATATCACCTTATCATTGTTACAAACCTCGCCGCCAAAGTATGGTTTCAGCCGGTGTCCTTTTACTTTGAACGTACCCTTCCCCGGATGAGTGATCTTAATTGACCCATGAGGTGATACTTAGGTGACTGTGTATTGGCCAAACCATCTCAACTTTAGTTTTCCAGGGAAAAGTCGCAACTGAGAATTGAATAATAGCACTTGGTCACCTACTTTGAACTCCTTAGGCAACTTGATATACTTATTATGCCACTGTCAAATCTTCCCCTCGTAAATTCTAGCACTCTCATATGCTTTCAACCTCCATTCATCAAGCTCATTGAGATGAAGTAGTCTTTGTTCACCGGCTTTTCTCAAATCAAAGTTCATTGCCTTGATTGCCCAATATGCTTTATGTTCAAGTTCCATAGGTAGATGACATGACTTCCTGTAAAACAGATTGTATGGAGTGGTTCCTATTGGGGTCTTGTATGCTGTGCGATGAGCCCAGAGTGTATCATCTAACCGCTCAGACCAATCCTGCTTCCCTTGTTCCACAAACTTCGTCAACATTCGCTTGAGTTCTCTATTTGACTTCCACTTGACCACTAGTTTGCGGATGATACGGAGTGGCAAGGCGGTGTCGTACCCCATATCGTTTCAATACTTTTTCTAATTTGGCGTTGTAAAAATGGGTCCCTCGATCACTAATGATGATTCGCAGAGTTCCAAACCGAGTAAACAACCTCTTCAAAAATTTTACCACAGTTCTAGCATCATTAGTTGGCAATGCTTGGGCTTCAACTCATTTGGAGACATAATCAACTGCCACTAATATGTATTGGTTCCCGTTAGACTTCGTAAACGGCCCCATGAAATCAATGCCCTAAACATCGAATACCTCACAGAATTGCATAGGGTTCTGAGGCATCTCATCCCGCCGAGATAAATTTCCTGCCCTCTAACAATTATCACATCGAAAAACAAACTGGTGTGTATCCTGGAAGAGAGACGTCCAATAAAATCCTGCAACCAAAACCTTTTCTGCAGTTCTACTTGATGTATAGTGCCCTCCAACAGGTCCTGAATGACAATGAGCAAGGATATCCCATCCTTCCTCCCATGATACACATCTTCAAACTATATGATCTGCACAAATGCGAAAGAGGAACGGATCATCCGAGAAATAGTTCTTCAAATCGCTAAAGAACTTCCTCTTTTGTTGGAACGTGAGCCCTTGTTTAAGAACCTTCCCTTACAAATAATTGCCAAAGTCTGCGAACCATGGAGTATCACCTGATGATGTTGAGTCCTAGATTGTGTATAAGTGTTCTTCGGGGAAGGAATCATTAATCTCTTTGCTTGATGACTCTTGCCCAATACTGTCCTCTAACCGAGACAAGTGATCCGCCACCACGTTTTCAGTCCCTTTCTTGTCCTTTATCTCCATATCAAACTCTTGCAAGAGTAATATCCAACGAATCAGTCTCAGTTTTGCATCAGCCTTGTTCATGATGTAACGGAGAGCTGAATGATCTGTGGACACAATGACCTTTGACAAGATGAGATACGGCCTGAATTTGTCGAGGGTGAACACTACTGCTAGCAACTCCTTTTCTGTAGTGGTATAATTTTCTTGAGCACATGTGAGACTCTTACTAGCATAGTATATCGGTTGGAACTGCTTGCCCTTTCTTTGCCTTAAAACTGCTCAAATTGCATAGTGACTTGCATCGCACATAAGCTCGAAGGGTTCATTCCAATTATGTGTAATCAAAATTGGGGCTTCAATTAGCTTCTCTTTTAAAACATTAAATGCCATCTTACATTCATCCCCAAAGTCGAAACGGAGCATCCTTTTCAAGAAGCTTAGTCAACGGTTGTGTAATTTTCGAAAAATCATTGATGAACCTCCTGTAGAAACCTGCATGCCCCAAGAAGCTTCGAATCCCCTTAACATTTGTTGGTGGAGGAAGTTTATCTATGACCTCAATCTTGGCTTTATCTACTTCCATGCCCATTTGAGAGATCTTATGCCCTAGAACGATGTCTTCTTTAACCATGAAGTGGCATTTTTCCCAATTTAGCACAAGGTTCATCTCCTCACATCTTATCAAAACTCTTTCCAAGTTCTTCAAACACATGTCAAAAGAATCGCCGAACACATAAAAATCATCCATGAACACCTCCATTATATCCTCCAACAGTTCATAAAAAATGGCCGTCATACATTGTTGAAATGTGGCGGGTGCATTATATTGTCCAAACGGCATTCATCTGTATGCAAAGGTCCCGTACGGACAAGTAAATGTTGTATTTTCTTGATTTTCTGGAGCAATAGGAATCTGAAAGTAGCCTGACATCCCATCTAAGAAACAGTAGAACTGATGCCCAGCCAATCGCTCCAACATTTGATCAATAAAAGGCAATGGAAAGTGATCCTTCCTAGTTGCATCATTCAGTCTTCTGTAATCAATGCACACTCTCTATCCTGTGACTGTTCTAGTCAGAATGAGTTCATTCTTTTCATTCTTGATCACCGTCATCCCCCCTTTCTTTGGAACCACTTGCGTAGAGCTTATCCAAGCACTGTTGGAGATAGGATATATAATCCCTGTATCCAATAATTTCACCACCTCTGCCTTGACAACCTCCTTCATATTCGGGTTCAATCTTCTTTGAGGCTGGATTACTGATTTGAAATTATCCTCCATTATGATCTTATGTGTACAAAATGAGGGATTTATGCCCTTCAAATCCTAAATTTTCCATGCAAGGGCAGACTTGTGTTTCTTCAACATAGTCACCAACTTAATCTTTTGATCCGAAGACAGATCTGATGCTATAATCACAGGGAGCTTTATTTCTTCTGCTAAAAATGCATACTCCAAGTGTTTTGGCAGTGTTTTCAACTACAAATAAGGTGGTTCCTCAATAGATGGTCGCAATCGACTCTCCTTCAATCAATCAATTTCTTCAAACTGAGTCGTTTCCCGTTCAATACCACTTTCTGCATTGTTCTCTAAAACATGACTATGGAAATGCTCTTGTTACCCTACTGTAACTTTTATCTCACAAGCTTCCTCAGTTAACTCTATAATTCCTACCGAAAAAGCTTCTTGCCTGTGCTCCAGATAGCATGTTTCAAACTGAGCAAGGACCTTCTCTAGATTTTCTTTTGTATCACCACTTGAGGAAGCTAGGGCTGATTTCTCGAACTCGTCTAACACACTGCCCAATTCACAACCCATGATTCACTCTACCAAAGATTGATCAACAACGGTCTTTTCTTCTAAAAAATGAATGCCTACTGGTTGCTCACACTCCATGAAATTTGCAACAAACTGTATCGTGAACAACTGCATTTTCTGTTCCACATCCTTTACCATTCCTGTAAGTGTATCAAAAATATCAGTTGGGTCAAACATCCTCTTTGCGGCCTGAGAAGAAAGAAAAGAAAACAGGTGAGAATGATGATAGAAAGAGAAAGTGTGAAATGGAAAACGAAGTGAATAGCTAAAATAGCAAAAACAAGTATAAAAAATATGCCTATTCCCCGGCAACGGCGCCAAAAACTTGACACGGCCCCTTGCGTGTATCCCGCAAGTACACGGGCTTGTCGAAGTAATAAAATTACCTTGGTCAGTGGGTAGTCGAATCCAGAAGGAACAGGGATTTAAGACACAATTACTCACTATTTAGCTAAGAGATGTACGGTGAGTGTGAATAGAATCAATGAGTGAATATAAAAGCAAATATAAAGAGACAAGAAATAAAATAGAAAGATGGAAGGTAAGAGAGTGCAAGAATAAGTAAATAGAGAGGGACTAGCAATGGATGAAATAGGGTACCCGGACAAGCTACCCCTAGGACTTATGCTTCTAGTGTAAGACTATGCTATTATACTTTCCTATTGATGATAATTGAGTCGAGGATCTCCTTAAACACACGGTCCCAAACCTAAGGTCAACCGTGATGAACCCCAATACTATGCCCCGGCATTAGGTTTCCACTACGACCCTTGACTCTCGTTGACCTGTCAACTAAGCCCTAGGGGAGTCTGTCTTCCTAAGCCTCACACTAGGTGGGATTGCTATAAATTCTAGGGATTCCAAGTGATAAATCCTATTCCTATGTATAGTTCGAACCCTTTGGTCCAGGTGGAAGAACCCTAGTCTAAATTGAGCCCCAACACTAAGATTCACTTCAACACTTCACTCTGTTGCTCGCGCAACTAAGCCTCAGGGGAAATCCTCTCCTAGCACTTCACTCTATTTCGACCGCTAAGAACTCATGGAACATGGAGGTAGGAAGAATCACACCGGAGGGGAAAGGGGATGTTCAGCTACCTCACGACTCACCCTCGCAACCTTCTTCAATCTTAAGTAGTCTAACCCTATAGGAGTTGTCACACCTACAAAGAATAACATAAATTGTTCTCAACCCTAGTGTCACGGCTAAGGGAAAACAATTACAAGAAACAATTAAGATTGAAACTCAAATTTTTTCATTAATAATGGAAAAACATAATCACATTGTCATAGAAACATAATAATCCAAGGGTTTACAAGTCCGAATACCCACAAGGGGTTTAGCTCATCATGGAGTTATACAAATTCATCAAAATATGAAATAAAGCACAAATTGAAGGCATTGATGAAAACCCCCTTGCGTATGATGTGGCCGTGGTCTTGTGCGGCCACCGGATGTCGATGACGATGCCGATGACGCTCTTAACCTCCATGAAGTCCTCTCTGAAACCCTAACTGCGCTCTCCAGAAGTTGGAGAGAAAGATTGGGAAAAAGATGTGTCAAAAGTCTCCACGGCTTTTATAACGTTGAGTCACGGCTTTAAAATTGGATTTATCGGGATTTCACACGGCCGTGTGGAATTTCCACACGCCCGCGAACTCTCTGGTTTTCTGAATTTCGGCCAAAATTGAATAGTAGCTTGCTATAGTGTTTTGCTACAGTGCTGCTACATTACTCGCCGAAATGCTCCCGAATTGGGCACACAATCAATGGTAGATCATGCCGATTGCTTCAAATTTCCTTCTTGGTGAAGTTCTCCTAAGCTACACGAGTTAGACTTATTGTGAATGTGACTGCCCTTGTGCCCCTCCAAAGGAGGTTGGCACACAATCACAAGTCTATGCTCGTGCCTTGTTCCTTTCTTGGTCCGAAAACTCTCCAACAATGGCAAACACGACCTAACTTCATTTTTCTTCTTCAAAATAACCCCACAAACCTGTAATGTACAAAAGCACACAAATGCACACAATTTAGTGATAAAATCTGATAAAAGATATGCTCATTGTAAGATAATAGCGCTTCGCGGTACTATAACACAAGCATTTATCATACCCCATATTTGCATTGATTGTTTCCTCCTTACTCTTTGCTTGCACTCTTCTTTCTTATATATTTCTCTTTCTTTTATTACACACACATTTTGTTGTCTCTCACCACCATTATTTCCACACTAGCTAAGTAGCAACTTCTCTTGTCCTAAATAACTACTCCCTATGGATTCAACTACTCTCTCACCAGAGTATTATTACTTCGACAACCAGTGCACTTTCGGGGCACTCGAAAGGGTATTGTGTCAACCATGCCCTAGGTGCCTGCTTCAATCTATAGATAATATTTTTTTTAATTTGCACACCAAGTGCTCTTCTCCTTCCACTGCATAGCCTTCTAGTTGAGAAATAAGCACCTCCTCTTGAATCTCCCCATCCAATAAGGCTAATTTCAAATCAAAATGAAACACCTGCCATCCTGAGTGAGCTATAAGTGGAAGGACCAACCTTACTATCTATAGTGAAACTACTGGTGAAAATACTTCATCATAATCAACATCTTGCTTCTGTGAATATCTCTTAGCCATCACTCTTGCCTTTAGCTTTTGTACCTGACCTTCTGGCAAACCCATTGCGTGTGTCCACAAGTTCATGGGTTGTTCAAGTAATAAAGTGTACCCAATGGGTCGGGTAGTTGAATACATAGGGAAAAGGAGTACTAGTAATCAATGATATGAGTGTGGAAGAAATCAATTTCAAAACCAAGTAAACAAGGAAAGAAAAACAGGAAAATAAAGAAATATTGACGAATCAGTCAAGATAGATGGCGTACCCAGAGAATGCTCCCCTAGGATTCTTAAATTAAGTGCAAGACTAAAATTACGCTTCCCAATTTGAGATTAATTGACTTATCAAAATTGAAAAGCACGCCGATCCCAAGCAGTGATTAGTCCCCTATGAGGTCCTAACGGAAAGAAGGCTCTCGACAATTCGCACTACAAATGACTGCTTGAAGTTCTAAGGATTTCAAATGATAAACCCTATTCCTAAATATTGATCTAACCCTTTGTTCTAGGTGAAAGATCCCTAATCTCATATGAGGTCCTGGAGGAGAATTCTCTCGACACCTCACACCACATATGATTACTAAGAGCTCTTGAAGTATGGAGGTAGAGTATACCAAAACAAAGGGAAAAAGGGACACGCTTCGCTACCTCTCAACCCTCTTCAACCTTGGTAAATCTAATCCTAGTGGTTGTGGCTCATCCCTAAGATGATTAGGTGTAGCTCTTAACCCTAGTGTCATTCTAAGGAAAAGCAATCATAAAGCACACAAGATTGTAACACAAATGCTTACTCAATTAAAGGGAACACAATAAATGTCAATAAAAACAATAAATCCTAGTGTTTAAATGTCCAAGAATCAACCATGGTTTAGCTCTCCATGGAGAAATACAATATGCAATCAATCAATAAATGAAAACACATGGAAAACAATAAAGAAAATCCTCTTTAGTTCCATGTTAATGATCTTCAAGAGATGCTTCATTTTCTACAAGAGTTCCTCCAATGAAGCTAGAGCACACCCTTTCGAATCAATGTCATTGGCGGCTCCCCCTGATTGTAAAGACCTCCACTCCAAAACCCTAGGTGACTGACAACACCCATTCGAGTGTGCCCCGAAAGTGCACGTGTTGTCAAAGTAATAAAGTACCCCGGTGAGTGGGTAGTCGAATCCATATGGAGTAGTGATTCAAGACAAGAGAGATTGCTATTTAGCTAGTGTGGAAATAATGTTGGTGAGAGAAAATAATGTGTGTGCAATAAAAGAAAGAGAAATATGAAAGAAAGAAGAGTGCAAGCAAAGAGTAAGGAAGAAACAATCAATGCAAATATGGGGTACACGGACAAAGCTCCGCCTAGGACTAATGCTTCTAGTGCAAGACTAGTATTATATCTTCTAATTGATGTCTAATGAGTCGTGGAAAACCTTAAGCACATGGTCCCAAACCTAAGGTCAACCATGACTAGCTCCAAGATTATGCCCCAACACTAGGATTTACTATAACCCTTCACTCTGTTAATCTCCCAACTAAGCCCCAGGGGAGTCCATCTCCTATAACCACACACTAGGTGGAACTGATTGGGGTTCTAGGGATTCCAAGTGATAGACCCTATTCCTAAGTATAGTTCTAACATTTTGGTCCAAGCGAAAGAACCCTAGTCTCAGTTAAGCGCTAGCACTAGGATTCACTACAACCTTTCACTCTGTTGCTTGCGCAACTAATCCCAAGGAAATTCATCTCCTAGCACTTCACTCTACTTCTACCGCAAAGAACTCTTGGAACATGGAGGTAGAGAAAATCACACCGAAGGGAAAGAGGATGTTTCCCTATCTCTCGACTCACCCTTTCGATCCTCTCCAATCTCGAGTAGTCTAATACTATAGGAGTTGTCACACCCTCCAAGGATAAAATAGATGAGTCTCAACCCTAGTGTCATGGCTAAGGGAAAATCAATGCAATTGTAAAACAAGATTGGAACTTAATTAAAAGCATCAATTAATAAAGAATAATAAAAGTCATAGAAACAATGTCATCCTAGGGTTTACAAGGCTAAATACCCACTAGGGGTTTAGCTCTCCATGGAGCTTTACAAAATCATCAAAGTATATGTATCAACAAGCATAGCAAACATGAATAAAATCCCCTTGTGATGCGTGGCAATGGTCTTGTCAAGCCGCTCTGTCTTCTTCACCAAGCCCATTGTCAAGCCTAGGGTACTCCTCGTTGAATCGATGCCGGTGAAAGCTTCCCCAACAGTGATTAGCTACAGTGCTTGCCACATAAGTTGTTCCTGACTTCATGTTTTTCATCGAGGGCGTTGAGTTGGGCACACAACCAACGATAGATCATGTCATTTCTTCTTTTCTCCTTATTGACGAAGTTCTTCAATGTTACACAGGCTAGACTTTATGAGTGTGATTGCCTTTGTGCCCCTCCAAATCATAGAACAATTCAAGCACATTGGAGGTTGGCATACACCCACAAGTCTAGAACCCGTGCCTTGATTCTTGCTTGGTCTAAGAAACTCCTCAACAAATGCGTACATGACCTAATTTTGGTCCTTTTTCTCTAACTTTTCTCCACAACCCTACATGCACAAAAGAACACAAGTGCACAATAATCAATGGTAAAATTTGAGGAAAGTAATACTCAATGTAAGAAAATAACACTTCGTCTTAGTTAAACACGAACACTTATTAAACTCCCCTGCACTTAAGCTTTTGCTTGTCCTCAAGCAAAAAGAAAACATAAAAAAACTTGGGAAGAACAATTGAAAGTGCTCGGGCTTAGGTTCACCAAAAGTATCCAAAAGAAGCATTCTACAAGCAAGGGGAAATTAAAACATTGCATACAAGGTATCAATGCTCTAGCTAAAAATTTGAATAAAAAATGACAACAACTCGAAAATGTGTAAGTGTGTGTGAACTCACTCAAGTCAACCCAAAAATTACTCCTTTAAGCTCTTATTAAAAGGACTTATTTATACACAAGGAAGGAGGTTGTAGCTTCACACAACCTCTAAGGTAGCTTTTTCCTAGGCGGCCGCCAAAAGTGGCTTTCACACTTTCGAGGAGGTTGCTCTTTCTACCAGGGTAGTAGCTTTCACGCATCCCATGAGACAGCGCTTTCTCCCATTAGAGCATAATTCATGTCTGACTTAAGAGAGTAGCTACATACTTCATAGGTGGTAGCTCTTTCCACCCCAAATGCGCAAATAAAAACTAAACAAATATTCACAAGCTCACAATTTTGTTTTATAATATCTCAAACCAAAACTACAAACTCAACTAAAACGATGATAAGCTAGTCCTTAAAACATCAAACTTGAGTTTCCAAAAGGTTTCATGAGTGAGTAGTGGAAAAGAAATAATCGAGCAAAAATTCCCTAAAATTCAAGTAAAAACTAGAGCATGATGAGATACAATGTTAAAAATTCTTCTAAACTTTAAGAATACAACCATTGCAACTAAGGTGAACCGCCACGGGCTACATGAGCATAAGCAATTGAATGCACAAGTAAAAGTGTGTGCAATGTGAGCTCTCCCCCACACTTAAGATGTACATTGTCCCCAATGTACGCATGTAAGCTCAAGAAAAAGTATAACAATTAAAACAATTAATGTGGGAGTAGGCAATTGAAACATTACTCCTATGAACTCTAAGTGTTGCGTTTGATGGAGCTATGTACATTGAGAGTTGAGTCTCAATGGGTTGTTGAGTACACACGGTCCCATGACTGTGCCTATGACTATTCCTCAAATTCCTTACATCCAAGACCATCTGCGCACATACATATGGGGTTCAATGTAGCTCAAGGAAAATCAAAATAAAATCTCGAGTATATAGAGATAAATCAATGAAATACAACTCGAGAAAAAGATAAATGCAATAGAAAATAAACTCAGAAGGAGAATCCTTACTGAGTGCTACAAGTCCAAAAATCAGAAAGGAAAGTACAAAATAACAGAAAGTAAGAAAAACTAAAGCTAGATACCTGTAACAACGGTGTTCGGATCAATGGTAGGCACTGGTGCTATGGTAGGCTCTGTAGGTGCTGGTGGATCGTCCTCTGGTGATGTTGCTGTAGGGGAATCTCGAGGCTGAACTACAAATGGTGATGACACAACTCGCTCAAGTAACTGTCGGATAGCGTCAAGCTGTGCAGTCGTCTCTAAATGATGTGCAGCCTGTGTAGCCCTAACCTCAGCCACCTCTGTTTGTAATACATCTACAGCACTCTCGAGGCACGCTAGTCTGTCCTGGCCTCGAGAAGGTGAAAATATGCACACTTGAGGTGGCTCCGGTGCTGTGGGAGGTACTTATGTATCTTCTTGCGCCTAAGGTGGCTCTAAAGCTGGCTGCGAACCCCCAGCCTCGTCTCCCCCTGTCGACTCTGAGTGGGGTATGATCATAGTGTATACTCCTGGTACACATCTGTGGATCATACCCATCATCCTCATCGTCTCAATGCTTAGGGGGTTGATACAGTAGTCTTCTCGGTCCCTCGAACTCCGCCCCAGAGACCTATAACTATGACGAGTCGAGTGATGTAAGGGCCTGAGAATATGATTCCACATCTAGAATACTGGTCCTAATGGTGTATGTACTCAGCTAAGATGTGCATCAAATGGAGTGGCTCGCTCTGTACCATCGAATGTAAGTAGAGCAGCTCCTGTCGGCTCAGCACCCCCATACTATCACCGCTGCCACTGACTGATGTGCTCAGAATGGCATGTAAATATCTATATGTAGGCCGGGATAGGCACGTCGCCTTGGATACTCTCGGCTCATACTGACCCTCACCACATAATACTCCATATACCCTCTAAGGTGTCAGACTCCCGAGGTAATCGGTAGGGAGCTGCTCATACTCTGTCTTTGTTAACGCCTCATCATATAGCTTTATTCATGGAAGGTTGAGTTCCAATGGGTTGTGGAGCACACACGGTTACATGACCGTGCCTATGACTAGTACTCAAATTCCTTACATCCAAGAGCATCTGCACGTATACACAAGGGGGTTCATTGAAGCTTAATAAAAGTAAAATAAAACAAAAGAAACATAAAACTAAAAACGCCTCAAGAGTTGGTGTTGTTTGCTATTTGTGCCGATGCTATTGCTGCTATTGATGGTGATCCTGGTGTTGAAAAAGAAAAGAAATTGACGAAGAAAAAGAGAAAAGATGCTTACCGACGAAATGGAAATTAAAAACTTTGAATATAGCCGGAAAACAACTAAAAAACTCTTTAAATAGACGAAGAGAGGATTGGGAAGATGGGAGGAAACATCCATTGAGTGTAGAGGCACCTAGAAATGAAAAGGCACAAATATATTTTAGAAATAAGTCATAGCCTATTGTGTTCTGCGTAACCACACGGCCATGTGGAAATTCCACACGGCCGTGTGCCTCTACTGGAATCGTTCACAGGGGCAATGACACGCCCGTGTGGAAATTCCTCACGGCCGTGTGCTCAACCTAGCCAACACAAGGCCGGCCACAGGGGCACCCACACGCCCCTGTGGCCTCTCTAGTTATCCCGAAAAACTCTAAGTATTCCACAAGACCGTGTGAGACATCCACACGGCATGTGCCTTTCACAGGCTCTCTCACAGGGGCTGCCACATGCCCCTGTGTTTTCTCGGGATGGAAGGGAAGTCTCTACAGAGTTTCACATGGCCGTGTGGACTTTCCACACGGCCGTGTGCCTTAACATCTGGGAACTCATAGGGGCATCCACATGCCCCTGTGGACTCTCTGGAATGAGAGTTGAGGTTCCGCAAACTTTCACACGGCCGTGTGCCCTTCAGTGGGTTGCTCACAAGGGCAACTACACGGCCCCTGTAATGCTCGGGATGAGCACTGAGATGGATCACACGGCCGTGTGTTTTCTCTGGATGACTTAGAAAAAATCACAGACTCTAAAGAAAATTTTAGAAACACATTCATAACACTTAGAACCTGTAAAAACAATAAAAACATGACCAGAGATCCATGAAAACACACTCAAACGACACAAAAATTTGACAATCACAATTAGGCACACTAAAACACCAATAATCCATGAGAAAATCACAGTACACACATTATAAAATGAGAACACCAACACTAGGCAATTATTCATACTAAAAACTAAACTAAAACCTAGAAAAGCAATATAAACTTGGGTTGCCTCCCAAGTAGCTCTTGTTTAACGTCACTAAGCCTGACGTACCTCTTTCTTACCTAAAAGCGGCTTCAAAAGAGTGTGTTCCTCCAGACAAGAACTTGCATAGCTACTTCCTTTAAACAAAAAATCTACTTGCCGGGGTGGAGTATTGGTTGGAGGGTCCAACCATCTTACTTTTGGCCTCCAAGGAAACAATTTCGGTTGGGAATTGTCCAAGCTTAGCATAGGTGGGTCATTGGATGGTTTAAATATCCTATCCACATCATTTTCCCTTCCCAAAATCTCTTTCTTGCTTTTTGTGAGTTGATCAATTCCAAAGAAAAATGCTTGCTCCATTACCTTAGGGTTTGCTTCTTCTTGTGTATTTTCATCTTGAAAGGAACATGACACTAGCAAATACCCTTGAAAATTTTCTTGCTTACAAGCACCATCTTCATTCAAGCAATCCCAATTCTCCAAATGACGTTCTTCTTTTTCCCCTTCAATTTCTACAGCAACGTACTCGGTCTACCCCATTTCTTCATTATCGTTCACGATCACATCATCTCTAAAAGGGTCTTGCATTACTTGCTCAAATACTTCAAGTTCCTTGGAGAGTGTGTCAAGTATCCATCCTAATTGATGCTCAAGATTGTTATAGGAGGTTTCATGACACTTTCTTGTGGCTTCCATACTTTGGCAAGAGGCATCGAATGCTTCAATAAAGTTATCTAGCGCTTTATTCCACTGAGGTGCATCCACTTCGAGTATCTCATCCTTTTGAAATTGTTCTTGAGGTGCTTCCCTATGTTGTCCATCACTGTTCTATAAAAAATTTGTGTAGCTCCTCTCATTTTGATGATATGTGCTATAGCATGGATTGATCTGTTGTTGTGAAGCAAAAATTCTATCAACCTTTTTGCTGAGAGCTTCAACTTGAAAATATAGCTCAATGGCGGGATCAATCTCCATTTAGGCTCCTTGCAAGAAAAAGTAAGACAAAAAAAAAAAGAAAACAAATTAGAATGATGGAAGAATAAGAAAATGTGAAATAGAATGAATGACGAATAGTTAAAATAGGAAAGTACAAATGTCTCTAAAACGCCTATTCCCAGGCAACAACACCCAAAACTTGACACGACCCCTTGCATGTATCCCGCAAGTACACAGGCTTGTCGAAGTAATAAATTTATCCCGGTGAGTGGGTAGTCGAATCCATAGGAAATAGGGACTTAAAACACAAGATTTCACTATTTAGCTATGCGGTGTACGAAAAAAGAGAATAGAATCGATGAGTGAATATGAAAAAAATTAAAAAGAGAGGAGAAGTTAAATAGAGAGATGGAAGGTAAGAAAGTGCAAGTAGAAGTAAATAGAGAAGGACTAGCAATGGATGAATAGGGTATCCGGACATGCTACCTCTAGGACTTATGCTTCTAGTGCAAGACTATGCTATTATACTTTTCCTATTGATGTTAATTGAGTCGAGGATATCCTTAAATACATGGTCCCATACCTAAGGTCAACCGTGACCAACCCCAACACTATGCCCCGGCATTAGGATTCACTACAACCCTTGATTCTCGTTGACCTGTCAACTAAGCCCCAATGGAGTATATCTTCCTAAACCTCACACTACGTGGGATTGCTTTAAGCTCTAGGGATTACTAGTGATAAAACCTGTTCCTATGTATAGTTCTAACCCTTCACTCTACTGCTCACGCAACTAAGCCCCAGGGGAGTTCTTCTCCTAGCACTTCACTCTATCTCGACCACTAAGAAATCATGTGATAAACGCCTAACTGTACGTATTATTTATGTATGTATTACATATTTATAGAGTATTTTTGTATGTGTGGATGCCTGTTTTCGGTCTAAATTAGTTTATTTCGTGTTACAGGCACAGAAGATACCGTGGGGAGCTCAAGAATATGATTTTAGAAGAAATCGGCAGGGAAAAGACCATTTTCTAGCCATGGTACTGTAGTAGCACTGTAGCACGAAAACTTTGGCAAAACGGCTAAGTCTAGAGTTTCATGCGGGCTACCATGCGGGCACTGCAGACGCCGCATGAGGTACTGTAGCAATTTAAATGTAGCATCTTGCTGTAACAAAATCACTGTAGCGGCACTGTAGCAACTTACGCGATTTTCGGGATTTCTCTGGAATTTTCTCTCCCCGCATGCGGGGCCGCATGGGAGGCCGCATAGCTCGCTGGAATTTGTTTTAAGGGCTTTTTTGTCACTATTGAAAGGGGGATTTCTTTTGGGAGATTTTTGGGCCGCCGCCCCACCCATTTTGGCGGCGATTTCCGGCGATCTACGGCACGAAGCTTCACCAAGAGGGAGACAATGTCGAAGGAGGAGATTGGAGGGAAGATCCAAGGCATTAAGGCATATTTTCAAGGTTTTCATCCATCAAGGGATTCCAAGGCTAGAGGGAGTGTTTTTTGCTTCATTTCGTGTTTTGTTATTCCTTGTATTTGTATGAGTTTTCCTCTTCAATGAGGAACTAACTTATTTGTGATTTGGACATGATGAACCTTGGGGTTGGTAGTTTGTATTTTGGTTGATCATCTTTATTGATGCATTGTTTGATGTTGTATTTCTTTTATGGAATCTTGTAGTTTGTGGTTCAAGCCTTGTGTACTTTGATGTGTTGATTTGCATGAGAACTCTGTATTTCAACTTCTAGGTTGTACTCGATTGCGTGACCATCGCCCTTGTACTAGACACACTAGGCTTGGATGGGATACATGTACGAATACACCGTGACCATCGGGTATTTGTACCCATCCAACCATTAGGGCTTGACCTAGGTTGAGTTCGGCCCTAATTTGAGATTTCCCTAGGCGTAAGGCAATCGTACGAGGATTTGGGCGGAAGTGATTCCGTATTCCAATACTTGTACCGGATTAGGGGTTATCACCGTGACCATTGGGGTGACCTAATTTAGGAATCTCTTGGCCCAACTACCATCATAACATTTCATCCTAAATTCAGGGCTTAATGACAACCCTAGGGGGATTCGCTGTCCAAATCACGCCTTCGCATGTTTGATTCTCCATTTTGTAATTATTGCATGACAATCGAATTGCTAGGTTAGGAAATAGATGAAGGGGGAGTAATAGTAGTTCCTTGGCCCTTGGGAATATGACCCCCTCGCGCGTGCGTGAGGGGTATTACTTGGTGACCCGTGCGCTTGCTATAACGTTGAGTCGCGGCTTTAAATGTGAACTTATCAGGATTTAACACGGGCGTGTGGAATTTCTAGCCTTCGCTTTTTGGTCATGCTCGGGAATTTGATAGAGCTTGTAATCAGTATCAGAGAAGCGGAAACTTATCCAAGTTTGATGAAATGAAATAGACCCCCATCTAGCAATGTGAGGTTTTTGATATTTGGGGTATTGATTTCATTGGTCCTTTTCCTAACTCGAACGGAAACAAATATGTGTTGGGGTAAGCCTTTCCTTCTAATGACACACGGATTGTGGTCAAGTTTTTGAAAAAGTTGTTTTCCCGATTTGGTGCCCCCAGGGTAATTATCAGTGACAGGGGAACTCAGTTTTGTAATGCTCAATTTGAAAAAATGATGAAGAAATACAGCGTTATTCATCGTGTTACCCTGGCTTATGACCCTTAAACAAATGGTTAGGTTGAAGTTACAAATCATGAGTTAAAAAGAATCCTTTGAAAAGACGGTACATCACAACAAGCAGGATTGGTCAAAATGGTTAGATGATGCTCTGTTGACCTACAGGAAAGCATATAAAATTTCCACCGTACACACACCTTATCGTTTAGTCTACGGTAAAGCATGGCATCTACCTGTCGAGTTGGAGCAAAAATCATATTGGGCAATCAAACTGTTGAATCTGAATATGGATGATGAGTAGAGGAAATGGAAACAACAATTGAACTAATTAGAGGAGCACATATTGAATGCCTATATTGAATGCCTATGAAAATTCTTTGCTCTACAAGGGATAAGCAGTTTCAAGTCGGGGAACCAGTCCTTCTTTTCAACTCAAGATTAAAGCTTTTTTGAGGAAAAATTATATCCTGCTAGACATGACCTTACATGGTCACGAAGACATTCCTTATGGAGCAGTAAAGATTTCTCATCCCACAAAAGGAACCTTTAAGGTAAATGAGCATCGGTTGAAACATTATGCAGTAAAAGAAGGATACACTCCTTTAAATGTTAGCACGACGTCTTTACTGCATGAATCCCTTGGTTGAATAGGTACTTCAAGCTAGTGACTTTAAACAAGCACTTCTTAGGAGGTAACCTAAGTCGTTTTCATTTTCTTTTAGGTCGTATTTTCGTGTCTTCATTTTGGATTTCATTCATTTCATCATTGTGGTGTTCTCTTGGATTGTAGAATCTCATTGATCACTTGGTTTTTATAGTTTATTTGTGATGCTTGTGTATTGTCCATCATCCCATTTGTTTACACTATTTATCCTGGGGAGAGATGGCCTATTTTCATTTAGTTTTTTAGGACGCTCATAGGCTAGACACAGGCGTGCCAATCCGGAAACACGGTTGGCAAGCACTTTACACGGTCGTGCCTTTCTCTCAGAACCCTTTGGAACTTCTCCTAAGAAAATCAAAGGGGAGGACACGCTTGTAGCATGGTTATGTCTCACGCATTAGTGCTCGCCCACACACACACGTGTCTTGACCGTGTCAGGTAGTGAATGTTCACACTCCCTCATTTTCTTTCAAATTCCGTTCGCATCCATCCAATTCTCAACCCCTCTTTCCGTCGTATGTTTGGTATTTAGAGTTACTGAGTTCATGCCACCCTTGATCATAAGCACTACTCTTTTCTCGAATCTTCTCCCATAACTCCAGTGAGTCTTCATCATCGCCCGTTTCTTTGTGTTGTTTTGGAAATGTTGTCTTGTTTTGAAACTCTTTCGATCATGTCTTGTTCTTATGGTTTATAATCTTGTCTTCATGCTTTATTTTCCATTAATTCATTAATTTTGAGCATGAATTTTGGTGCAAGATTTTTCTTTTCTTTTGGAGATAATGACAGCATGAACCATAGCTGTGTCATTCCGAACACGGCCGTGGCAATCTCTTACACAATAAAGTCTCTTTCAGACAGGATCGTGCCTCTTTGGAACACGGTCACTGTGCCCCTAGCACGACAGTGTCTTCTATTTTTCACTGAATTTTTTATTGGGAGCACAGTTAGTACGCTCCTAGCACGACTGTGTTACTCCTGATTCCCATAGCCCCGAATTGATTATTTGACCTCTTTTGCAAATAATGTCTCACAACCAAAGGCGAACCCATTATGCTAGTGCAGGCCTAGGATAAACATCATAATCTGATCTACAAGTACATATTTGAGGTTATGCTTACCATTAACTGGGAAACATTGCACATGGTTGGGTTACAGGAAGAGGTCAAAAAATTGATAAATGTTGGAGGTTAGCACAAAGTACTTTCTATTGATGAGCCGGTTTATCGTGAAGTGACACTTGAATTCCTTGCCACATTCGAGTGACATCGTGGCCATGACATCTGGGATGATCCCCATACTATTGGCTTTCAGTTCAAGGGACATGACTATCATCTCAGCTGCACCTAGCTTGCTCTATTCATGGGGCTTTATGAGCATGAGTACCCTTTAACTGAGGAGTATCACGTACTTTTATCCTTGCCAGCCCTTGGAGAATCCCAATCTGCCCGTTGGAACATGTTGTGTGATTGTGGTCATCCTTTCCGTCTGATTGTCACCACGGCTATATTTCTTAAATCATAGGTGCTGCGTTTCGTCCATACCTTACTCAGTGGCAATCTAACTGGTCGGAATCGGTGCGCCAACACCATCACCATTCCTGAGTTTCAGTATTTTTTTAGCATGGCTGATCGGACTCCTTGCCACCTGGGATTTGTTGTCGCCAGTGTATTCCACCATCAGGCGACTGACTCCAGGAGGCACATGATTTTCACCGGTCCATATATCACCCGACTCCTTAGGGGATGGGCCTCTTGGGAAATGAGGTGAATCTGTCTATTGCTGGTGGATACAACCCTCTCTCTTTTAGCAGCCTACAAAAGATGGACTTACCTCAACCATGACATCCCATCCCCTAGTTTGGAGACCCCATCTTTCTGGCAGAGCACCCTAACCTTCATTGGCTTGGGTTGAGCCTTCAACGCATTGTGGACCACTTTCTATCCTCCTCAGTACCACCGGCCGATGATCCTCTACCTGTGGATGCCACATCTTGATTTTTCTGCCACTCATGTGTCTATTTTCATTATCCTATCATATTGTTTACCTTTTACACTATGTAGTCCACTTAGCAAGGGGAGTCCCCTGCTATACTGCCATTTTGTTTTTTTTTATTTTTAGTATTTTATTCCAGCTTTTCTTTTGATTATATGTGTGAGCTTCATTTTTGTGTCTCCGTGTATTTCAAGGATTGTGTGGGTGCCAGGAGTTGATTGGGCAACACATTGACAGCGGCAATATCATTTTCCATGTTTTAGAAGAAATCATGGTGGAATAGCACACATGTGAGAGCGGCTGACACAACCCTTGCGGGAGTGTTCCGCAAGTGCACGGGTCGTCACAGTAATAAAATTTATCCCTAGTGAATGGGTAGTCGTATCCATAGGAAATAGATTTTAGAGACAAGAGTTATCACTAATCAGCTTTGAAGACAATCGATGGTGAGAGAAATCAGTGTATGAATGTGATAAATGCCTAAACATACATATTTTCTATGTATTCGGGCGTACATATTGCGTATTTTTCTATGAGTTGACGCCCGTTTTTTGTCTGAATTGGTTTTTTTCGTGTTACAGGTACCAATGAGACCCCTTTGAGCTCGTTGACAGAATTTTAGAAGAAATCGGCATCGAAAACACTGTTGCTGAGCCCGGGGGGGGGGAGAGAGGTACTGTAGCTATCACTGTAGTAGTCACTGTAGGATGAAAACTTGGAGGACTTGGTCAGGAGATCCATGCGGGCGATGTTGAGGACGCATACGACACTGTAGTAGTTACTGTAGCAGTTTCACTGTAGCATTACGCGATTTTCGGGATTTTCTTTCGGAGACTTTCTCTCCCCGCATGCGGGGCCGCATGGGAGGCCGCATAACTC
The DNA here is from genome assembly GCA_020875875.1 of Dioscorea alata. Taxonomy (NCBI): domain Eukaryota; kingdom Viridiplantae; phylum Streptophyta; class Magnoliopsida; order Dioscoreales; family Dioscoreaceae; genus Dioscorea; species Dioscorea alata. The sequence continues at coordinate 11,111,645 of CM037020.1, read as the reverse complement.
GCAGGATCTTGTTTTTTAAGGGTTTTTAGTCCATTTTGAGAGGGGGAGCCTAGGTCTTGGGAGAGCTTGACTTCACCATCTTCCTTTGGAGCTTGAGGCCGGGTTTTGGAGGCGATTCTTGAGGAGAGGACGACGGGGAGTGCACGACATGACGAGTCCACACCTTCGATTCACATTTGAGAGGAAGATTGACAAAGGAAGCCACTCCTTGGGTAGCGTCCTTGGAAGCGTCATTCGGCCTTGATCCTTTGAGGGAGTGTTCTTATTATGCATTTGGTTGCTTTCATGTATTTTCTTACATATTTTGTGATCATGAGTAACTAAACCCCAAGGTCACCGGATGTAGGTGAACCTTGGGGGTGAACTTGTGTATTTTGGATGCTTGTTCTAGTTTTATGCATTTGGTGTGGTTTGTGATTCTTGTTTGGTGATTCTTGAATGCCTTGGTATGTATGAGAACCCTATGTATCAATTCCTAGACAATACTAGGTTGCATGACCATTTCCCTAGTATTAGGCTCACCAAGCTTGGAAGGGAATACATGTACGAATACGCCGTGACTATCGGGTATTTGTATCCCTCCAATTGTTAGGGTTGTCCTTGATTGTGTTTCAACCCTAGCTTAGGGAAATCCACTAAACCCATTGCGATCGTACAAGGATTTGGGCGGAAGCAATTCCGTATTCCAATACTCGTACCGGATTAGGGACCAACACCGTGACCATCGGGTTGGTCTACTTTAGGGTTTCCCGGTCCAAACCACCCATGTGCATGCTAGTTAGGGCATCCTTAACACTTTAGTAGCCCCCGAGGGAATCCTCATCCGTGACCACTTCCTCACCTTGATACTTTCCTCCGTATTTATACTTGCCATTTGCATGTTCTTTGCTTTATTAGATTATTTGTAGTCCTTCTTCCAAGTGATTGATTAGGTTGGACAACATTGTGATAAGGAAGTAGGAATAGATTCTCGGGCCCTTGGGAATACGACCCCCTCGTGTTCGCGCGAGGGGTATTACTTGGCGACCCCGTGCACTTGCGGGTGAGCGATTCAAACGTGTACCAGAATGCAAAAGAAAATAAAAGAATGCAGGAAAAGCAATAATAACAAGAGAGGTAATCGCTAGTAAAATGGGGCACCCGGACAATGCTTGCCGTAGGACTATTGTTTCAAGTGCAAGACTAGTATTATATTTCCCTATTGATGTTTAATGAGTCATGGACATCCTAAAGCACACGATACCAAACCTAACATAAACCGTGATAAGCCCTCTACATTATGCCCCGTGCAGAGAGAATGCTCTTGATGCCTCAAACTATGTTGGACTGCTTGTGGTTCTAGAGATTCCATGTGATAAACCTTATTCCTAAGTATAGCTCTGACCCTTTGGTCCAGGCGAAAGAACCCTAGTCTCAATTAAGCTCCAGCACTAAGATTCACTACAACCCTTCCCTCTGTTCCTCGTGCAACTAAGCCCCAGGGGAGTGTTGTTCATGCAACTAAGCCACAGGGGAGTTCATCTCTTACTACTTCGCTCTACATCGACCACAAAGAACTCTTGGAACTCGGAGGTAGGATAAATCACGTCGGAAAGGAAAGGAGACGTTTCGCTACCTCTCTACTCACCCTCTAAACTTTCTCCAATCTTGTGTAGTCTAATCCTATAGAAGTTGTCACATCTTCGAAGGATAACCTATATGACTCTCAACCCTAGTGTGACGTCTAAGGAAAAATCAATACAATTAGCATTCATGATTGGAACTGAATTAAAGCATCAATTTAGAAAGCATAATAAAAGTCATAGAAGCAATGTCATCCTAGGGTTTACAAGTCTGAATAGCAACTAGGGGTTTAGCTCTCCATGGAGCTATACAAAATCAACAAAGTGTTCGTATCAAAAAGCATAGAAAACATGAAGAAAACCCCCTTGTGGCCTCTATCGATGGTCTTGTGAAGTCGCTTCGTCTTCTCCAACGAATCCTTTGTCAAGCCTAGGGCACAACTCGCCGAGTCGATGCTGACGAAGGCTTCCCCAATAGCTATCTTCTAAAAGATGTCGATGTCGATGCCGTAGACTTGCTCAGAAAGCCTTGCAAAATCCTCTCCGAACACTAGCCACAAGCTCTCCCGAAGTTGGGTGAAAGATAGGTCAAAAGTCCACAAATAAATCTGAAATCGCGGTATTTACAGGACTGAAATTGGGCATTCACACGGTCGTGTGAAATTTCCACACACCCATGCGGATTCTCTGGAATTCTGATTTTCGGCGTGCTGTGAACAGTAACTGCTACATCGGATTGCTACAGAGATTTTCTACAGTACTCGCGACCGCTAGGTTGGGCACACAACCACGCGATATATCATGTTGTTTCTTCTTATCTCCACATTGATGAAGTTCTTCAATGTTACATGAGTTAGACTTTATGAGTGTAACTGCCTTTGTGTCCCTCCAAATTATAGAATATTTTGAGCACATTGGAGGTTGGGGCACACCCACAAATCTACAACCCATGCCTTGATCTTTGCTTGGTTCAAGAAACTCCTCAACAATCTCGGCCATGACCTAATTTTGCTTCTTTCTCTTGAACTATTCTCCACAACCATACATGCACAAAAGAACACAAATACACACGAATTAATAATAAAACCTGAGAAAAGTAATGGTCAATGTAAGAAAAGAATACTTCGTATTACTTATACATGAGCACTTATCAAACTTCCCCACTCTTAAGCTTTTGCTTGTCCTCAAGCAAAAATAAATATGAAAACACTTGGGAAGAACAATTGAAAGTGCTCGGTCTTAGGTTCACCAACAGTATGCAAAATAAGCATTCTACAAGTAAGGGGAAATTCAAACATTGCATAGAAGGAATCATTTCTCTAACTAAAAACTTAAATAAAAAAGGACAATAACTCGATAATGTGTGTGTGTAAACTCACTCAAGTCAACCCAAAAAGTAGTCCTCAAAGCTCTTATTAGAAGGACTTATTTATACACAAGAAATAAGGTAGTAGCTTCACACATCCTCTAAGGTAGCCCTTTCCTAGGCGGCCGGCAAAGGTGGCTTTCACACTTTCGAGGTGGTTGCTCTTTCTACCGGGGTAGTAGCTTTCACGTATCTCATGAGATAGCACTTTCTCTCATTAGGGCGTAACTAGTATCCAACTTAAGAGAGTAGCTACATATTTCATAGGTGGTAGCTCTTTCCACCCCAAATGCATAAACTAACTCTAACAACTATTCACAATCTCACAACTTTTTTTAGATTTTGTATTTATCGAAACAAAATGAAAACTCATTTAGAACAATGATAAACTAGTCCTTAAAACATTGAGCTCGAGTTTCCAAAAGGTTTCAAAAGTGAGTAGTGCAATATGAGATAATCGAGCAAGTATAAGCATTAAGCATGTGTAATGTGAACTCTCCCCCCCTCCCTCCCAACACACACACTCACTTAAGATGCACATTGCCCTTAATGTACGCATGCAAGCACAATAAAAATTATAACGATCAAAGCAAAAAATATGTGGAGGTGGGCAATTGAAATAATGCTCCCTTGAACTCCTGATGGTACGTTTGATAGAGCTGTGTTCATTGCGAGTTGAGTCTCAACGGGTCACAGAGCTCAACCAAAGCAAAATAAAATTAAGTTTATAATGATATGGAAATGAAACACAACTCGAGACAATGAAAAATAAAAAGATAAACTAATAAGGAGAATCCTTTTTGATTGCTACATGTCCAAAATAAAATGCAAAAGTAACAAATAAACGACAAAATAAAGTAAACTATACGCCTCAAGCGTCGATGTCTCGATCAGGAAGCTTTGGCACTACTGGTACTGGTGTATCTTGTGTAGCTGGTGGTGGTGACGCTGTTGGGGATGATCACGGTCGCACGACGAATGGTGAAGTCATGACTCGCTTAAGTATCTACTAGAGAGCGTCGAACCACGGTATTGCCTCAATATGGTCCGCAGCCTGAGTAGCTCTAACCTCAGCCACCTCGGTCTGTAACACCCCCACAGCACTCTCAAGGCGATTTAATCTATCCTGACCTCGAGATGAAGAGAATATGCGCATAGGAGATGGCTCCTATGCTGCGGGTGGTGCCTCGGTCTCTGTTTGTGCTGGAGGTGGCTGTAAAGTCGGCTGCGACCGCCAGCCTCATCCCTCTCTCCCTCGGCCTACTCAAGTGGGGGCCTAATCAGTACTTCAACTCCATCTCTGTATCTTTGGACCATGACCATTTGTTACATGGTCTCTAGGCCAAGAGGAGATGGTACAATCGCCTTCTGGGTCACTCAAATATCGTCTAAGAGACCCATCCTGACAAGGAGTCTCATGATGTAGGGCCCCAAGAATATCACTCCGATCCTGGCATACTGTCCCTAGTGGTGTAGATACTCGGCCACAATATGTCCCAGATGGATTGGCTCATCCTCTACCATCGAATAAAGGTAGAGGATCTCCTGTCGGCTCAAAACACTGGTGCTTCTCCACGGCCGTTCACTGATCGGCTGAGCACGGCGTGGAGGTACCTATATGCTGGACGGACAAACTTGTGGCGTTGGACACCCCCGGCTCATATTGCCCCTATCCACATAGTGTCTATATGTGCGATGGTGTCAAATTCCCATGGTAATCAATAGGGAGCTGCTCGTACTCCTCCGTCTCAGTAAATACCTCATTATATAATCCCAATCTGACGGAGAACTGCGTCACACTCATACTATAACACTCTCATAATGCTTTGAACTGGATGACGCTGACTATAGAAAAGTCTCTGTACAACCGATCAAACTCGAATGAAGCAAGAACCTCCAAAGTCAGCGCATAGATTGCTAGATCTCGAATCAATATTAATCGTCGCCAACTGCCTATCGGTAACAGCTCCTCAACCCCATCTGCTTCATCGTCGCCCCACTGGGTCATCCTCAACGCACTCAAATCAGGGTGCCATGACTATCAAAACTTAAATTTCCCCAACCGCTCTAATCAAACCTTGTGCTCAAGTATGACGAACTCTATTTGCTTTGGCGAGGGTGAACAACGGTGTTTACCAGCTGCTTTCTTTGATCTAGAAGCCATTACTGTATAAATTGAAAATAAATTGATCAATTCACACAAATTAATTAATCTCCAGAAATCCACATGCCTGTGTGGATCTTCGTGGTGTGATGACCGCAACGATGGTGCCTTCCAAAAACTCATAAAAATTGGTTTAAATCATTCTAAAATTGTTCCATAATCATTCAACAATTAAATGCGCATAAAAAATTAACTAAAACCCAACAAAATAAACCAATGTATTGAAAAAGATTTAATCTATTGACGAAGAAGATAAAAGAAGGCTTACCGCCGAAATAAGAATAAAAACCTTTGAGAAACAACAGAAAATAGCTCTAAAACCCTACAATCGTTGGAAAGGAGGTTGGGAAGATGCTTGGAGATGTTCTTTGAGTATAAGAATGTTTACAATTGAAGAGGCATGAGAGGATTATACTGAAAGGCTATGGCTTTTTGAGTTGTGCACATCCACAGGGCCTTGTGGAAATTCCACACGGCCGTGTGCCTCTACGAAAGAGAGCTCACAGGGGCAGTCACATGCCACTGTATTATCTCTGTTTGCCTCTGAACACCCTCACACGGGCACGTGAAAATTCCACACGCCCGTGTGCCTTCACAGGGGAGCCCCACAAGGGCAGTCACATGCCCCTAAGTGTTCTCGGGATAGCACGCCGGCTTCTGAACGCATCCTCATGGGCGGGTGGAAATTCAACACGGTCGTGTGCCCAACCTGGCCAATACACAAAGCCGGCCACAGGGGTATCCACATGCCCTTGTGGCATGTCTGGATTCCCTAAAATTCTCCTAAGTGTTCTCTGGATGGAGAACTTCAGCTCTGCAGAGATCAACACAGCCGTGTTGAAATTCCACACAGCCGTGTGCCCTTGACGAGGTCATTCATAGGGGCATTCACACGCCCCTATGTCGTCTCTGGATGAGTTCTGAATGGAGGCACACGCCCGTGTGGAAATTCCACACGGCCGTGCATGATAAGTGCTCGTGTTATAGTTATGCGAAACGTTATTATCTTGCAGTGAGCATTGATTTAATAAGTTTTTATCACTAGAAAGTGTGCATTTGTTTACTATTGTGCATTGTAGGGTTATGAAGATAAATTGGAGAAAAGGAACAAAGTTAAATCGTGTTTGCCGTTGTTCGGGAGATTCTCGCACTAAGCAAGGAGCAAGGCATGGGTATAGACTTGTGAGTGTGTGCCAAACTCCTTTGGAGGGGCACAAAGGCAGTCACATTCACAATAAGTCTAGGTCGTGCTAACAAGGAAAACTTCACCAATTATGAGATCTGAAGCAATCGTCACGATCTACCATTGATTGTACGCCCAATTCAACGGCCTCTATGAAGACCAACGAATTCGGGAGCGTTTTCGGTGAGATACTGTAGCAGCACTATAGCAACCTACTGTTCATTTTCGGCCAAAACTCAGAAAACCAGAGAGTTCACACGGGCATGTGGAAATTCCACACTGCCTTGTGAAATCCCGATAAGTTCAATTTCAAAGCCGCGACTCAACATTATAAAAGCCCGTTTTGGAGACTATTTTGGGGATATTTTTGGTTCTTCTTTACCCTAACTTCTAGAGAGGCGCGGCTAGGATTTGGAGAGGACTTCGTGAAGGTTTGAAGCGCGTCATCAGCGTCAACATTAATGTCTGATGACGGCACAAGACCACGGCCACAACACAAGGCAGTTTTCATCTACGCATTCAAATTGTGTTCTTATTATTATTTTCATGGATTTGTATATCTCCATGAGCAGCTAAACCCCTTGTGGATATTCGGACTTGTAAACCCTAGGATTATTATGTTTCTTTGACATTGCTATTATGCTTTTCCATAATTGATGAACAAAATTGAGTTTCAATCTTAAATTATTTTCTTTTATTATTGTTTTCCCTTAGCCATGACACTAGGGTTGAGAACAATCTAGGTTATCCTTTGGAGGTGTGACAACTCCTATAGAATTAGACTACTTAGAGTTGAGAGGGTGATTCGTGAGATAGTGGAACGTCTCATTTCCCCTCCGATGTGATTCTCGCTACCTCCATGTTCCATGATTTATTCACGGTTGAGATAGAGTTAGGTGCTAGGTGATAAACTCCCCTAGGGCTTTATTGCGCAAATACCAAAGTATAGGGTTGAAGTGAATATTAGCACCGAGACTTAATTTCGACTAGGGTTCTCTCACCTGGACCAAAGGGTTAGAACTATATATAGGAACAGGGTTAATCACTAGGAGTCCCTAGAACTTAAGGCAATTCCACATAGTGTGAGGCTTAGGTAGATAGACTCCTCTAGGGCTTAGTTGACAGGTCAATGAGAGTCAAGGGTCGTAGTGAAACCTAATGACCGGAGCATAGTGTTGGGATTAGTTACGGTTGACCTTAGGTTTGGGACCGTGTATTTAAGGATTTCCTTGACTCAATTAGCATCAATAGGAAGGTATAATATCATTGTCTTGCACTAGAAGCATAAGTCCTAGGGGTAGCTTGTCCGGATACCGATCTTTTCCCATTGCTAGTCCTACTCTTTACTCTTACTTGCACTCTCTCATCTTCCACACTTCTCTTTTAATTCTTGATTTTACCGATTATTTTCGCACTCACTCACCGATTTTTTTTTACACAACACGATAGCTAAATAGTGAAATCTTGTATCTTAAGTACCTATTCCCTGTGGATTCGACTACCCACTCACCAGGGTATTTTATTACTTCGACAACCGTGCACTTTCGGGCACCTGTCAAAGTTTTTGGCGCCGTTGCCTGGGAATAGGCGTATTTTAGATATTTGTTTTTCGCTATTTTAGCTATTTCACTTCACTTTCTATTTCACACTTAATCTATTATTGTTCTTATTTTTCTTTTTTCTTTGCTTTGGCTTCAGGTTATGACCCGCGGGAACCCTTCAATTCTTGTTTAAGGAGACCAAGATATTGGTAGAAGAACTCATCATAAGGGAAAGGAACCTGTACAAAAATCTTCAAATCAAGACGAAGTTGATACAGAAGGGTCAGAAGCAATGGCAGAACAGAATCAAGAACAGAGGACATTGTCTTATTTTGCTAGACCCGCGGTGATGGGGACCCAATCAAGCATTGTGAGCCCCCCAATTTACCCAAATATTTTGAGTTGAAGCCGTTGTTCATTCAGATGTTGCAACAGTCTGCACAGTTTAATGGGTTGGCCGATGAAGATCCAAACAACCACATAGAGAACTTCCTTGAAGTGTGCGACATGTTGAAGGTTAATGGAGTAACGGACGACACAATTCGTTTAAGAGCCTTCCCATTTTCATTGAAGGGAAAAGCAAGGCATTGACTACATTCATTACCGAGAGCGTCCATCACTATGTGGGAGAAGATGGCCAAGGCATTCTTGGCTACGTATTTCCCTCCGGGAAAATCAGCGAAGCTCCGGAATGAGATCTCATCCTTCATGCAAATGGAATTGGAGTCTCTATTTGAAACGTGGGATAGGTTCACAAAGCTTCTTCGGAAATGCCCGCAATATGGGTTCCCTGAATAGATGATCATTCACACATTCCACAACGTGTTGAATCCAAGTACCATGCAATTGTTAGACGCAGCGGCAGGAGGAACTCTAGGAAGCAAGAGTCCCGGTGAAGCCCGGCACCTTATAGAAGATATGGCTTTGAATAGCTATCAATGGAACACACGAGACCGAAAGAAGGTGGCTGGAATTCATGAAGTTGATGCAGTTACATCATTGGCGGCACAGGTGATATCACTGAGTAAGAAGTTGGATGTTCTAACTTCACCAAGAGTTGCTGCAATCACTACTTGTAATGGTTGTGGGGGAGGACACGCTTTGAGTGATTGTCCAATTGCTATTGGAGGCACTAGTACGGTGGAACAGGCTGATTTTGTGGGCAATTCTTATAGAGGACAAGGCCAAAGCAATCCGTATAGTGGTACTTACAATCCGGGGTGGAGGAATCACCCGAATTTTTCATGGAGCAATCAAGGGCAGTCGCAATAAAAGAACAACGCACCACCGGGATTTCAAAGTCAACAAGCACCGAACCTAGAAAACCGAGTAACTGGGTTAGAAGGAAAGATGACCAATGTAGAGAAAGCCCTCGCAAGGTTCATTTCTTTGTCGGATGTAGATTTCAATAGGTGGAAGCTACATTTCGCAATAACAACGCCTTCCTACACAATCTGGAAAATCAAGTGGGGCAAATTGCAAAGACATTGGCGCAAAGACCTCAAGGTAGTTTGCCTAGTAATATGGAGACTAATCCGAGAGAGCAATTGAAGGCAATTACCGTGAGAAGTGGGAAAGAGGTCGAGAGAAATGTCCCTCTTGAGAAGACAAAAGAAGCACCCGAAGTTGAAGAAGTAGGGGGCGAAGCAACAAAAGAGAAAGAGGTGGTAAAAGCTGAGGATCCCCTACCATTCGAGGTTGAAGAATGACCAAGACAATGAGCAATACAAGAAATTTCTGGGAATGTTCAAACAGTTGCACATCAACATACCGTTCGCGGAGGCATTTGCCGAAATGCCTAAGTATGCGAAGTTCTTGAAGGACCTCTTGACCAACAAGAGCAAGTTGGAGGAGAGTGCAGCTGTGGTACTTGACGCCAATTGCTCGACTGTCTTACAAAAGAACATGCCGAGTAAGAGAAAAGATCTCCGAAGTTTCATCATAGCGTGCAATATCGGGAACTTGGGTGAAGAGATGGCACTGGCCGATTCAGGGTCAAGTATCAATGTCATGCCTTACACCATCTTCCAAAAGCTAGGCTTGGGAAAGCCTAGACCTACTCGGATGACACTTCAACTCACGGACCGATATGTGAGGCGTTCGATGGGGATTGTGCAAGATGTCTTGGTAAAAGTAGACAAATACATCTTTCCTGTGGACTTTGTAGTACTTGATGTCGATGAGGGTGTCGAAGTGCCACTGATTCTTGGGAGGCCATCCTTGCATACTTCCAAGGCTTTGATAGACATGGATGGCGGAGAGCTCACATTAAGGATTGGAGACGACAAGCTCACCTATTGCCTTGCCGAAGCTATGAGACATTCTCTTGATTTTTATGACACTTTGTACTTTATTGATGCTACTGATGAATATGTTGATGAATACATGCAGGAATTGATTGACCCGGATCCGTATGAAGGGTGGCCGGACAAAGATGTGGAGATCGAAGAAGAAGTGCTTTCACTTAGTCTAGTCAAGCAAGATATCAAGCCGGACCCGGGTCTCCTGCAAAATATGAAGAGAAAGATAAAGAGAGCAAAGAGGCGCCACACGAAGAGACCCAAGGACAATGGGGATGAGCAAGAACGGAGTAAGGGTGGTTCATCTTGTGTGGTAAAAAAATCGTTAACTTTCCCTTTATTCTACAAAAATTACATACTGTATGCTTTCAGGTTGTAGGGAAGAGGGAAACCTTAATTCATGAACCTCCATATGGTAAGGTAGGTACGTCAAGCTATGTGACGTTAAACAAGCGCTTCTTGGGAGGCAACCCAAGGTTTTACAGTTTTTCTAGGACTTAGTTTAGTTTTAGGTTGAATAAAAGTCTTAGTTTTGGTCTCCTGATTTTCAATATATGTGCTGCGTTTTTTCTGTGGATTGTTGACATTTTTCGTGTGCCTAAACAATTATTGACGAAGTTTGAGTAGGTTGAGCATGTTTCCCATGGTTTCTGGTCGTGTTTTGTTGGTTTTCACATGCTCCAAGCATCGTATTTATGTTTCTGAGTTTTTTCTGTAAGTCTGTGATTTTTTCTAAGTTAACCAGAGAAAACACACGGCCCTGTGGAATTAACACAAGGGCATGTGTTACCATCTAGGACTCAGCTAGAGAGGGCACAGGGGCGTGACCCAGCCCCTGTGAAGAACCTCAGAAGGGGCACACGCCCGTATGGAATTTCCACACGGCCGTATGAAAACCTGCAGAACTTAAGCTCTCGGTCCAGAGAGTCCACAGGGGCATGTGGGTGCCCCAGTGAGTAACCCTGTGTTAAGGCACACGGCCGTGTGCAACTCTGCAGAAACCTTCTCTTTCTCCTTAGAAACCACAGAGGCGTGTGGCTGCCCCTGTGGGAGGGCTTCTGAAAGGCACACAGCCGTGTGGATTATGCACACGACCCTGTGGATCACTTAGACAAATCTCGGGATGAACCAGAGAAGCCACAGGGGCGTGTGGGTGCCCCTGTGGTTGGCCTTGTGTTCGTGGCAGGTTAGGCACATGGCCGTGTGGTATTTCCACACGTCCGTGTGAAATTTTACAGAGACCTTCTGTGTTTTCCCGTGAATACACAGGGGCGTGTACCAGCCCCTGTGGAGTCCCCTGTGAAGGTACACAGCCATGTGGGTGTCTCACACGGCCGTGTGGGGGTAGTCCAGAGAGTGACCAGAGTGCACACAGGGGTGTGTGTGAGCCCTTGTGAACTTTAATTTCAGAGGCACACGGCCCTGTGGAAATTCCACACGGCAGTGCGGATTCCCAGAACTTTAAAAAGCCGCATATTTTCTTTTGGTATTACACTCGTGCCTCGATTGTTTTCACTCCAAACTTCTCTCCGACTCCTTCTCCTTCTCCCGACCCTCTCTTAGTGATTTGCTGAGGTTTTATTTGGATTTTTCCTGCTAATTTCAAGGTTTTCTTCATCCATACCTGATTGACTCACCCGCAAGTGCACGGGATCGTCAAGTAATACCCCTCACGCACGCGCGAGGGGGTCGTATTGCCAAGGGCCCGAGAATCTACCCTTACTTCCTCTTCGTATAATTGTTTGGCCGATCAAGTCAAGTGTTGTGCAAAAGAGAGTAAAAAGATGATTAACATGCAAATAAAGTGCTCTAAGGTGGAGGCAATAATCGAGGGGTAAAACAATACAATGAGAGGGTCACGGATGAGGATTACCAAGGGGCTACTAAAGTGCGAGAGTTGCCTTACTAGCATGCAAATGGGTAGTTTGGACCGAGAAACCCGAAGTTAGACGAACCCGATGGTCACGGAAATTGGTCCCTAATCTGGTACAAGTATCGAATACGGAATTCCTTCCGCTCGAATCCTCACACGAGTGCAAAGGGAGCAAAAGGTTTCTCAAGTTAGGGCGAAGACACAATCTAGGTCAACCCTAACTATTGGAGGGGTACAAATATCCGATGGTCACAGCGTATTCATACAAGTATCCCTACCAAGTTTGGTGAGCCTAATACTAGGGCAATGGTCATGCTTCCTAGCATTATCTAAACAATGATACACAGAGTTCTCATGCATACCAAGAAATCAAATACACCAAACAAGGTTCACAAACAAGTCCCAAAATGCATAAATCAAGTCAAGCAAGCATCCTACACAAGTTCACCCCCAAGGTTCACCTACATCCGGTGACCTTGGGGTTTAGTTGCCCATGAATACAAAATACACAAGAGAATACATCAAAACAACCAAATACATAGATAAGAACACCCCTTCAAAAGATAAAGGCCAAATGACGTTCCAAAGACGCCACCAAAGAGGCGGCTTCCCTTGTCGATTCTCCTCTCAACTAAGGATCAAGAAGGTGGATCTCGTCGTATGTCGCTCTCCTCGTCGTTCTCTCCCCGGAAATGGCCTCCGACGGCAGCTCCTAGCTCCGATTTGAAGATGGTAGCAAGCTGGCTCAAGACCTAGGGCTCCTCTCTCTAAAAAATGAACTACTTTCCCTTTAAAAACTCAATTCCAGCAACTCATGCGGGCTAGCATACGGGCCGACATACGGGCACTGTAGCACCCCGAGTTTCGTGTAAGTTGCTGCAGTGTGTGCTACAGTATTGCTACAGTGCTGCTGCTAAAGGAGCCGTATGCGGGCAATCCAGTGCCCGTATGGATGCCTGTATGAAGTTCCAAACTTAGCCATTTTCGCCTCAACCTCGTGCTACAGTATTGCTACAGTCGCTACAGTTCCAGGGACTCGAAAAGGGTTTTTCTTTGCCTTATTTCTTCTAAAATTTCGTTGTCGAGCTCCCCACGGTATCTTTTGTACCTATAACACGAAATAAACCAATTTAGACCGAAAACGGGCATCCACTCATATAAAAATACTCAAAGAATACGCGAACATAAACAAATAATACGTACAGTTAGGCGTTTATCAATACCGATGGTAAAGACTTCAAATCCCTTTTCTTCATTAATATGTTCTTATTAGTTGATTGGATCTATTTACACGAATTTTACTGGCGTACTTAATTCTGCAAAAGATCTGGGAAGTTTCAGAGCCACTTGGGGGTATTTCGTATGAGATTTCGTCTTCACGGCCATGTGTTGGCTACGCCTCGAGGGTCCACACGGCCGTGTGGAAATTCCACACGGCCGTGTGGAATCCTGCAAACTAATCCTTCAACAAAGTCTTGATTAGTTCTATTCTTTTTCGGGAATATCACCTGTACAAAAGCAAATAACTGCGAAGCGGCCCCTCGAACCTTCTCTCGAACAGTTGAACTTCGCCACAAAAGAACACCAGGACAGATATAAAAGGTTGGCAAAGCTCAAATTCGAACAGTCTCGATACATAGATTCGGGCTACCTAAGGCCAGCTTACTGGGGTGATGATATGGCAGACGATGATAAGTGTCTAAATAAATCACTTTTATTATGTACATTTTATATACTTTCATGCAATTTTGTATGACTCCGATGCCCTTTACGCGTTTATTTGTTATTATTGTTTCAAGGCATCGGAAGATCATCTAGCGCATGATTGAGCCTTGTTTCAACATGAATCGAAGAATTTATTGAAGCTCACACGCATCCTCATGTTTCAGGTAAGAAAAGAGTGGATTTTCAGTCACCGTTCACTGTAGCAGCGGTACTGCAGCATTTGTATTGTAGCAAATTTCTTGTAGCACCGGTACTGTAGTAGTGTGCGGGCATTGTGCGTCCTGCACACAGCCCGCACAGAGGAGACAGAATGGTGTGCGGGCTGCGTGCGGCCCGCACACAGCCCGCGCACACTCGGGCAGAACATAGAGTTTTTGGTTATTTAAGGGAAGTTAGGGCTTTTTGGGAGGCTGTCTTTGGCTGCCCTCTCCTCCATTATTCTCCACCCTCATCCCTACGATCCTCCACCATAATTTATATTATTTTCCATCACCATTGATAAACGCCTAAATGTACGTATTATTCATGTATGTGTATGTATAAATAGAGTATTTTTGTATGTGTGGATGCCCGTTTTCGGTCTAAATTGGTCTATTTCGTGTTACAGGTACAAAAGATACCGTGGGGAGCTAGACACCATGATTTAAGGAGAAATTTGCAACGAAAACACCATTTTCGAGCCGGTACTGTAGAGACACTATAGCAGCGCTGTAGCACGAAAACTTGGAGAAACGGCTAAGTCTGGAGATTCATATGGGTACCCATATGGGCGCATGACTGCCCGCATACAGCTCCTGTAGCAATGGTACTGTAGCTAATTTAGGGCATCATTTGACTGTAGCACTCACTGCAGCAACTTACACGAAACTCGGGGTGCTACAGTGCCCGTATGTCGTCCCGTATGCCAGCCCGCAAAAGTTGCTGGAATTAGGTTTTAAAGGCCTTTAGGGCATCATTTCTCTTGACTTTTGGCCACCATTCTCCACCATTGTCATCTAGAGCTTCAAGGCTGCGGGAGAAGGCTGATCTAGGGTGCAAATCGAAGAGGAGAAAAGGAGCGCGATCAAGGAGAAGATCTAGGAGCTTGTTGGCGTGGATCCATCAAGTTCTCATCACCACCTCTAGTCTTCATCTTAGGGGAGTTTGTTATGTGCTTTAGCTTGTATCTCTTGTTCTTTAGACTTTCTCCTTTATTGATGTTGAACTAGACTCCCAAGGTCATCGGCCATCCGGTGAACCTTGTGATGAACTTGCTTGTATGGATACTTTGAGTATATTTTTGGTATTTGGTTTGGTTGTGGTCTAAGCTTTGTGTTCTTTATTGTATCAAATTGCATGAGAACTCTGTGGTTTGAATTCTAGGTTGTACTTGGTTGCGTGACCATCGCCCTTGTACTAGACATGCTTAGTTTAGAAGGGATACATGTACGAATACGCCATGACCATCGGGTATTTCGTACCCCTCCAACCATTAGGGTTGAACCTAGACGTTGTGTTTGACCTTAATTAGGGATTTCCCTAGGCGCATTGCAATCGTGTGAGGATTTGGGCGGAAGTGATTCCGTATTCCAATACTCGTACTGGATTAGGGGTTATCACCGTGACCATCGGGGTGACCTACCTTTGGACATCTTTTGGCCTAACCACCATTGCCTATGTTATTCGAGTATCCTTCTAGCTTTAGTAGTCCCGAGGGGATCCTCGCCCGGGGACCTCGAACATTCATTGTTACTTGCTTCCTTAGTATGCTTATGTGGTGAGCCTTAGTCCATATGTTTATAGTTTTCTATTTGTTATTCTTCTTATCTTACTTTTATCATACAATTGATAGGTTAGGAAATAGATGAAGGGGAAGTAATAGTAGTTCCTTGGCCCTTGGGAATACGACCTCCTCATGCTTGCGCGAGGGGTATTACTTGGCGACCCATGCTCTTGCGGACACTCATCAACCATCACCGGATTGGAGAGGTAATTTGAAGAGGAAAACTCAATGGGAGAATCAGGAAGCACTCAAGGTTGTCATCACGGAGCCTGATCGGCACGGATCCGGCGAGCTTTCATCACCACCTTCTAGCCTGCATTTGAGGGAGTTTCTTATGAGCATTTCTATTGATTATCTTGTGTATTCCCTCTTTTTATGTGGAACTAGACTCCCAAGGTCACCGGGCTCCGGTGAACCTTGGGAGGAGAACTTGTATGAATGATGATAATTGTTTATAAATGATTGTTGCCTTGTTTGTTTGATTTCAATCTATTGTTTTGATGTTCAACCTACAATGGATGGATTCCGTAGGTTTTGATTCATGAATTGTATATGTATGGCGGGATGCTTGCATGTATTAGGTCGCACAATGATTGAAGGGGGATTCAATGTGCCGGTACACCGGAGGTTCCGGGTGCCGGTAGCTCTCCTCGTGGTTAGGGTTGTTTTAGCCGAAAGAGTGCATTAGAATAAACCTAATCGAGACTCCCTGTTCCCAATGACATCGTAGGGGTATCTTCTGGATAGAGGAACCTGTTGTGACTGTCCTTGATTGCTCCAAGAGAAGTTCGGATGGTTCTTCCATCCCGGATTGTATGTACCACTATACGGGTTGCCTTGGCCTTGTCCTCGATATGAATTCCCCACAAAATCGGCCTGCTCTACCGCACTAGTGCCTCCAATAGCAATAGGACAATCGCTTGAAGCATGTCCTCCCCCACAACCGTTACAAGTAGTGATGGCCGCAACTCTTGGCGAAACTAGAGCATCTAGCTTCTTACTCAACGATTCCACTTGTGCTGCCAACGATGTAACCGCATCAACCTCATGAATTCCGGCAACCTTTTTCCTATCCCTTGAGTTCCATTGATAGCTATTCATAGCCATCTCCTCGACAAGGTGCCGAGCTTCACCGGGAGTCTTGCTTCCAAGAGTCCCTCCGGCCGCCGCATCTAAGAGTTGCTTTGTACTCGGATTCAACCCGTTGTAAAATGTGTGAATAATTATCCACTCGGGAAATCCATGTTGCGGACATTTGCGAAGGAGCTCTTTGAACCTGTCCCATGTCTCGAATAGAGACTCCAATTCCATCTGTACAAAGGAAGATATCTCATTCCGGAGTCTTGCAGATTTCCCCGGTGGAAAGTATCTAGCCAAGAATGCCTCGGCCATTTCCTCCCACGTAGTAATGGAGGCTCTAGGTAATGAGTGCAACCAATGCCTTGCTTTTCCTTTCAATGAAAATGGGAAGGCTCTCAATCGAATTGCATCGTCCGTCACTCCATTTATCTTCAACATGTCACACACTTCCAAGAAATTTTCTATGTGACTATTAGGGTCTTCATCGGCTAACCCATTAAACTGTCCGGACTGTTGCAACATCTGAATGAACGACGGCTTCAATTCGAAATTCATTGCTGTAATTGGGGGCCTCACGATGCTTGATTGGGTCCCCATAACTGCGGGTCTAGCAAAATCGGACAACGTTCGCTGCTGCTCGTTCTGTTCTGCCATTGTCTCTGACCCTTCTATCTCAATATCGGCTTGATTTGATGCTTCTTGTGCAGGTTCTTTCCCTTTACGATGTGTTCTTCTTCCAATGTCTGGGTCTCCTTCAACAAGTATTGAAGGGTTCCCACGGGTCATAACCTGGAGCCGAAAACAAAGAAAAGAAAAATAAGAACAATGATAGGTAAAGAAAATATGAAATAGAGCGAAGTGAATAGCTAAAATAGTGAAAAACAAATATCTAAAACGCCTATTCCTCGGCAACGGCGCCAAAAACTTGACACGACCCCTTGCGTGTATCCCGCAAGTGCACGGGTTTGTCGAAGTAATAAATTTACCTTGGTGAGAAGGTAGTCGAATCCACAGGGAATAGGGAGATAGAATATAAGGTTTCACTAATTAAGCTATGCAGAATACGGAGAACGATAATAAGATTGATGAGTGAAAATAATGCAAAGCAATAAACTAAATAGAGAGATGGAAGAAAGAAGTGCAAGTAGGAAAATCGAGAAGGACTAACAATGAGTAAAGGGGGGTATCCGGACAAGCTACCTCTAGGGTCTATGTTTCAAGTGCAAGACTATGATATTATACTCTCCTATTGATGTCAATTGAGTCGAGGATATCCTAAGACTCACGGTCCCAAACCTAAGGACAACCGTGACTAACTCCAACACTATGCCCCGGTGTTAGGATTCACAACACCCTTCACTCTGTCACCTAGATGACTAAGCCCCAGGGGAGTCCATCTGCCTAAACCTCACACTATGTGGAGTTGCATTATGCTCTAGGGATTCCTAGTGATTAAACCTGTTCCTATACGTAATTCTAACCCTTTGGTCCAGGTGGAAGAACCCTAGTCTAGATTGAGCCCCAGCAAATAGGATTCACTACAACCCTCCACTCTATTACTTGCGTAACTAAGCCCTAGGGGAGTTTATCTACCTATTGCTTCACTCTATTTCGACCGCTATTAAATCAAGGAATCGGAGGTAGGGAGGAATCACATCGAAGGGGAAAGGGGTACATTGCTACCTCACAACTCTCCCTCTCAACCCTCTTTAATCTTGAGTAGTCTAATCCTATAGGAGTTGTCACACCTCCAAAGGAAAGCCTAGATTGCTCTCAACCCTAATGTCACGTTTAAGGGAAAACAATATGAAAGGATAATCAAGATTAAAAACTCAATTTTATTCATCAACGATGGAAAGCATAATAATCAATGTCAAAGAAACATAAGAAACCCTAAAGTTTACAAGTCCGAATACCCCACGAGGGGTTTAGCTCCTCATAGAGCTATACATGTTCATCAATGTGAGAAATAAAGCATAAAACATAGATATCAATGAAAAAAACCCCCTCGAATTGGTGTGGCCGTGGTCTTGTGCAAACGTCGAACCTCGAAATCGATGCCGACGACGCGCTAGATCCTCCACGAAACCCTCTCCGAAACCCTAGCCGCACTCCAGAAAGTTGGGGAAAAGATAGGTCAAAAGATCCCTCCAATGGTTGCAAAAATCCCCTTTTATATTGTTGAATCGCGGCTTTAAAATTGGACTTATCGGGGGCTTCACACGGCCGTGTGGAATTTTCACACGCCCGTGTGAAGCTTCTGTCTCGGCTGAAAAATTAATTTCACACGGCCGTGTGAAATTTCCACACGCCCGTGTGACTTCTCTGTCTGGCTGGAAAATGGCTCACACGGCCGTGTGGAATTTCCACACGCCCGTGTGACTTCTCTGGAACACTAATCTTCAGCTGAACAGGCTTGGTAACTTGCCGAAACGCCTCCCGGGTCCATTGTTCTTCATCGAGGCCATTACTTGGGCACACAAGCAACGGTAGGTCGCGCCGATTGCTTCAAGTCTTCTTCTTTCGCGAGATTCTCCTAAGTAACACGGATTGGACTTGTTGTGAATGTGACTGCCTTTGTGCCCCTCCAAAAGAGGTTGGCACACATCCACAAGTCCAAATACGTGCTTCGTTCCTTGCTTGGTCCGAGAACATCCCAACATTGGCGAACGCGACCTAATTTCATTCTTCTTCTCCAATTAGGCTCCACAATACCTTCAATGCACAAGAGAACACAAATGCACACATTTAGTGATAAAACCTGATAAAAGGTATGCTTAATGTAAGATAATAGCGCTTCGCGATACTATAACACAAGCACTTATCACAAGTCGCAGAACTTCTCAAACTAATGGATGAGGGAAACAAGAATAATGAGCAAGATGTTGAAGTTCCACCTGTAGATGCTATGGAAGAAGACAGGGGGATTGAAGAAAACCAAGCCATCGAGAGGTATGAGGAAGTAAAATTAAGTCCGTCAATCACAAATGAAGATGCTACTTGCCTTAACATTGACCATTCCATCCACTTGCCCGTTTTGGTTTTGTGCACTAAAAAAATTCCGGGAATTGTTTTTGATGATGTGGGTACAAAACTAAGGTCATTCTTGAACCCACCTATGTCGGGCCTGGACAATTCCCAACCAAAAATATTTCCTTGGAGGCCTAAACACATTCTTTGGGCAATCTGAGGTTATCCCACCATGGTTGAGGAAGAAGATGTGGATAGGGTGTTGAAGACGCCCAAGGACCCACCCGTGCTATGCTTAGATAGTTCTCAACCAAAGCTCTTTCCTTGGAAACCCAAACAATTTGGTGGGATACACAAAGGAAGTTTGGCCGGGCATCAAGAAGAAGCGAAGAGGAGGTTCAAGCCATCCAAGGATCCGCCTAAGTTCAAATTGCACAATTCTCGCCCCAAGCTTTTTCCTTGGAGGCCAAAAGGTAATTCGAACTTGACCTCCACCTCGGCACCATCCCGGCAGGTACGTTTCATTTTCTATGGTAGTAGTTTTGCCACACTTGGCCGGGAGGAGCACACCGTCTTCAAACCTCCATGAGGTAACAAGGTACGTCAAGCTCGTGACGTTAAACAAGCGCTTCTTGGGAGGCAACCCAAGGTTTTAAATTCCGTATTTTGCTTAGTTTGTGTTTGGGTTGTAGTTTTCATAGTTTTGGTTGTTTAACTTTGTGTGGATGTGTTAATTTCATGTTCATATTGCATATGTTGCTTGGATGGGTGTTTTAATTCATATTGGTGATTCTAGGTGTTCTTCATTGATTTGTGATCATCTTTGTGTTTTGATGAGTTTTATGCATGTACGGTTGAGAATGCTATTTGTTGGGAGGTGTTTCATGGTGTTTGAAAGTTGCGAGAGCATATTTGAAGGGTGTGCGGGCTGTATGTGGCCCACACACACCAGCCAGACCCATGTGCGGGTTGTTGTGTGGCCCGCACATCAAACCGCACACACCAGCCAAAGCCATGTGCGGGCTGTTGTGCGGCCCGCACATCAGGCTACACACAAGCACCAGAAGGATGTGCGGGCTGTGTACAGCCCGCACATAGCCCACACACAGCCATTTCAGGCCATTTTTCAGCAAAATTTCAGCATATTCGGGGCTGATTTCTTTGCCTTCCTTTCACCTGATTTTTCTCCAATTTTTTTTTATGTTTCCTCTTAGATTATGATAAACACCTAAATATACGTATTTTCTTCATATGCGGGCATATGTATTGCGTATTTTTATATGAGTTGACGCCCGTTTTTGGCCTGAATTGGTTTCTTTCGTGTTCCATGTACCAATGAGGCCCCAGCGAGCTTGATGACAGAATTGGAGAAGAAATCGGCATTGAAAACACTATTTCTAAGCTGGGAGCACTGCAGAATTCACTATAGCAACCACTGTAGCACGGAGACTTCAAGATCGGCTGGGTCAGGAGGTTCATGCGGGCTTATACGACTGTAGTACTTTTACTGTAGCGACACTGTAGCAACTTACGCGACTTTCGGGATTTCTCGAAAACTTTCTCTCCCCGCATGCGGGGCCGCATGGGACTACGCATAACTCGCTAGAATTCATTTTTAAGGGTTTTTGGAGCATTTTGAGGGGAAAGAACCTAGGTCTTGGGAGAGCTTGACTTCACCACTTTCCTTGGGAGCTTGAGGCCAGGTTTTGGAGGAAATTCTTGAGGAGAGGATGACGAGGAGAGCACTTCACGATGAGTCCACGCCTTCGATTTGCATTTGAGAGAAAGATTGACAAAGGAAGCCACTCCTTGGGTGGCATCCTTGGAAGCGTCATTCGGCGTTGATCCTTTGAGGGAGTGTTCTTATTATGCATTTGGTTATTTTCATGTATTTTCTTACATATTTTGTAATCATGAGCAACTAAACCCCAAGGTCACCGGATGTTGGTGAACCTTGTGGGTGAACTTGTGTATTTTGGATGCTTGTTCTAGTTTTATGTATTTGGTGTGGTTTGTGATCCTTGTTTGGTGATTTTTGAATGCCTTGGTATGTATGAGAACTCTATGTATCAATTCCTAGACAATACTAGGTTGCATGACCATTGCCCTAGTATTAGGCTCACCAAGCTTGGAAGGCAATACACGTACGAATACGTCGTGACCATCGGGTATTAGTATCCCTCCAATTGTTAGGGTTGTCCTTGATTGTGTCTCAACCCTAGCTTGGGGAAATCCACTAAACCCATTGCGATCGTACGAGGATTTGGGCGGAAGCAATTATGTATTCCAATACTCATACCGGATTAGGGACCAACACCGTGACCATCGGGTTGGTCTAATTTAGGGTTTCCCGGTCCAAACCACCCACATGCATGCTAGTTAGGGTATCCTTAGCACTTTAGTAACCCCCGTGGGAATCCTCATCCGTGACCATTCCCTCGTCTTGATCTTTCCCTCCGTATTTATACTTACTATTTGCATGCTCTTTGCTTTAGTAGATTATTTGTAGTTCGTCTTTCAAGTAATTGACTAGGTTGGACAACATTGTGATAAGGAAGTAAGAATAGCTTCTCGGGCCCTTGGGAATACGAGCCCCTCGTGCTTGCGCGAGGGGTATTACTTGGCGACCCCGTGCACTTGCGGGTAAGCAATCAGATTACCTCCTCATTTGGCCAACCTTTCATTGATCTTAAAGTTCTCATCATTTTTTGAGTTTTAATTTTGTCGATCTATCATTTTCATCGAGTTTTCACCGGCATCTTTGAATTTTGTTGTCTAGCTTTGGGTATAAGCGTATCTCTCATCTTTATTGATTTTCATTGTTTAAATTTGTTTTAATTCCCAAGCTTTTTGATGTAAGAATGTTGTAAACTTGAAAATGCATGCTCTTACATCATTTCTTCTCAAGTTTTGCCAAGCATTGAGTTGGAAAGTTTCACTTGGGCACCCACACATTGTGTCTTGTCTCTTGTGTTTCTTGTTTCCTTTGTTCTTAGTTTTGTTGTTTGTTTGTGTGTTTGTTTTATTTTCTTTGTGTGTGTGTGTGATGGATACCTTGAGATGATGTTCTTTTCCACCTTGTAGGTGGAATTGGGACATCAAACGCATCTTTCTCCCTCGACATCTACAAGAATCATCGGTGGCCACCCTGATCTCATGGACTTCAAGATTATGCTTTGAGACTCAGGGAAGTTTATGAAACCCTCTTACTTTGCTTTAGTTGCATATATTTTTCTGAGTTACTAATTTAGTTACATTGGGGACAATGTACTACTTTAAGTAGGGGGTGGACTTTCATGATTTTCGTGAACTTTAAGAATTTTTGAGCAACTTTGCATGTTAGTAAACCAAGGATGGCATGAATGATTCTTGTATGTGTATGATAGTGTAGAACAATGATAGATGCTAAGCTACTCATAACCCTGCACTCTTAAGAATTTTGTGTCATTATCGGCATTTCATCACTTAACCTCCTATGTAGAACCTTGGACACCTAGGTTAGGAAAGCAGTAACCTTCGTGACCCTCTTAGTTGCTAACCCATTCGTGGAGTTTCGTGCTTTGACGTGTTAGGTATTTCTCCTAATAGACTATTAAGGACTTTCCTCTATGTCTTTCGCTCAACATGATCAAAAAAAAAAAAAAAAAAAATTGACAGTGCTCCTCTGCCCTACTAGCGAAGTAACCTGGGGTTCTTGCTCCTAACCAGAGTATGTCTCTCGCCAAAAGCTATAAAGGCATGAGCGCGTTTATATGAATGTGCGAAGTTCCAGGTAATGTGGATTTGTAATTCATGTTAGTCCGAAAAAAAATGTGTAAATATATAGTTATACATGTACATATATGTGTAAAACAGAAGAAAGTGTTATGACCGGTGGTTGTTCGAACAAAAGAGGAAAGATCCTTGGGAGCCTACTAGGAGCATCTCTACCACTTCAAGGCCGAATTCCACTAAGTGGTGTGATTTGCCTCAAGATGTGGTCCTCGGGGTTCTGTCTACCTGACATGGACTACAGGGCTTCGAAGTAGAGGGGTTGCACACACACACCATTCATTGCCATTGAATGCATGGAATTTCTTAAGTGGTTCTAGCTTAGTATCTTGAGTTTTACTATTGCTATTGTACACTTACACTTAAGCCGGAGGTTGTGTATTTAGCCACTTATCAATCCCTTTTGTTCTTCATGTTTGTTTGCTTGGGGACAAGCAAACGCTCAAGTAGGGGGGTATTTGATAAGTGTCTAAATACATCACTTTTATTATGTACATTTTATATACTTTCATGCATTTTTGTATGACTCCGATGCCCTTTACGCGTTTATTTGTTATTATTTTTTCAGGGCATCGGAAGATCATCTAGCGCATGATTGAGCCTTGTTTCAGCATGAATCGAAGAATTTATTGAAGCTCACACGCATCCTTATGTTTCGGGCAAGAAAATAGTGGATTTTCAGTCACCATTCAATGTAGTAGCGTTACTGCAGCATTTGTACTGTAGCAAATTCCATGTAACACCGGTACTGTAGCAGTGTGCGGGCACTGTGTGGCCCGCACACAGCCCGCACAGAGGAGACAGAACGGTGTGTGGGCTGCGTGCCGCCCACACACACTCGGGCATAACATAGAGTTTTTGGTTATTTAAGGGTAGTTAGGGCTTTTTGGGAGGCTGTCTTTGGCTACCCTCTCCTCCATCCTTCTCCACCATCATCCCCACGATCCTCCACCATCATTTCTATCATTTTCCATCACCATCACCGGATTGGAGAGGCAATTTGAAGAGCAAAAGTCAAGGGGAGAATAAAGAAGCACTCAAGGTTGTCATCACGGAGCTTGATCGGCGCGGATCCAGCGAGCTTTCGTCACCACCTTGTAGCCTACATTTGAGAGAGTTTCTTATGAGCATTTCCATTGATTATCTTGTGTATTCTCTCTTTTTATGTGGAACTAGATTCACAAGGTCACCGAGCTCCGGTGAACCTTGGGAGGAGAACTTGTATGGATGATGATAATTGTTTATAAATGATTGTTTGCTTGTTTGTTTGATTTCAATCTATTGTTTTGATGTTCAACCTACAATTGATGGATTCCGTAGGTTTTGATTCATGAATTGTATATGTATGGCGGGATACTTGCATGTATTATGTCACACAATGATTGAAGGGGGATTCAATGTGCCGGTACACCGGAGGTTCCGGGTAACGGTAGCTCCCCGCGTGGTTAGGGTTGTTTTAGCCGAAAGCTCGCATTAGAATAACCCTAATCGAGACTCCCTGTTCCCAATGACATCGTAGGGGTATCTTGTGGATAGAGGAACCTGTACTGGATTAGGGCTACACTACGGAGGTTCCAGGGTAGTCGACTCCCGAGTCTAGAGGATCAAACCTAGCCAACTTAGCACTCAATTTCATATATTCATCCTAACTTGTTCTTCTCCTTAGGGGATCCTCGCCCGAGGCCTCTAGTTATCATTGCTACTTGTTCTTTAGATTGCTTGTATGGTGTGCCTTAGTCCATTTTGTTTATAGCTTTTCTTTTATTTATATTTTCGTATTTGTCTTTTATTCAACAACTCTTGATTTGATCGACTAGATAGTGATACCTAGGAGGAAGTAATAGCAGATCTTGGGGCCTTTGGGAATATGACTCTCCTGTGCTCGCGCGAGAGGTTATTACTTGACGACCCGTGCACATGCGGCAGGAGAGTCGCGCGCTCGCTTCTTTAGCGTGTCGCGCGGCAACCATCAGACGAGATTGAAGAGCTTGTAGCTATGGGAAATTGGAAGAGCTTGCTGTCTATTAGAGATCCAGCCATCCGTTCACTCTCTTTAGATGTGCTCGCATCCTTTGAGTTTGACAGATCACGTAAAGGCTTAACAAGTGCAAATACTATACAGTTTAAGGCTTTTGGGCATGATTACAGTATGTCGGTGACGCAGTTTTCTATTCGCATGGGTTTGTATGGTGAAGCATTTACTAAGACAGAAGATTATGAGAACCTCCCGACTGACTACCCTGGTAGTTTGACCATTCAGGGGCAATATGAATGTTGAGCAGGCCGTGTCATCACTATTCGTGTTCCAGCCCAGAGCCCCTACTCCACCACCTTCTCCAGCTCCAGCAACAGCAAATCCACCCACACCAGTAGAGCCTACAGCAGCACCTGAGGCTACTCCACAGGACACCGATGCTGAGGCATCGTAGTTTTATTTTTATTTTACTTTAGTTATACTTTTTCTTTTATATTTTGGACTTGTAGTACTGATAAGTGCACGTGTTATAGTAATGCGAAGTGTTATTATATTGCAATGAGCATTGATTTAATCAGATTTCATCACTAAAAAGTGTGCAATTGTTTACTTTTGTACATTGTAGGGTTGTGAAGATAAAATGAAGGAAAGGAACAAAGTTAGATCGTGTTTGCCATTGTTGGAAAGATTTTCGGACTAAGCAAAGAACGAGGCATGAGCATAGACTTGTTAGTGTGTGCCAACCTTCTTTGGAAGGGCACAAAGGCAGTCACATTCACAATAACTCTAGCTCATGCTAACAATAAAGACTTCACCAATTAGGAGAATTGAAGCAATCGGCATGATCTACCATTTATTGTGTGCCCAATTCAATGACCTCGATGAAGAAGGACGAATTCGGGAGCGGTTCGGCACAGTTAATGTAGCAGCAATGTAGCAAAAACATTGTTGCAAGTTGCTGTTCACTGTTGGCCGAAATTTAGCATTCCAGAAATTTCACACGAGCATGTGGAAATTCCACACGGCTGTGTGAAATCCCAATATCAGCAATTTTAAAGCTGCGACTCAACATTATAAAAGCCCGATTTGGATACTTTTTTAGAGATCTTTTGACCTATCTTTCTCCCCAACTTCTGGAGTGCGGCTAGGGTTTTGGAGAGGACTTCGTGGAGGTTTCGAGCGCGTCTTCGGCATCGTCACCGACGTCCGGCGACCGCACAAGACCACCGCCACACCATACGCAAGGGGGTTTTCATCGATGTCTTTATTTTGTGCTTTCTTATATACTTTGATGAACATGTATAGCTCCATGAGGAGCTAAACCCCTTGTGGGTATTCGGACTTGTAAACTCTAGGGTTATTATGTTTCTTTGACATTGTTATTATGCTCTTCCATTATTGATGAATAAGAATTGAGTTTCAATCTTGATTTTATCTTGCTATTGTTTTCCCTTAGATGTGACACTAGGGTTGAGAACAATCTAGGTTTTTCTTGGGAGGTGTTACAACTCCTATAGGATTAGACTCTTTCAGATTGAAGAGGGTTGAGAGGGAGAGTTGTGAGGTAGTGATGTACCCCTTTTCCCTCCGGTGTGATTTCTCCCTACCTCCGTTTCCTTGATTTATTAGCGGTCGAGATAGAGTGAAGTGCTAGGTAGATATAGTCCCCTGGGCTTAGTTATGCGAGTAACAGAGTGAAGTGTTGAAGTGAATCCTACGCACTGGGGCTTAATCGAGACTAGGGTTCTTACTCCTGGACCAAAGGGTTAGAACTACACAAAGGAACAGGTTTTATCACTAGGAGTCCCTAGAACTTAATGCAATTCCACGTGGTGTGAGGTTTAGGTAGATGTACTCCCCGGGGCTTAATCGTGAGAGCGATAGAGTGAAGGGTCGATCTAAATCCTAATACCGGGGCATAATTTTGGGGTTAGTCACGGTTGTCCTTAGGTTTGGGACCGTGAGTCTGAGGATTTTCGCGACTCAATTGGCATCAATAGGAGAGTATAATAGCATAGTCTTGCACTAGAAGCATAGATCCTTGAGGTAGCTTGTCCGGATACCCCGCTTCATTCATTGTTAAATCCTCTCTATTCTCTTTTTCTTGCACTTTCTCATCTTCCATTTTTCTATTTAATTTCTCGTCTTTTGGTATAATTGTTTCCACAATTCACTCATCGAATCAATTGATCACTTTTCCGTGCTTCACATAGTTTTAATAGTGAAATCTCATATTCTAACTCCCTATTCCCTGTGGATTCGACTACCCTCTCACCGGGGTAACTTTTATTACTTCGACAAACCCGTGCACTTTCGGGCCGCCTGTTAAAGTTTTTGGCGCCGTTGCCGGAGAATAGGCGTTTTAGATATTTGTTTTTTACTATTTTAGCTATCCACTTCGTTTTCTATTTCACAATTTCTTATTCTTCCATCGCTCTAAATTGCTTTCTTTTGTATGTTTACTCTTTCTTGCGAGGAACCTAAATGGAGATTGATTAAGCTATTGAGCTAAATTCTGGAGTTGAAGCTCTCGGTACAAGGCTTGATAGAATTATTGCTTCACAACAACAAAGCAATCCATGCTATAACACACATCATCCAAATGAGAGAAGCTACCAAATTTTTTTATGGAATAATGATGGACAACATTGGGAAGCACCTGAAGAGCAATTTCAAAAGGATGAGATACTTGAAGAGGATGCACCTCAGTGGAAAAAAGCATTAGCTAACTTTATTGAAGCATCAGATGCCTCTTGCCGAAGTATGGAAGCCACACGAAAGTGTCATGAAGCCTCCTATAACAACCTCGAGCATCAATTAGGATGGATACTTGACACACTCTCCAAGGAAAATGAAGTGTTTGAGCAAGCAACGCAAGTTCCTTGGAGAGATGATGTGGTAGTGAACGGTAATGAAGAAATGAGACAGACCAAGTACGATGATGTAGAAATCGAAGAAGAAAAGGAAGAACATTGTTTGGAGGATTGGGATTGCTTGAATGAAGATGGTGCTTGTGAACAAGGAAATTTTCAAGGGGATTTGCTAGTGTCATGTTCCTTTCAAGATGAAAATACACAAGAAGAAGCAAACGCTAAGGTAATGGAGCAAGCATCCTTCTTTGGGATTGATCAACTCAAAAAAAGCAAGAAAGAGATTTTGGGAAGGGAAAAAGATGTGGGGAGGATATTTAAACCATCCAATGACCCACCTATGCTAAGCTTGGACAATTCCTAACCTAAATTGTTTCCTTGGAGGCCAAAAGTAAGATGGTTGGACCCTCCACCAAATACTCCACCCCGGCAAGTAGATTTTTGGTTCAAAGGAAGTAGCTATGCAATGTCTTGTCGGGAGGAATACACTCTTTTCAAGCCGCCATAAGGTAAGGAAGAGGTACGTCAAGCTTAGTGACGTTAAACAAGCGCTTTTTGGGAGGCAACCCAAGTTTTTATTGTTTTTCTAGGACCTAGTTTAGTTTTAGGTTGAATAAAAGTCTTAGTTTTGGTGTCCTGAAGTTTTAATGCATGTGTTGCGATTTTTAGTGTGGATTGTTGACGTTTTCGTGTGCCTTAATGTTAATTGATGAAGTTTAAGTTGGTTGAGTGTGTTTTAGATTGTCTCTGGTCGTATTTTTATGATTTGCACAGGCTCTAAGTGGTTTAAAAGGGTTTCTGAATTTTTTGAAAGAGTCTGTGAATTTTTCTAAGTAAACCAGAGAAAAACACACGGTCGTGTGGAATTTCCACACGGGAGTGTGTTACCAAATCAGATCTCAACTAGTGAGGACACAGCGGCGTGTGTATGCCCCTGTGAACAACCTCAGAAGGGGCACACGGCCGTGTGGACATCTCGCAGAACTTCAACTCTTTTTCTAGAGAGTCCACAGGGGCGTGTGGGTGCCCCTGTGAGTGCCACTGTGCTAATGCACACGGCCGTGTGGAAATTCCACAAGGCCGTGTGAAACTCTGCAGAGAAAACCCTTCTTCTCGAGAATACACAGGGGCGTGTGGGTGCCCCTGTGAGTGCCACTGTGCTAATGCACATGGCCGTGTGGAAATTGCACAAGGCCGTGTGAAACTCTGCAGAGAAAACCCTTCTTCTCGAGAATACACAGGGGCGTGTGTGTGCCCCTGTGGGAGAACTTGTGAAAGGCACACCGCCATGTAGAATTTCCACAGGGCCGTGTGGAATACTTAGCATTTCACGGGCAAGTCAGAGAGGCCACAGGGGCGTGTGGGTGCCCCTGTGGCCGGCCTTGTGTTCTTGGTCAGGTTGGGCACACGGCCGTGTGGAAATTCCACACGGCCGTGTGAAAATTTTCAGAGACTTTCGAAGTTTTTTCGTGAATCCACAAGGCCGTGTGGGTGCCCCTGTGGATCCCCCTGTGAAGGCACACGCCCGTGTGGAGTAGTTCAGAGAGTGACTAGAGTGCGCACAGGGGCGAGTGTTGGCCCCTGTGAACCCTAATTTCAGAGGCACACGGCCGTGTGGAATTTCCACACGGCCGTGTGAATTCTCAGAACTTCAAAAGCCGTGCGTTTTCATTTAGATTTCACTCGTGCCTCTTGATTCTTCCACTCTAAATCCTCTCTTACCCTCTCTACTACTTTTCTGACCATCTCAGAGGATTTTTGAGGTTTTATTGGAGTTTTTCCGGCTGATTCTAAGTATTCCTTCATCCACTCTGTCGATAAGGACTTCAAAGCCTTCTTCTTCGTCAATTCTTAATTTGATTCGTTCTGTTGGGTGATTTCGCTTGTTTTAAATGCTTATTGTGTGTACGAACATGTTTAGAGATGAATTAGAATGAATTACAATGTAAATTTTGGATTTTTAGCCACCACGGCTGATAAGTGCTTGTGTTATAGTATCGCGAAGCGCTATTATCTTACATTAAGCATACCTTTTATCAGGTTTTATCACTAAATGTGTGCATTTGTGTTCTCTTGTGCATTGAAGGTATTGTGGAGCCTATTTGGAGAAGAATAATGAAATTAGGTCGCGTTCACCAATGTTGGGATGTTCTCGGACCAAGCAAGGAACGAAGCACGTATTTGGACTTGTGGATGTGTGCCAACCTCTTTTGGAGGGGCACAAAGGCAGTCACATTCACAACAAGTCCAATCCGTGTTACTTAGGAGAATCTCGCGAAAGAAGAAGACTTGAAGCAATCTGCGCGACCTACCGTTGCTTGTGTACCCAAGTAATGGCCTCGATGAAGAACAATGGACCCGGGAGTCGTTTCGGCAAGTTACCAAGCCTGTTCAGCTGAAGATTAGTGTTCCAGAGAAGTCACACGGGCGTGTGGAAAGTCCACACGGCCGTGTGAGCCATTTTCCAGCCAGACAGAGAAGTCACACGGGCGTGTGGAAATTCCACACGGCCGTGTGTTTTGCGATTTCAGCCATCCAGTGAAGACACACGGGCGTGTGGAAATTCCACACAGCCGTGTGAAATTAATTTTTTCAGCCGAGACAGAAGCTTCACACGGGCGTGTGGAAATTCCACACGGCCGTGTGAAGCCCCCGATAAGTCCAATTTTAAAGCCGCGATTCAACTATATAAAAGGGGATTTTTGCAACCTTTTGAGGAATCTTTGGACCTATCTTTTCCCCAACTTTCTGGAGCGCGGCTAGGGTTTCGGAGAGGATTTCGTGGAGGTTCTAGCGCGTCGTCGGCATCGATTTCGAGGTTCGACGTTTGCACAAGACCACGGCCACACCAATTCGAGGGGGTTTTTCATTGATGTCTATGTTTTATGCTTTATTTCTCACGTTGATGAACATGTATAGCTCTATGAGGAGCTAAACCCCTCGTGGGGTATTCGGACTTGTAAACTTTAGGGTTTCTTATGTTTCTTTGACATTGATTATTATGCTTTCCATCGTTGATGAATAAAATTGAGTTTTTAATCTTGATTATCCTTTCATATTGTTTTCCCTTAAACGTGATATTAGGGTTGAGAGCAATCTAGGCTTTCCTTTGGAGGTGTGACAACTCCTATAGGATTGGACTACTCAAGATTAAAGAGGGTTGAGAGGGAGAGTTGTGAGGTAGCAATGTACCCCTTTCCCCTTCGATGTGATTTCTCCCTACCTCCGATTCCTTGATTTAATAGCGGTCGAAATAGAGTGAAGCAATAGGTAGATAAACTCCCCTAGGGCTTAGTTACGCAAGTAATAGAGTGGAGGGTTGTAGTGAATCCTATTTGCTGGGGCTCAATTTAGACTAGGGTTCTTCCACCTGGACCAAAGGGTTAGAATTACGTATAGGAACAGGTTTAATCACTAGGAATCCCTAGAGCATAATGCAACTCCACATAGTGTGAGGTTTAGGCAGATGGACTCCCCTGGGGCTTAGTCATCTAGGTGACAGAGTGAAGGGTGTTGTGAATCCTAACACCGGGCATAGTGTTGGAGTTAGTCACAGTTGTCCTTAGGTTTGGGACCGTGAGTCTTAGGATATCCTCGACTCAATTGACATCAATAGGAGAGTATAATATCATAGTCTTGCACTTGAAACATAGACCCTAGAGGTAGCTTGTCCGGATACCCTCTTTTATTCATTGTTAGTCCTTCTCGATTTTCCTACTGGCACTTCTTTCTTCCATCTCTCTACTTAGTTTATTGCTTTGCATTATTTTCACTCATCAATCTTATTATCGTTCTCCGTATTCTGCATAGCTTAACTAGTGAAACCTTATATTCTATCTCCCTATTCCCTGTGGATTCGACTACCTTCTCACCAAGGTAAATTTATTACTTCGACAAACCCGTGCACTTGCGGGATACACGCAAGGGGTCGTGTCAACGGCCGTGGGCTCTGTCCGCCAGAAGCTCCACACGGGCGTGTGGAAATTTCACACGGCCGTGTGGATTTCTGCAGATTGTTCTGTTTAACTATTTCTAATCGATTCTCTTTTCAATCTTGCAGATATGGCTTCCAGGTCCAAGAAATCGGCTGGGAAGCGGCCCCGTGAGCCCACACCCCTTCCAGACGAGACCTAGTTCAGTATACTTGAGCACCAGGCCAGGTTGGAGCGATTATCTACACTGCGGTTTGGCCAGTCACGATACCTCAACCTGAGCATTATCAGAGGAATTCAGGGGGTGACAGTATTGCCGACGAGGTTAAGGAGGTACTCTCGATGGGTAGTTGGAAGAGATTACTGAGGATCAGAGATCCAACCATTCGGGGAGTGACACTTGAGTTCTTGGCCTAGTTCGAGTTTGATAGATGGCACAGGGACTTCCCTACTCCTGACGCGATTCAGTTCAGGGGATTAGGCCAACATTTTAGCCTCAGGGTGACCCAGTTCTTGATCCATATGGGGTTATTTGACGAGGCCTATACACATACATAGGAGTATGAGGTTCTTCCTACCGACTACCCGAGCAGTCTTACTCCACAGAGGGGCAACAGGGATTTGTGCGGAGAGGGCCAGTATGAACCAGGGGTCTCGAAGGCCACGTGCTTATCCCGCCCGGCCTACAGATACGTACATGCCATTCTGAGTAGATCAGTGAGTGGCCGGGGTGATAGCACTGGAGTTCTGAGCCGGCAGGAGCTTCTCTATCTATACTCTATGGCTCAGAGGGTACCATTGCACCTAGGGTACATCCTAGCAGAGTATTTACGCCATCAGGACAAGTACCCTAGGGTGGGAGTGATCTTCACAGGACCCTACATTTCGAGACTTCTCATCGGGACAAGTCTCAGAGATGGAGTGCGAGGACAGAGAAAACCAGTGTACCAGCTCCTCTGGGCGCAGATACACTGAGGATGATGGGATGATCCGCAAAGCGGGATCAGGGACCTATACTTGGATCATACCCCAGTCAGATCAGGCAGAGGGGTTCCAGGCAGCCTTGGAGCCACCTCCGACACACACAGAGGCCGAGGCACCACCCATAGCACCGGAGCCACCTCCGGTGCGCATTTTCTTTCCCTCCCGAGGCCAGGAAAGGTTGGAGCGCCTCGAGAGCGCAGTGGGGGTGCTACAGACCGAGGTGGCCGAGGTGAGGGCCACACAGGCTGCACAGCACTTAGAGACAATGACGCGGCTCGATGCGATACACAGACTACTCGAGCAGGCCGTGTCATCACCATTCGTAATCCAGCCCCTGGCCCCCACTCCTCCACCACCATCTCCCCCAGCACCAGCAGCAGATCCACAGACATATTCAGAGCCTCCAGCAGCACCACAGGCCACCACTGAGGACACTGACACTGAGGCGTCTGAGTTTTAGCTTTTATTTGTTTTTTGATTTCCATTCTTGCACTTTTATTATATTTTGGACATGTAATACTTAGAAAGGATTCTCCTTCTGAGTTTATCTTTTAGTTTGCTTTTCTTTTTATCTCGAGTTGTATTCATTGTTTCATATTTTATATACTCGAGTTTTTATTGAGCTATACTGAACCCTTGTGTATGTGTGTGCAGATGGTCTTGGATGAAAGGAATCTAAGGAATAGTAATAGACATGGCCATGGGACCGTGTCTGCTTCACAACCCATTGAGACTCAACTCTCAATGCACCTAGCTCCATCAAAAGCAACACTTGGAGTTCAGGGGAGTAATGTTTCAAGTGCCTACTTCCACACTAATTGGTTTACAATTCTTAACTTTTATTGTTCTTGCATGCGTACATTAAGGACAATGTACATCTTAAGTATGGGGGGAGTTCACATTGCACACACCTTTACTTGTGCGTTCAATTGCTTATACTCATGTAGCCTATGGCGGTTCACCTTAGTTGCAACGGTTGTATTCTTATAGTTTAGGAGAATTTTTAACATTGTATCCTATCATGCTCTAGTTTCTACTTGAATTTTAGGGAATTTTTGCTCGATTATCTTATATTGCACAACTTACTCTTGGAATCTTTTGGAAACTCAATCTTGAAGTTTTTAAGGACAAGTTTATCATCGTTCTTAGTTTTACTTTGGAAAATGCATATATAAAAAAATAATAAATAAATGAAAAAGATGAAAAAAATGAAAAAAATATATATATATGGAAAAAAAAATACATATGACTTTTTTTGAATAGTTGCTTTGTTTTATGTATGCATTTGGGGTGGAAAGAGCTACCACCTATGAAGTATGTAGCTACTCTCGTAAGTCGGATACAAGTTATGCCCTAACGAGAGAAAGAGCTATCTTATGGGATGCGTGAAGCTACTACCCCGGTAGAAAGAGCTACCTCCTCGAAAGTGTGAAAGCCATCTTTGGCGGCCGCCTAGGAAAGGGCTACCTTCAAGGATGTGTGAAGCTACTACTTCCTTCTCTCTTTAGTTTTGTTTTTGTATATAAATAAGTCCTTTCTAACAAAAGTTTGAGGAGTACTCGTTGGTTCTCTTGAGTGAACTCGCACACACTAACACATTTTCGAGTTTTTATCCTTTTTTATTCGAGTTTTTAGCTAGAGCAATGATAACCTTATGCATTGTTTTTATTTTGCCTTACTTGTAGAATGCTTCTTTTGCATATTTCTGGTGAACCTAAGGCCGAGCACTTTCAATTGTTCTTCCCAACTACTTTCGCGTTTTATTTTTGCTTGAGGACAAGCAAAAGATTAAGTGTGGCGGGATTTGATAAGTGCTCGTTTTATATTAATGCGAAGTGTTATTATCTTGCAATGAGCATTGATTTAATGAGGTTTCATCACTAGAAAGTGTGCAATTGTTTACTTTTGTGCATTGTAGGTTTGTGAAGATAAAATGGAGGAAAAGAACAAAGTTAGATCGTGTTTGCCATTGTTAGGAAGATTTTCGGACCAAGCAAAGAACGAGGCATGAGCATATACTTGTGAGTGTGTGCCAAACTCCTTTGGAGGGGCACAAACACAGTCACATTCACAATAAGTCTAGCTCATGCTAACAATGAAGACTTCACCAATAAGTCTAGCTCATGCTAACTGTAGTAGCATTGTAGCAAATTACTGTAACAAAACAATGTAGCAAGTTACTGTTCACTGTCGGCCGAAATTCAGCATTCCAGAAATTTCACACGGCCGTGTGAAATCCCGATTTTAGCAATTTTAAAGCCACAAGTCAACATTATAAAAGCCCGATTTGAATACTTTTTGAGGGATCTTTTGACCTATCTTTCTCCCCAACTTCTGGAGTTCGGCTAGGGTTTTGGAGAGGACTTCGTGGAGGTTACGAGCGCGTCTTCGGCATCATTACCGACGTCCGGTGACCGCACAAGACCACGGCCACACCATACGCAAGGGGGTTTTCATCGATGTCTTTATTTTGGGCTTTCTTATATATTTTGATGAACATGTATAGCTCCATGAGGAGCTAAACCCCTTGTGGGTATTCGGACTTGTAAACTCTAGGGTTATTATGTTTCTTTGACATTGTTATTATGCTCTTCCATTATTGATGAATAAGAATTGAGTTTCAATCTTGATTTTATCTTGCTATTGTTTTCCCTTAGATGTGACAATAGGGTTGAGAACAATCTAGGTTTTTCTTGGGAGGTGTGACAACTCCTATACGATTAGACTCTTTAAGATTGAAGAGGGTTGAGAGGGAGAGTTGTGAGGTAGCGATGTACCCCTTTCCTCTCCGGTGTGATTTCTCCCTACCTCCGTTTCCTTGATTTATTAGCAGTTGAGATAGAGTGAAGTGCTAGGTAGATATACTCCCCTGGGGCTTAGTTACGCGAGTAACAGAGTGAAGGGTTGAAGTTGATGAGTGTCCGCAAGCGCACGGGTCGCCAAGTAATACCCCTCGTCCAAGCACGAGGGGGTCGTATTCCCAACGGCCAAGGAACTACTATTACTTCTCCTTCATCTATTTCCTAACCTAGCAATTGTATGATAAAAGTAAGATAAGAAGAATAACAAATAGAAAACTATAAACACATGGACTAAGGCTCACCACATAAGCATACTAAGGAAGCAAGTAACAATGAATGTTCGAGGTCCCCGGGCGAGGATCCCCTCGGGACTACTAAAGCTAGAAGGATACTTGAATAACATAGGCAAAAGTGGTTAGGCCAAGAGATGTCCAAAGGTAGGTCACCCCGATGGTCACGGTGATAACCCCTAATCCGGTACGAGTATTGGAAAACGGAATCACTTCCGCCCAAATCCTCACACAATTGCAATGCGCTTAGGGAAATCCCTAATTAAGGTCAAACACAACGTCTAGGTTGAACCCTAATGGTTGGAGGGGTACGAAATACCCGATGGTCACGGCATATTCGTACATGTATCCCTTCTAAGCCAAGCATGTCTAGTACAAGGGCGATGGTCACGCAACCAAGTACAACCTAGAATTCAAACCACAGAGTTCTCATGCAATTTGATACAATAAAGAACACAAAGCTTAGACCACAACCAAACTAAATACCAAAAATATACTCAAAGTATCCATACAAGCAAGTTCATCCCAAGGTTCACTGAATGCCCGGTGACCTTGGTAGTCTAGTTCAACATCAATAAAGGAGAAAGTGTAAAGAACAAGACATACAAGCTAAAGCATATAACAAACTCCCCTAAGATGAACACTAGAGGTGGTGATGAGAACTTGATGGATCCATGCCAACAAGCTCCTAGATCTTCTCCTTGATTGCGCTCCTTTTCTCCCCTTCGATTTGCACCCCAGATCAGCCTTCTCCAGCAGCCTTGAAGCTGTTGAAACCCTAGATGGTGGTGGAGGAGAAGTGGTGGCCAAAAGTCAAGAGAAATGATGCCCTAAAGGCCTATAAAACCTAATTCCAGCACGTTATGCGGGTTGGCATACGGGCCAACATACGGGCACTGTAACACCCCGAGTTTCGTGTAAGTTGCTGCAGTGAGTGTTACAGTAAAATGCTACAGTACTCCTGCTATAGTGTTGCTACTACAGGAACTATGTGCAGTCAGTCATGCGCCCGTATGGGTACCCGTATGGATCTCCAAACTTATCCGTTTCACCAAAGTTTCCGTACTATAGTGTCGCTATAGTGATGCTATAGTACCGGGCTCGAAAATGGTCTTTTCATATCGATTTCTTCTAAAATCTCGTTGTCGAGCTCCCCACGGTATCTTCTGTGCCTATAACACGAAATAACCCAATTTAGACCGAAAACGGGCATCCACACATATAAAAATAGTCGACTAATACGCAAACATACGAAAATAATACGTACAGTTAGGCGTTTATCAAACATCCCCACACCTAAGCGTTTGCTTGTCCCCAAGCAAACAAACATGAAAAACAGGGGCAAGAAGATAAATGACTAACTGTACGACCTCAAGCTCAATAGTACAGAACTCCACAAGCATGAGTAGGTAGAAATCAAGAAGTGAGCTGTTCAATGAATAGTCAAGTAATGCTAGCTCTGTTTCTGCTAGAGTGCCCCGTGAGTGTGTGCTAACTCCCACCTTGACCTCCACATCCTGGATTACCCCAGGATGACCATTCACCCCACGCACAATGAAGACGACATTAAAATGTTAAATACACCCTCAATACTCAGTTAAGAGTCCTTTAGTTCCTAGATAAAACTTTAGCTCATAAGTGACTATGCAGTAAGCTCCAGGGGATCAAGATACTTTATTACTCTCACATATGTACAGAGATACACTTTTTTTTTTTTTTGAGTCCGACTAACGTAGACTGCGCAAAAATCTTTCAGACGGATGCACATGCTGGCCAGGCACAAGAGCCACCCATCCTACTTGATTACAGTCTACATAGACGCATTCATGGTATACTAGCAGAGGAATACTGTCATAGATTCTCTTTTTTTTTCTTCTTTTTTTTCACAATTCTTTTACATGTATAGACTAACTCTCAATTCCCCTGGTCAAACCCACTACAATAGTGCACTTTAGGCTAAAGAAAATAGTGAAGGAACACAAAAGCTCTTAAAAGAGTATTGAAAATAGAATTTAACAGTCTAATCCCAAAATCATTATGATGGGTTGGTTGGAGTATACAAAGTGGAAGTGATCATGAACAAGTATAAGGATGCACTAAAGATGAAACAAAGCTACATTCAAGCACAAGTAAAGTACAGCTCACAACTATCATTCTACCAAGCCAGGAAGTCCTTAACAATGAAATCATAGCTATCATAGGTAGTTAAGCATGCAATTGCAAAGAAATTTTCAAAGTTCACGAAAAACTTTTAAAGTTCACGAAAAACCAAATCCACCCCCCACTTGAAGATGCACATTGCCCTCAATGTGCCTAAGCAATAAAATGTAACAAGATAGACAATGAAAAACATAGTAGGAGGGTTTCGTGAACTTCCCCGAGTCTCAAAGTATGTGTCTTGAAGTCCATGAGATCGGGGTGACCACCAACGGTTCTTTTACAAAATGGAGGAAGAAAGTGTGCTTGATGCCCAAAATCCACCCTGCAAGGTAGACAAGAACATCAACTCAAGGCATCTATCACTCACCCAAGAAGAAGATAAAACAAGAAACAAGAACACACACAAACAAGCAAGCAAACAACTAACATAACAAAAACAATTAAACAAGTGATATTCCAAGCAAGTTCTGTGTGCAATCAATACCATGAAGTCCAATTCTTTTTATTGCAAGTGTTGTAGGATATTTACAATGATGCTACAAGTGAACAAATAAATTCAAGAGAAATTTCAGCCCAAAGTTACTGTAGCACAGTGTTGAAAGAGGTAGAGTTTCCCCTTGTTTTTGAAGCCCAAGAATTTACAAATAATGTCACAAAATACAAATAAATCAAAGATTACACATTCATACATCATTCCTCAAAGTTTGAAGCAAGATAAGCATGAAAATCAAGAAAAAGAAACACATTTGCTTCAAAACACATGTTAGGGCTCCAAAGCTTGAATCGGCAAAGATCGGTGAAGATCATGGTGGAACCCCCAATAAATCATGCAAATTAGGTCCATGTACATAGAATATTCGTGTATAGGAAGAAAAATGGGGAAAAACAGCGAAAGAATGAAGGAAAACGGATGAGAGATGAGAGAGTTATGAAGAAAATGGTGAAGGGGTACACACTTTAAAGTTCAGTCCGAGCATCCATGCGGGCAAGCATATGCCCATATGCATGCCCATATAAAGTTCTGGATTTGTATATGGGCATGCATATGCTCAAGAAACGGCCTGTTTCTAGATTTTTCATCAAGGACTCATCCGAACACCCAAAAATCACATAAAAACAAAGCCAAATACACCCACAACAACCACAAACATGATATTTGATGCATGAAGATGAATGAAAACACAAAGAACTCACAGGAACCATTAAGGAACATGATAAAAAAAATTAAGAAAAATAGCTAAACAACCACAACAACATACTCAAAATCTAAAGAACACTCAAGCCAGCAAACACATCAAAATACGAAAACACACATGCAATGAAATTTAATGCTTGGGTTGCCTCCCAAGAAGCGCTTGTTTAACGTCATTAGCTCGACGTGTTTTACCTCAAGGGGGCTTGAAGACGGTGTGTTCCTCCCGGCTAGAGGTTGCATAAGAACTACCAAGAAAAGTGAAGCGTACCTTCCAGGATGGTGTCAAAGTGGAGACCAAGCATGAGTTACCTTTTGGCCTCCATGGAAAAAGCTTGGGCCGGGCATTGCACAATTTAAACTTTGGCGGATCCTTGGATGGCTTGAATCTCCTCCCCGCCTCTACTTTGGTCCCGGCTGAATTTCCTTGGAGCATCCACAAAGCTTGTTTTGGCCTGCAAGGGAATAAGTAAGGTTGAAAAATTTCAAACTTGGCATGGGTGGGTCCTTGGGGGGCGTAAACCTCCTACCCACATCTCCTTCTTCAACCAATGTCAATCTTCCTTTAATTACACACAAAAATTGTTTGGGCCTCCAAGGAAATAGATTTGGTTGGGACGTGTCTAACCTCGGCATAGGTGGGTCATTGGATGGCTTCAAGCCCCAACCCATATTTTCTTTTGTCCCAAATAATTCTTTCTTGTGCTTGGTTTTCTTGTTAGCTTTTATACAAATGGCTTCCTCAAGTGCTATCAATTGTGCTCTCTCGACTCCTTCAACCTCCAATATACCAAAGTTCTCTTCTTTTTCATTATAGG
Organism: Dioscorea alata; assembly: GCA_020875875.1. NCBI lineage: Eukaryota > Viridiplantae > Streptophyta > Magnoliopsida > Dioscoreales > Dioscoreaceae > Dioscorea > Dioscorea alata. The sequence goes on along the minus strand of CM037020.1, from coordinate 11,071,326 downwards.
TTGTAGTTGGGCCTTCCATTATTGGCTCACCAATTTGTTGTTCAACCCGGCTCTCTAGCTTGTGAAGAGAAGCTTGCACAGCCGAAAATGTGGCATGGATGACCTCAAATCTAGGTTCATATTTGGTATCAAGGACCGAGTATTGTTCAGATTGGGTCGTAGCAAGATGTCCAACCTGGTTCTCAAGAGAATGAAGGGAGGCATGGACATTCCTCAGTATGGTGCCAAACTCATCAAGTCTCTTTTCGCAGCTCTGAAACCTTCTTTCTGTGTTGATCATAAATTTGGCCAATACATCCTCGGTAGTGTACTTCCTCTCTTGCGATGTTCCATGGTTAAGAGTTGGAGGGCAATTTTAAGCTTGCATTTGTCAAGAATAGTATACCTCGCACAAAAAGAAAACATAAAGTGACACAAAGGAAAACAAGAAAACGAAAGTAGATAATAAAATAAAATAATATGTACAAAAAAAAAAAAAAAACACAAAGTGAAACAAAGAAAAACAAAACAAACACAATATACACTAAAATAATATGTACAACAACAGAAAAATGGCTAGAGCAATAGACTACAGGTTTTCCTAGTATTCCTTGAAGTCTCCGGCAACGGCGCTAAAAACTTGATGAGTGCCCGCAAGCGCACGGGTCGCCAAGTAATACCCCTCGCCCAAGCACGAGGGGGTCGTATTCCCAAGGGCCAAGGAACTACTATTACTTCTCCTTCATCAATTTCCTAACCTAGCAATTGTATGATAAAAGTAAGATAAGAAGAATAACAAATAGAAAACTATAAACACATGGACTAAGGCTCACCACATAAGCATACTAAGGAAGCATGTAACAATGAATGTTCGAGGTCCCCGGGCGAGGATCCCCTCGGGACTACTAAAGCTAGAAGGATACTTGAATAACATAGGCAAAGGTGGTTAGGCCAAGAGATGTCCAAAGGTAGGTCACCCCGATGGTCACGGTCATAACCCCTAATCCGGTACAAGTATTGGAATACGGAATCACTTCCGCCAAAATTCTCACACGATTGCAATGCGCCTAGGGAAATCGCTAATTAAGGTCAAGCACAACGTCTAGGTTCAACCCTAATAGTTGGAGGGGTATGAAATACCCGATGGTGACGGCGTATTCGTACATGTATCCCTTCTAAGCCAAGCATGTCTAGTACAAAGGTGATGGTCACGCAACCAAGTACAACCTAGAATTCAAACCACAGAGTTCTCATGTAATTTGATACAATAAAGAACACAAAGCTTAGACCACAACCAAACCAAATACCAAAAATATACTCAAAGTATACATACAAGCAAGTTCATCCCAAGGTTCACCGGATGCCCGGTGACCTTGGGAGTCTAGTTCAACATCAGTAAAGGAGAAAGTGTAAAGAACAAGAGATACAAGCTAAAGCACATAACAAACTCCCCTAAGATGAAGACTAGAGGTGGTGATGAGAACTTGATGCATCCACGGCAACAAGCTCCTAGATCTTCTCCTTGATCGCGCTCCTTTTCTCCCCTTCGATTTGCACCCTAGATCAGCCTTCTCCCGCAGCCTTGAAGCTGTTGAAACCCTAGATGGTGGTGGAGGAGAAGTGGTGGCCAAAAGTAAAGAGAAATGATGCACTAAAGGCCTTTAAAACCTAATTCCAGCAAGTTATGCGGGTTGGCATATGGGCCGACATACGGGCACTGTAGCACCCCGAGTTTCGTGTAAGTTGCTGCAGTGAGTACTATAGTGTTGCTGCTACAGAAACTATATGCGGTCAGTCATGCGCCCGTATGGATCTCCAGACTTAGCCGTTTCACCAAAGTTTCTATGCTACAGTGTCGCTATAGTGATGCTACAGTATCGGGCTCGAAAATGGTCTTTTCTTATCGATTTCTTCTAAAATCTCATTCTCGAGCTCCCCACGGTATCTTCTATGCCTGTAACATGAAATAACCCAATTTAGACCGAAAACGGGCATCCACACATATAAAAATACTTGACTAATACTCAAATATATGAAAATAATACGTACGGTTAGTCGTTTATCAGAAGTGAATCCTACGCACTAGGCCTTAATCGAGACAAGGGTTCTTCCTCCTAGACCAAAGGGTTAGAACTACACATAGGAACAGGTTTTATCACTAGGTGTCCCTAGAACTTAATGCAATCCTATGTAGTGTGAGGTTTAGGTAGATGTACTCCCTTGGGGCTTAATCGTGCGAGCGATAGAGTGAAGGGTCGATGTGAATCCTAATACCGGGGCATAATGTTGCGGTTAGTCACGGTTGTCCTTAGGTTTGGGACCGTGAGTCTGAGGATTTTCTCGACTCAATTGGCATCAATAGGAGAGTATAATAGCATAGTCTTGCACTAGAAGCATAGATCCTATAGGTAGCTTGTCCGGATACCCCGCTTCATTCAATGTTAAATCCTCTCTATTCTCTTTTTCTTGCACTTTCTCATATTCCATCTTTCTATTTAATTTCTCGTCTTTTAGTATAATTGTTTCCACAATTCACTCATCGAATCAATTGACCACTTTTCCGTGCTTCGCATAGTTTTAATAGTGAAATCTCGTATTCTAACTCCCTATTCCCTGTGGATTCGACTACCCTCTCACCGGGGTAACTTTTATTACTTCGACAAACCCGTGCACTTTCGGGCCCCCTGTCAAAGTTTTTGGCGCCGTTGCCGGGTATAGGCGTTTTAGATATTTGTTTTTCACTATTTTAGCTATCCACTTCGTTTTCTATTTCACAATTTCTTATTCTTCCATCACTCTAAATTGTTTTCTTTTGTATGTTTACTCTTTCTTACGAGGAACCTAAATGGAGATTGATCAAGCTATTGAGCTATATTCTCAAGTTGAAGCTCTCAGTAAAAGGCTTGATAGAATTATTGCTTCACAACAACAAAGCAATCCATGCTATAACACATATCATCCAAATGAAAGGAGCTACCAAAATTTTTTATTGAATAATGATGGACAACATCGGGAAGCACCTCAAGAGCAATTTCAAAAGGATGAGATACTTGAAGAGGATGCACCTCAGTGGAAAAAAGTGTTAGCTAACTTTATTGAAGCATCCGATGCCTCTTGGCGAAGTATGGAAGCCACACGGAAGTGTCATGAAGCCTCCTATAACAGCCTCGAGGATTGATAAGTGCAAAAATACATCATGTTTTAGCTATGATGTTCTTGTACATTCATGCAACTTATGTGTATTTTCGATGAGTTTTTGCACACTTGATGTTTTATTTTCATTTCAGGGTTTCGAGGACCAAGTGCGCAAGTTTCGACCGTATTCGTGTCATTCCGGGGAAGATTGAAGAAGAAACGAAGAGTTGGAGCACCCTGGAAGCCGACGCGCCGCACACGGACACATTTTCTCGGCCGTGTGCGGCCACTGTGCGGCCCGCACAGTGGCCGCACAAGGGAGACAGAGAGGTGTGCGGCCAGTGTGCGGCCCGCACACTGGCCGCACAGCACAGCCAGAAGGCTGTGCGGGCACTGTGCGGCCCGCACAGTGCCCGCACACCTTCGGGCTATATATGCTTGTTCTGAAGAGTTTTTGAGGGGATTTTTTGGGTTCTCATCCGGCCTCCACTTGTCCTAGACTTCATTTCACCATTTCTTGAGGGATTTTGGAAGGATTTTCGGCTAGATTCGAAGGAGAGAAGAAGGGGAAGACGTTGAGAAGCTTCATAGGGCTCGCCGGCGCGGATCCGACGAGCTACGCCATCAACCCTAGTCGACATCTTCGAGGGGGTTTTTCTTGTTTTTATTGGATGGAATTGTTGTATGATGAGCTCCTTAGTTTTGTGATGTTGAACTAAACCTCCCAAGGCCGCCGGGCTCCCGGTGAACCTTGGGAGGAGACTTTGTATGAATGACCTATATTTTGCTTTAAATGAATGTGTTAGTTTGATTGTTTGGTTTTAGTTCATCATCATGTTGTTCATTCTACAATGGATGGATTCCGTAGAATTGATTTTGAATGATACTTGTTTGGCGGGATGCTAGCTTGTATTAGGTCCTTTGATGAGCTAAAGAGGGTAACATGTATTAATACACCGGAGGTTCCGGGTGTTAATAGCCTCCCGCGCGATTAGGGTTAATTTAGCCGAGAGCGTGCATTAGATTAACCCTAATCAAGACTCCTTGTTCTCATTGACATCGTAGGGGTATTTTCTGGATAGAGAAACCCGTACTGGATTAGGGCTACACTACGGAGGTTCCGGGGTAGTCGACATCCGAGTCTAGCGGACCGAAACCAAGCCAACCCTAGTTTTATAATTATCTTGGTCATTCGTATTTAGTCTTCTCCCGGGGGAATCCTCGCCCGAGGCCTTCCATAATTATTGGATTCTTCATCTCTATTTTATTCCGGATTGAGTTTTATCTTATTTGCATTTCTTTACTTGTTTTTATTATTTTAATATTGCTTCAACCCTGTTTCGATCGACTAGAAAGTGACTCCCAAAAGGAAGTAATAGTAGATCTCGGGCCCTTGGGAATACGACCCTCTTCGTGAGGTTTATTACTTGACGACCCGTGCACTTGCGGCCGGGGAGTCGCGTGCTAGCTCTGTAGCTAGTCGCGCGCTCGCTCATCAAGTTTTTGGCGCCGTTGCCGGGGAACATCCGAGAATTCTAGGAAAACTTTTGGATCATTGCTCTAGTCATTTCGCTTTCATTTGTAATTATCCATCTTTTATTGTTTTTGTTTTCGTCATTTTTATATATTCACTAATATCTCTTTTGTCTTTTGTTTTCTCAGGGGTTCTGTGCATGACTCGTGCAAACCCCACTGGGTTTGTAGAGCCGAACGAAGAAATTGAACGCGTCATACACCAACGGTTGAGAGAAACTCAAGTGGGTTCCTCCTCGGGATCAGTTGCTGCACCTGAATCAGTTCCTATAGCTATGGCCGAAGAGAGAAGAACTTTGTCTGACTATGAGAGGCCACAGTTTACTGGGGGAGAGTTTAGTGTGCAAGCTCCGGCTGCCAGTGCAAGTAATTTTGATTTGGCTAGACCAATCGGCATGATACAGAATTCAGTGCAGTTCGATGGCTTGGCCGATGAGGACCCGAATGAGCACCTATCCCGATTCCTCCAAATGTGCTCAACTTTCAAAGTCAATGGCCTATCTGATGATGCAGCTAGACTCCGTCTTTTCCCATTCAGTTTGCGGGGCGCCGCTTACAGGTGGCTCACATCACTCGCCCCGGGTTCCATAAAGACATGGGAGGAGATGGTAAACAAGTTTATGGGCCGCTATTTTCCTCCAAGCAAGGCTGCTAGATTAAGGCAAGAGATCTCGGCCTTTAGTCAAAGAGATTCCGAAACCCTCTTTGAAGCTCATGAGAAATTTAAAGACCTCTTGAGAAAATGCCCACATCATGGTTTTGAAGCTTGGATGCGAATACAGATACTGTATAATGGCTTGAGCTACCAGAATCGTCAACTCATTGATGCCGCAGCCGGTGGATCCTTGAGTAGCAAATACCCCGAAGATGCCGAAGAATTAATTGAGAACATGGCACGAAATGAATCACATTGGGGTTCAAGGGCAAAACTGACTCAAGCTCGAGGGGTTCATGAAATCGACAGTAAAACCGCTCAAGATGCGAAGCTCGAAGCACTAGCGAAGCAAGTGAGTTTGCTTATGTCTGAAAGAACCGAGCGTTCGAGCACAAGTGTCAAGCAAGTGATGAATTGTGGAACTTGTGGAGGGGGACATGATGTTGCTAGTTGCCCCATTTCAGTCCCCGATGTCACCCCACTCGAACATGTTGACTATGTGAATCAGGGGCAAAAATTTCAAGGAAACCCCTATGGTGGAACATACAACCCCGTGTGGAGAAATCACCCAAATTTCAATTGGGGAAATCAAGGCCAACAAAAATTTACGCAACCACCAGGGTTTCAGGCACAATCATCACAAGCACCTCCAACGGAAAGGAAATTCACTACTGAGGATGTCCTAGCTAAATACATGCAAATCACCGATGCAAGGTTGAACACACTTGAGACAACAGTGAGGAATATGCAAGCTTCAATCCAGGGCATCGAAAAACACTTGGGACAGATCGCGGCATCCATGGCGGAAAGAACACCGGGTAGTCTCCCTAGCAACACTGAGACTAACCCACGAGAACATGTGCAAGCTATCACTTTGAGGAGTGGTAGAGAGGTTGAGGTTCGGCCGACTCCTAGGCCAATTGATAACAAGGAAAAGAACGTGGTGAGAGGCACTTCCTCCGTAGGTGGGGATGAAGCTAATGACAGCCATGACAATTCAATTGAACCTCAAAACAAAGAGAAAAAATTGCTAGAGCACCAACCGAAGGTCCCCTATCCGGCAAGACTCAATCGGGACAAGGAGGACACTCAATTCAAAAAATTTTTGGAGATGATCAAGCAACTTCACATCAATCTTCCACTTGTAGAGGCCTTTTCTCAAATGCCAAAATATGCCAAGTTTATGAAGGAGTTGCTTACAAACAGGAAGAAACTTGAAGAAGCATCTACGGTGTCTCTAGGGGAGAGTTGTTCGGCAATTCTCCAAAGCAAATTGCCCGAAAAAATCAAAGACCCGGGTGGTCTAATTGTGGAGTGTCATTTTGGGGACTCGCTTGTAGAGAAAGCCCTTGCCGATTCCGGTGCAAGCATACATGTTATGCCCTACAAGCTTTTCTTAAAACTGGGCCTTCAAGACTTAGAGCCGACGCGGATCACCATACAACTTGCGGACTGAACTGTTAGACGCCCGCGTGGCATTGTGAGCGATGTGATTGTGAAAGTTGGTGGTCTAGTTTTTCCGGCTGATTTTGTCATTCTTGATGTTGATGATGCTACTGAGGTCCCCATCATACTCGGCCGGCCCTTCCTTGCCACATCCCGTGCCCTGCTGGATATTCAAGACGGGAAAATGACCTTGCGGGCCGGGAATGAAGAAGCCACTTTTAAAATTCCCGAGGCAATGAAACACCCCAAGGAGCTTGATGACACTTCTTATGCACTCGATGATACAGAAATACTAGTTCAAGATTGTGTGCATGAAGTCCTTATGATGACCCCCCTTGATGAATTCTTACAAGATGTTGTTATTGAGGAGGATGAGACACAAAAGAAGGCACAAGAAGACCCTCCTCATATATTTCCGGATAAGTCACAAGGGAGAAGTAAAGGAGAGCGCTCGTGGAAGCGAGCATGGAAAAAAATAACTCCCAAGGTCAACAAAGCAAACAAAAATTCTCATGACGAGGTACACACAGCATGTTTCGTCGACCTAGGTATGCACAACATCGATTCCCTCCTCTCCTTGAATTTGCCGGTTGGATCATCATTTGCATCCATTGGAACTTCAGGTAAAACTTTTTCTTTTAAACCACCATGAGTTGAGAAACTTGAACGTCAGGCTCGTGACGCTAAACAAGCGCTTGTGGGAGGCACCCCATGAATTTTTACAATTCCGTACTTTTCAATTTTCGTATTTTTGGTCATGCTATGTTTGGGGTGTGAGCTCTCCGTTTCATCCGTTCTTGGTATGTTTTTAGTGTGTATGTCCTTGTTTCCTTCCCATCTCGGTGAATTCCCGTTTGTTTTATGTTTATATACATATATCCTTTGTCCGAGATGAGTTTTGTTGCGTTTGTAATGTCGAAGACGTGTTTTAGGGTTGGAGATAGCCGTTTCTGCATTTTTTTTTCAGGGCTCTGTGCGGCTACTGTGCGGCCGCACAGAGGCCGCACACCCCTGGCAGAAGGGTGTGCGGCCGGTGTGCGGCCCACCACCCGCACACTGGCCCCAGTTTTGCTGCTGTAATGCTCTTCTTTCCGGCTTTTCTCCACATTTTCGCGCTTGTTTTGATCATACCACATCCCTCGCATCGTTTCAACGTTAAAAATATTTTCAAAACTCAATTTATTCGCATACCTTCGCGTTGTTTCCACTTCACTCATTTTTCTAAACTCGTGTTCGCGCATTTTAGCGTGTTGCCATGGCTTGATCTTTATTTTTCGAGACGTAGGTCAACTTTCTGATCGAGCCCGTTGGAGGAGACACAGAAGACCTTGAGCGGCGTCATCAGTCCTTTCACTCCGAGAGCTCACTTTCGCTTTCATTCCTTGTTTCTTTTCTTTGTTTTTGTGTGGTTGATGGATGCTTGTAGGTAGACCAAGACGTCCATTTTTCTTCCTCTCCACTTCGCTTGTAGCCATGGTGATGGTCACCCCGAGCTCGTGCCTTGCAAAGCTCATTACCAATTTCTCGGGGAAGTTCATGACACCACCCTCTTTATTTTCCATGCATAAATTTTTCTGTACTGCTGATCAATGTACATTGAGGGCAATGTACTGCTTTAAGTGGGGGGTGGCTATGCATGTCTGATCTTCGTTACTTGTTTCGTGAACTTGTATGAAAATTTTTGATAATTCTTGACTTGTTGCATGATTGTAAACCTAGGATGGCGTACTTAATTGTGATTGTATTATAGCTCGAAATCATGATAAATGCTAAGCTTTTTATGACCCTGCACACTTGAGATTTTCATGTCATTCTAGGCAATTCTCGCACTATTCCCTTAGGTAGAACCCTGGACATCTAGGCGAGGAACCACAGCACTTTCGTGACCCTCTTAGTTGCTAACCCATACTAGTGGTTTCGCGCCTTGACGTGTTAGAATACCTTCTAATAGGGTTTTAAGGACCTTCTTCTTGTTCTTTTTTTGCAATACGGTCGAAAAAAAAAAAAAAAAAAAAGAGGCAAAGTGAATAAAAACGTGGACAGTGCTCCTCTGTCCTAATAGCGAAGTAACCTGGGGTTCTGGCTCCTAACCAGAGTGTTCCTCTCGCCAAAAGCTATAAGGACATGAGCGCGTTTACATGAATGTGCAAAGCTCCAGGTAATGTGGATTTGCAGTTCATGTTAGTCCCGGAAAAGAAAAAGATAAACATATTGCGTACAGAAAAATAAATTTCGACCGGTTATTATTCGAAAATAAAAGGAAGGATCCTTACGACTCTACTAGAAGTATTTCTACCACCTCAAGGCCGTATTCCACTAGGTGGCGTGAATTGCTTCAAGAAGTGGTCCTCGGGGTCCTGTCTACCTTGTTTGGACTACAGGGCTTCGAACTAGGGGATTTGCACACACACAGCAAGACACGGCCAATGAATGCGTGAATCATCTCAAGTGGTCTTTGCTTAATATTTTGAGTTTCACTTTGGCTATGATACTTCCATCTCTGGCCGGAGGTTATGTATTTTGTCACTTATGATTATCTCTGGTTCTCCATGTCCGTTTGCTTGGGGACAAGCAAATGCTTAAGTGGGGGGTATTTGATAAGTGCCAAAATACATCATGTTTTAGCTATGATGTTCTTGTACATTCATGCAACTTATGTGTATTTTCGATGAGTTTTTGCACACTTGATGTTTTATTTTCATTTCAGGGTTTCGAGGACCAAGTGCGCAAGTTTCGACCGTATTCGTGTCATTCCGGGGAAGATTGAAGAAGAAACGAAGAGTTGGAGCACCCTGGAAGCCGACGCGCCGCACACGGACACATTTTCTCAGCCGTGTGCGGCCACTGTGCGGCCCGCACAGTGGCCGCACAAGGGAGACAGAGAGGTGTGCGGCCAGTGTGCGGCCCGCACACTGGCCGCACAGCACAGCCAGAAGGCTGTGCGGGCACTGTGCGGCCCGCACAGTGCCCGCACACCTTCGGGCTATATATGCTTGTTCTGAAGAGTTTTTGAGGGGATTTTTTGGGTTCTCATCCGGCCTCCACTTGTCCTAGACTTCATTTCACCATTTCTTGAGGGATTTTGGAAGGATTTTCGGCTAGATTCGAAGGAGAGAAGAAGGGGAAGACGTTGAGAAGCTTCATAGGGCTCGCCGGCGCGGATCCGACGAGCTACGCCATCAACCCTAGTCGACATCTTCGAGGGGGTTTTTCTTGTTTTTATTGGATGGAATTGTTGTATGATGAGCTCCTTAGTTTTGTGATGTTGAACTAAACCTCCCAAGGCCGCCGGGCTCCCGGTGAACCTTGGGAGGAGACTTTGTATGAATGACCTATATTTTGCTTTAAATGAATGTGTTAGTTTGATTGTTTGGTTTTAATTCATCATCATGTTGTTCATTCTACAATGGATGGATTCCGTAGAATTGATTTTGAATGATACTTGTTTGGCGGGATGCTAGCTTGTATTAGGTCCTTTGATGAGTTAAAGAGGGTAACATGTATTAATACACCGGAGGTTCCGGGTGTTAATAGCCTCCCGCGCGATTAGGGTTAATTTAGCCGAGAGCGTGCATTAGATTAACCCTAATCAAGACTCCTTGTTCTCATTGACATCGTAGGGGTATTTTCTGGATAGAGAAACCCGTACTGGATTAGGGCTACACTACGGAGGTTCCGGGGTAGTCGACATCCGAGTCTAGCGGACCGAAACCAAGCCAACCCTAGTTTTATAATTATCTTGGTCATTCGTATTTAGTCTTCTCCCGGGGGAATCCTCGCCCGAGGCCTTCCATAATTATTGGATTCTTCATCTCTATTTTATTCCGGATTGAGTTTTATCTTATTTGCATTTCTTTACTTGTTTTTATTATTTTAATATTGCTTCAACCCTGTTTCGATCGACTAGAAAGTGACTCCCAAAAGGAAGTAATAGTAGATCTCGGGCCCTTGGGAATACGACCCTCTTCGTGAGGTTTATTACTTGACGACCCGTGCACTTGCGGCCGGGGAGTCGCGTGCTAGCTCTGTAGCTAGTCGCGTGCTCGCTCATCAAGGATCAATTAGGATGGATACTTGACACACTCTCCAAGGAAAATGAAGTGTTTGAGCAAGCAACACAAGTTCCTTGTAGAGATGATGTGGTAGTGAACGGTAATGAAGAAATGAGGCAGAGCAAGTACGATGATGTAGAAATCGAAGAAGAAAAGGAAGAACATCGTTTGGAGGATTGGGATTGCTTGAATGAAGATGGTGCTTGTGAACGAGGAAATTTTCAAGGGGATTTGCTAGTGTCATGTTCCTTTCAAGATGAAAAGACACAAGAAGAAGCAAACCCTAAGATAATGGAGCAAACATCCTTCTTTTGGATTGATCAACTCACAAAAAGCAAGAAAGAGATTTTGGGAAAGGAAAAAGATGTGGATAGGATATTTAAACCATCCAATGACCCACCTATGCTAAGCTTGGACAATTCCCAACCCAAATTGTTTCCTTGGAGGCCAAAAGTAAGATGGTTGGACCCTCCAACAAATACTCCACCCCGGCAAGTCAATTTTTTGTTCAAATGAAGTAGCTATGCAAGTTCTTATGGGGAGGAACACACTCTTTTCAAGCTGCCTTAAGGTAAGAAAGAGGTACGTCAAGCTTAGTGACGTTAAACAAGCGCTTCTTGGGAGGAAACCCAAGTTTTTATTGCTTTTCTAGGCTTAGTTTAGTTTTAGTATGAATAATTGCCTAGTGTTGGTGTTTTAATTTTATTATGCATGTGCTGTGATTTCTCATGGATTATTGGTGTTGTAGTGTGCCTAATTATGAGTGGCAAAGTTTTGGGTCGTTTGAGTGTGTTTTCATGGATCTCTGGTCGTATTTTTATCGTTTATACAGGCTCTCTAAGTGTTATAAATGTGTTTCTGAAATTTTCTGCAGAGCCTCTGATTTTTCTAAGTCATCCAGAGAAAACACACAGCCGTGTGGAATTTCCACATGGCCGTGTGAACCATCTCAGAGCTCATTCCGAGTGCCACAGGGGCGTGTTGATGCCCCTGTGAGCGTCCCAGTGAAGGGCACACGGCCGTGTGGAATTCTGCAGAACTTCAACTCTCATTGAACCCACACCCGTATGAAGGGTGGCTGGACCAAGATATGGAGATCGGAGAAGAAGTACTATCACTTGGTCTAGTCAAGAAGGAAGTCAAGCCGTACCGGGACTCATGAAACGTATGAAAAGGAAGATATGGAAAGCGAGGTGGCACCACAAGAAAAGCCCCAAGGTTAATGAGGATGAACAAGCAAGGAGTAAGGTTGTTTCACCCTTGTGTGGTAACAAAATCGCTAACTCCCCCTCTAAACAACATAAGCTATGTCATACAAATTTTCAGGTGGTAGGAAAGTGTGGATCATTGATGTTTTCTATGTGCCTAAATATTGATTGACAAAGTTTGAGTCGGTTGAGCATGTTTTCTATGTTCTCTGGTCGTGTTTTGACTGTTTACATAGGCTCTAAGTATTATGTTTGTGTTTCTGAATTTTTCTGCATAGTCGGTGAATTTTCTAAGTAAACCCGAGAAAACACATGGCCGTGTGGAATTTCCACATGGGCATGTGTTACTAATTAGGGCTCAACCAGAGAGGGCACAAGGGCGTGACCTTGCCCCTATGAAAAACCTCAGAAGGGGCACACGGCCGTGTGGAATTTCCACACGGCCGTGTGAAATCCTGCAGAACTTGGACTTTCATTCACGAGCGTTACAGGGGCCGTATGGGTGCCCCTATGAGTGCCCATGTCTTGAGACACACCGCCGTGTGGAATATCCACACGGTTGTGTGAAATTCTTCAGAGAGTCCCCTTCCATCCCGAGAAAACACAAGGGTGTGTAGCCGCCCCTGTGGGAGAGCTTGTGAAAGGCACACGGCCGTGTGGATACTTCACACGGCCATGTGTATACTTCACACGGCCATGTGGAACACTTAGAGTTTCTCAGGTTAAGCCAGAGAGTCCACAGGGGTTTGTGGGGTGCCCCTGTGGCCGGCCTTGTGTTCTTGGCCAGGTTGAGCACATGGCCGTGTGGAATTTCCAAACAGCCGTGATTTTCTTTTGGTTTTCACTCATACCCCGTTGATTTTCACTCTAAACCACTATCCGACTCTCTCTTTCATTTCTCCAACTGTCTTTGAGCTTCCTCGAGGTTTTATTTGAGGTTCTCCGGCTGATTTCGAAGTTTACTCATCCACACCGTCGATAAGAACTTCAATCCCATTTTCTTCGTCAAATTTTGATTTAATTGGTTGATTTTGATTATTTCTCTTTGTTTGAATGCTTACTGTGTATGTGAACATGTTTAAAATGAATTTAGAGGGAATTAAGATGTAAAAAAAATGGAATTTTAGCTCGACGATCCACATGAGCGTTTGGAATTTCTACACGGCCGTGTGGATTTCTGTACATTGAGTTTTTTAACTGTTTTTGATCATTTTTCATTTCAATCTCGCAGATATGACTTCCAGGTCCAAGAAATCGATAGGGAAGCGCCCCCGTGAGCCTTCCCCATCCACCAAGGAGATGGATTTTGCTTTACCAGAGCACCGAGCAAGGTTGAAGAGTTTATCGGCTCTCCGATTTGGTCAGTCGCGCTACCCGGATTTGAGCGCACTAAGAGAGATACAATGGATGATACTATAGCTGCTGAGGTGGAGGAGCTGCTGGCAGTGGGAAGCTGGGCCCGGTTGCAGTCTATCCGAGAGCCAGCCACTCGAGAACTTACACTCGATGTCTTATCGACCTTTGAGTTCGACCGAGGATAGGACAGCTTTACAGATACAGACACTATTCAGTTTCGTGCACTTGGTCAGCATTTCAGTTCTAGTGTTACTCAGTTTTCAGTTAGGAAGGGCCTCTACAACGAGGCATTTACCAAGACAGAGAAGTATTCGCTACTGCCTACAAACTACCCAGTCAAGCTCACACGCATCCTCATATTTCGGAGAAGAAAAGAGTGGATTTCCAGGAACCATTCACTGTAGCAGTGCATTGTAGCATCGACACTGTAGTGATTTAACTGCAGCATAGTTACTTAGCAGTGTGCGGGTACTGTGCGGCCCCGCACACCACCGGCACAGAGGAGACAAAAGGGTGTGCGGGTTGTGTGCAGCCCGCACACAGCCCCCACACACACGGGCAGAACAAGGTTGTTCTAGTTATTTAAAGGCTTCTAGGGCTTTTGGGGGGATTGTCTTTGGCCACCATTTTCTCCATCGTTCTCCACCAACACCTCCTCCATTCTCCACCATCATCTCCATCATTCTCCATCATCATCACCGGATTGGAGAGGCGATTTGAAGAGCAAAACTCAAGGGGAGAAGAAGGAAACACTCAAGGTTGTCATCACGGAGCTTGATTGGCGCGGATCCGGCGAGCCTTCATCACCGTCTTCTAGCCTACATCTGAGAGAGTTTCTTATGAGCATTTTCATTGATTATTTTGTTTGTTCTCTCATATGATGTGGAACTAGACTCCCAAGGCCACCGAGCTCCGGTGAACCTTGGGAGGAGAACTTGTATGGATGATGATAATTGTTTATAAATGATTGTTGGCTTGTTTGTTGGTTTCAATCTATTGTTTTGATGTTCAACCTACAATGGATGGATTCCGTAGGTTTTGATTCATGAATTGTATATGTATGGCAGGATGCATGCATGTATTAGGTAGCACAATGATTGAAGGGGGATTCAATGTGCCGGTACACCGGAGGTTCCGGGTGCCGGTAGCTGCCCGCGTGGTTAGGGTTGTTTTAGCCGAAAGTGCGCATTAGAATAACCCTAACCAAGACTCCCTATTCCCAATGACATCGTAGGGGTATCTTCTGGATAGAGGAACCTGTACTGGATTAGGGCTACACTACTGAGGTTCCGGGATAGTTTACATCCGAGTCTAGCGGACCAACTCTTGCCAACCTTAAGCCTTAATTCCTATATTCATCCTAACTTGTTCTTCTCCTTAGGGGATCCTAGCCCGAGGCCTCTAGTTCTCATTGCTACTTGCTTTTTAGATTGCTTGTATGGTGTGCCTTAGTCCATTTTTTTTATAGCTTTTCTTTTATTTATTTTCGTATTTCCGTTTTTGTACAACAAACTCTTGATTTGGTAGACTAGATAATCATTCCTAGGAGGAAGTAATAGCAGATCTTGGGGACCTTGGGAATATGACCTTCTCGTGCTCGCGCGAGAGGTTATTACTTGATGACCCGTGCACTTACGGCCGGGGAGTCGCGTGCTCGCTCTTTAGCGTGTCGCGTGGCGCCCATCAAGTTTTTGGCGCTGTTGCCCGGGACATCCAAGAATGCTAGGAAAACTTCTAGCTCCCTACTCTAGTCATTTATCTTTTCTTTTGTAAATATTTTTGTTTTCTTTTGTACCTTAATTTTTTTTATTTTATTTTGTGCACAGGGCGATGGATTTTTGAGAAGCCTCAGGTGGGTTTAACTTTCATCTTGAAGAATGGCAGATCAACGAGTATGAGGCCTTGAGAGCATGCAGTACCAATCAGTTTGAACATGTATATAATCCATATTGGCAAGTGCACCTA
Source organism: Dioscorea alata (assembly GCA_020875875.1). Taxonomy (NCBI): domain Eukaryota; kingdom Viridiplantae; phylum Streptophyta; class Magnoliopsida; order Dioscoreales; family Dioscoreaceae; genus Dioscorea; species Dioscorea alata. The sequence goes on along the minus strand of CM037020.1, from coordinate 11,055,997 downwards.
GATTATTCATCGCATCACTATGGACAACATTGGGAGCCTTCTAACCAAGAATTGCTACAAGAGCCCCCTTTTCAAGTACCATGGCGTCATTTGAGCAATAATGTTTATAATCCGTACTCGGGAGGCCACCCAAATTTGTTGGAACATCATCACACACAACAATTGGAATACCATCCCCAAGGATTACCGTAAGAACCCTCCTTTCAAGAACCATGTCGTCACCACCCTCCAGTTGTTCAAAGTAGGCCACTTAATGAATGGGTTTTCAATACACAAGATTTGCTTGAAAGATTTATGATGACTGCGGATGCTAAACTTGAAGCCCTGAATTCCAAAAATTTTAATGCCCATCTATCTCTTCCAAGAATAGAAAACAAGATAGGAGTGTCTTCCAATATATCGATGGAGTTACCACACACTATAGAAGACCTATCTCAGATTGACACTAGATTGGAAGAGAAGAAAGATGAAATTGAGGTGGAAGTTGATATTGAGGTGTGGGAGGTTAAAGAAGCAATTGAGGTATCATCTATACCTTGTGAGCAAATGATAGATGTTCCAATTCAAGGTGAAGTTGAAGAAGAAAGAGAGGAGGATGACATCATGGGCATGGAAGAATGTGAGGAAGTGGAAGAAGCTCCATCGACCACATTTGACGAAGCTACTTGCCTTAACATTGACCATTCCACCCATCTGCCTATTTTGGTCTTGTGCACTCAAAAAATTGTGGGAATTGTATTTGAAGATGTGGGGAGAAAGATAAAATCATCAAGAAACCCACCTATGCCTGGCTTGGACAATTCCTAACCAAAACATTTTCCTTGGAGACCTAAACAAGTGTTATGGGTAATTCAAGATAGTTTAGCAAGTGTTGAGGAAGGAGATGTGGGTAGGATGTTGAAGTCACCCAATAACCCACATATGCCAAGATTGAATAGTTCTTAACCAAAGCTGATGAGTGTCTAAATGTATGCATTCTAGTACACATATTTCTCAGATTTAGCATGTACTTTATGACATTTTGATGCCCGATTTATGCTTAATCGAGTATTATTTTCTTTGTAGGGCATGTAGAAGCCATGGAGAACATGAAGACATAATTTGGGCACAAAAGAGAAGAAAAATCGGGGGTCGTGGCACTGTAGCAAATCGACTATAGCCGAAGAACTGTAGCGAACATGCTGTAGCATATACTGTAGCAGCTGGTGGGTCTTCGGGCAAGAAAACCATGAGAATTCCGTGAGGCACTTCCAGAGATCAAAACATAATCCTCACTAACCAGTCTGCGACCCAGTAATAACTTTCCAGAAATTTTTGCTTATGCTTCAGTTCCCAGTTAACTACCCAGTTAACCACCCAGTTAACTACCCAGTTAACAACCCAGTTAACTACCCCGTGAGGCTCGGGATTTGGGGTTTCCTTGATCCAATCTACATCCATATGGCCCCCTTCACGGCCCGTATGCTTCGGGGGTATAAATTGGGAGTTCTAGGGCTCCACAAAGGGACCTTTGGCCGGCATATCAAAGAGGAGAATGAAAATACCTTTTGGAGGACAATGATTTGGAGCCAAAGAAGGGGGCAAGAGCATCACCAACAAGGGGAGAGGTTTACCATCAAGAGAGCAAGGTCCCAAGCCGAGGGGAACCATCATTTGGCAACCCTTTGGGCGAGGAAAGCGTCATTCGGCTGGACCTCCACCATCGCCTTCATCATTTCATCTAGGGAGTGTCATTTATGAGCTTTTTGAGTGATTTACTTTATCTTGTTGTTATTACTTGTATGATGGCACACTAAACCCCCAAGGGCACCGGATGTCCGTGAACCTTGCGGGGTTCATCATGTATTTTGGATGATTTGCACTTAATATCATGTTTGGGTTGATTTATGATTTTGTTCATTGTATTTCATGGCTATAGCTACTTGAAGGAGAAATCCATAGCTCTTTATTGAGTTATACATGTAGATGTGACCTACTTGCGTGTATTAGATCTTTCATGAACAAAAAAGGGTTTCTTGTATTGGTATTGTCGAGAAATTGGGTATCAATAGCTCTCCGATCTATATGGGTAAACTAGGGTTTAGGGTACCCTTATATTGGGATCTCCTTGAACTTAATGCAATAGTAGGAATGCCTGTTAGGAAGAAATTCTACTAGGTATTTGATAAGTGCTTGTGTTGTAGTAATGCGAAGCGTTATTATCTTACAATGAACATACTTTTTATCAGATTTTATCATTAAATAGTGTGCATTTGTGCATTGTAGGTTCATGGAGCTAAGTTGGAAAAGAAGAACGAAGTTAGGTCGTGTTCGCCGTTGTTGGGAGGTTTTCGGACCAAGCAAGGAACAAGGCACGAGGTTAGACTTGTGAGTGTGTGCCAACCTCCTTTGGAGGGTCACAAAGGCGGTCACATTCACAACAAGTCCAACTCGTGTAGCTTAGGAAAACTTCACCAAGAAGGGGACTTGAAGCAATAGGCACTATCTACCACTGATTGTGTGCCCAATTCAATGGCCTCGATGAAGAAACAACGTATTCGGGAGCAGTTCGGGAGAGTGGACTTGTTAACACGGGCGTGTGGAATTAACACGGACGTGTGGAATTAACACACGGTCGTGTGAAATAATTTTTCAGGAAAGACAGAAACTTCGCACGGGCGTGTGGAAATTCCACACGGCCGTGTGAAGTCCCGATAACTTCGAATTTAAAGCCGCACTCAACCTATTTAAAGCCCGATTTGGAGACTTTTGAGCATCTTTCAACCTATCTTTCTCCCTAACTTCTGGAGAGTGCGGCTAGGGTTTCGGAGAGGACTTTGTGGAGGATTGGACCGCGGCATCGGCATCGTCACCGACGTTCGACGGCCGCACAAGACGACGGCCACACCATACGCAAGGGGGTTTTCATTGATGTCTTTAGTTTGTGTTTTATTTCATACATTGATGAACATGTATAGCTCCATGAGGAGCTAAACCCCTCGTGGGTATTCGGACTTGTAAAACTCTAGGATAATTATGTTTTTTTGACATTGTTATTATGCTTTCCATTAATTGATGAATAAATTCGAGTTTCAATTTTAGATTTCTTGTGCTATTGTTTTCTCTTAGCTGTGACACTAAGGATTGAGAACAATCTAGGTTATCCTTTGGAGGTGTGACAACTCCTGTAGGATTAGACTACTTAAAATTGAAGAGGGTTGAGAGGGAGAGTTGTGAGGTAGCACCGTACCCCTTTCCCTTCCGATGTGATTTCTCCCTACCTCCGATTCCTTGATTTATTAGAGGTCAAAATAGAGTGAAGTGCTAGGTAGACAAACTCCCCCAAGGTTTTGGGGTGACGTGAATCCTACGCACTGGGGCTTAATTTAGACTATGGTTCTTCCTCCTGGACCAAAGGGGTAGGACTACTACATATAGGAACAGGTTTTATCAGTAGAAGTCCCTAGAGCTTAAAGCAATCCCACGTAGTGTTAGGCTTAGGTAGAAATACTCCCCTGGGGCTTAGTTGAGCAATCAACAGAGTGAAGGGTTGACGTGAATCCTATTGCGGGGACATAGTGTTGGGGTTAGTCACGGTTGACCTTAGATTTGGGACCGTGTGTCTAAGGATTTTCCTCGACTCAATTGACATCAATAGGAAAGTATAATAGCATAGTCTTGCACTAGAAGCATAAGTACTAGAGGTAACTTGTCCGGATACCCTATTCTCACTTGTTGCTAGTCTCTCTCTTTTTACTCATTGCTTGCACTTTTCTCTCTTTCATCTTTTTATTTACTTGCCTTGCTTCTACTCTAATTCCATAAATTCACTCATCACTCCGATCATTGTTTCTTTTCGTATATCGCACGACTCAATAGCAATTTCTCGTATTTTAAACCCCTATTCCCTGTGGATTCGACTACCCACTCACCGGGGTAACTTTATTACTTCGACAAGACCGTGCACTTGCGGTACACACGCAAAAGGTCGTGTCAGTATTCGTATGGGATTAGGGTTCAATCGCCAAGAAATTGGGGTTGATCTAATCTTGAGATCCTTCGGTCTAAATCACCCGAACTATCTTTTTATGGTTCATCCATGTTTCATGATGACCCCTCAAGGGGATCCACATCTATAGGCCTTCACACATCACTGTAGCACTTGCAACCGTTTGTTTGACTTTTAATTTGTTTATACATATTGTTCTTGTTAGAGTACCACAATCATGATTGGTTGAGGATTTATCATCATCCGTCATGGCCGAGTAGAGACGAACATTGTCCGAATATGAAAAGGCCACAATTTATGGGTGAAGAATTCAGTGTCCAAGCACCTACTATTGCAACCCATAATTTCGAAATCAAAGCAAGCACAATTGGCGTGATCCAAAATTCAGTTCAGTTTAATGGTCTTGCAAATGAAGATGCACACGATCACCTTTCCCGTTTCGTCCAAATTTGTTCTACATTCAAGATAAATGGGGTAACAAATGATGCTATCCGATTGTGACTTTTCCCATTCACTCTTAGGGATGCGGCATACCGGTGGCTCACATCTCTACCGCCGGGTTCAATTAAGACATGGAAAGATATGGTTGAGAAATTTCTTGTGAGATACTTTCCTCCTAGCAAAGCGGCAAGATTAAGGCAAGAAATTTCAGCCTTTAAGCAAGGAGAGTCCAAAAGTTTATTTGAAGCTTATGAGAGATTCAAGGACCTCCTTTGAAGATGCCCTCACCACGGGTTTGCTTCATGGATGCGGATACAAATCATATACAATGGGCTGAATTATGCCACCCGCCAACTCATTGATTGCACGGCGGGTGGGTCACTTAGCAACAAGTGCCCTAATGAGGGCGAGCAACTACTTGAGTCCATGGCAAGTAATGAATCTCATTGGGCCTCAAGAGGAACACCACAAAAGGGGGCTGGGATATATGAAATCAATGCCAATGATGCTCTCACCGCAAAGGTTGATTTGTTGTCTAGGAAGCTAGACACGCTCTTGGGTAGCTGTTCAAAGTCTGAAACAGTGATGAGTTATAGCACTTGTGGTGGTGGACATGGGGCCGCCCAATGTCCTATTGCTAGCTTCTCTGTCACACCCATTGAGACTATTGACTACATCCTGGGCCCAAGGCCACAAGGAAATCCATACAGCTCTACCTACAATCCGGGGTGGAAATACCACCCTAACTTCTCTTGGAATCAAGGACAACAACAAAAAGGTTGGCCCTCCTCAGAATCCTCAAGCATAACCACCTTTGTAAGAGAAGAGGTTTACCACCGAAGATGTACTTGCCAACTTCATTATTGGCACCGAATCGACATTTAACAATGTGAATTCTTAACTCAATGACTTTGGGTCCATCTTGCGAAATCTTTAAGCCTCGGTGCAATCTCTTGAGCATCAGGTGGGGCAACTTGCCAAGGCAAATTCAGAACGACCTTCAGGAAGTCTTCCTAGCAACACTGAAAAGAACCCAAGGGAGAACTTGAGGGCCATTGCCCTTAGAAGTAGAAAGCAAGTGGAGACAAGGGTCGAAATTGACCCAAGTGTCAAAGAATGCGGGATAACCCTTGTGGAAGATCCCAAATCTGATGAAGAAATTGTTGAGAAGGATGATCGGGAAGGAAACAATGAATCTCATCTTCAGGGAAAGTCAAATCCACCCGAGTATAAGCCTCCAATTCCCTATCCGGCTAGATTGAAACACGACAAGGAGGATGTGCAGTTTAGAAAATTCATCAAAATCTTCAAACAACTCCACCTCAACATCCCGATCGTTGAAGCTTTAACGCAAATGCCCAAGTATGCCAAGTTTCTAAAGGAGCTCCTCACCAATAAAAGAAAATTAGAGGAGGAAGGCACCGTGGCACTCTCGAGAAATTGTTCAGCTATTTTAGAAAAGAAGCTCCCACAAAAATTGAGAGATCCGGGAAGTTTCATAATTCCTTGTGTGCTTGAAGGAGGAGTTCAAGAAAATGCATTAACGGATTCGGTGGCAATCATCAACGTCATGCCCTACACCATGTATTTGAAGCTTGGCTTGGATGAGCTTAAACCCACAAGGATGACTTTACAATTGGTGGATCGATCAACAAGAAAACCTTGTGGGATTGTGGAGGACGTGATTATTCGAGTTGACAAATTGGTCTTTCCCGTGGATTTTGTCATCATGGATATTTATGAACATGTGGAGACACCGTTAGTTCTTGGTCGGCCATTCTTAAGTACTTCGGGTGCCCTAATTGATCTCAAGGAAGGAAAACTAACACTAAGGGTTGGAGAGGAGGAAGCAGTGTACACATTGCCGGCGGCCATGAAACACTCTCTTGACCATGATGACAAACTTTATTTCATTGATGAAACTGACCTCTTGATTTCTAATTGTGTGCTGGAGGTCTTGTTGTTGAACCCCTTGGACGAATACTTGGAAGAACTAGGGGATGAACAACAAGAAGAACCCCACTCCGCCACCCCCCCCCCCTTCAAATAACAACCTAAAGCAACCAAAGGAGAAAGCAATATGCACCAATGCCAAAGAAAAGGAGAAAAAAGAATCAATGTTGAAGACTATTTGGAGGGAAGTCCGGGGGAAAAGAAAGAAGGTACCAACCCCCGCCGTTCAAAATCTCATGGAGGGAAGGTAAAATTCGAACCCCTTTTTGATCGTGAAAAGGTTAAGGCCTATTCATTGATGTCGTTAAACTTGCCGGGTAATAATGTTGCTCCACGCTTGACCGGGGGTAACTTCAAGCTTTTTGAACCCCCGTAAGGTAAGGAAGAAGGTACGTCAGGCTCTTGACATTAAACAAGCGCTTCTTGGGAGGCAACCCAAGCATTTGGGGGTTCTTTTGTTCGTATTCTAGGTTTTCATTTTATTGTTTTAGTTGCCATTTCCTTTACTAGTTTTGCAATTGAATAAGTCCATGCTCAACATTTCCAATCGTCTAGAGAGTGGTGTAATCATTTTATTTGTTGAGTGTTGCTTGTTTTTGTTGTCGTTTTGTGCATTAGATCGAATTGTTTCGTGTCTCTTTCAAGTTGGAGGTGTTCTATAATGTTTCAATGTTATCCTTAGCCATTTGGAGAAGGAAAATTTTGATTCTTGAGTGATTTCCAGGTCCTCACGGCCTCAAGGGGCCGTGAGATAGGCCGTCTGCCCTTTGGCCGAGCTCTTGGCCTAGGGCTCACGGCACCTCTCACGGGGTCCTTGAGGCCATCTGCCACTTTACCCGAGGCCCTTGCCTAGGGCTCACGGCCTCTCTCACCCCGTGAGAGAGGCCGTGAGGCACGGGTTAAAGTGTGTACCTTTCCACCGTTTTCTTCATTTCTCTCTCGTTTCTCATCCGTTTTCCATCATTCTTTCACCGTTTTTCTCAATATTTCTTCCTCTACACGAATATATTACTTTCAAGGACTTATTTTGCATGATATTATTGGGATTTTTGCCATCTTCTTCACCGATCCTCCAAGGTACCCCTTTCTAAACCCTAGGTGTTGAGCATGAATGTTTTCTTCTTCCTCCCTCTTATTTTTCAAGTTGAATGGATGCTAATGGTGTGGGAGATTGGTTGTTTGTTGTTTTTGTGGGTTTTTGGTGTAATTTGGAAGCTTTGTTAAAAAATTTTATGCTCCATGTACAAGGAAAGCTCTTGCAAATTTTCTTGGGAGTTACTGTAGCATTTCTTGAATTCTTTCACACTCCATCATGAGATACCCTTGATTTTCTTGTATTTTGGACTGATCTTGTGTCATCAATGCTACCCCTTGGCAACACTTGCAATAAGACAGAATTGGACATCATGACCTTGAATGAGCATGGACTTGCTTGGATGATGTTTTGTTCCATTGTTTTTCTTTTGTTATTTGTTGTGTTTGTGTTTGTGTTTGTTCTTGTTGTGTTCTTGTTGTGTTTTGTTTTAGTTTGTGCATGATTACTCCCCGTCTCCCCTTGGTGAATTTTGTGTGATGATGATGTGCCCTTTTTGCCTTGCAGGGCATTGAGGGTAGTTTGGTGAGCCTCCCCACATTTTGTGGAAGCCGGGCCCGACATGTAGAGCTCGCCGTACATTTGTTCCGGTCACATCTCGCCATTTATACAAGATAAACCAGGGAAGCTTGTTTTCATCCTCCTCTATTGTTTATATTGATTATCTTTCTTTGTTATTCATGACTAGTGTACTGATAAGTGTCTAAATGTATATGTTTTAACATACGTATTTTGTTCACTTAGCATGTATTTTTATATGAATGGATGCCCGTTTTATGCTTAATTGAGCATTATTTATGTTGTAGGACATAGAGGAGCCATGAGGAACATGATAATACGATTTGGACGAAAAAGGATGAAGAATCAGGGTGCTGGAGTACTGCAGCATACGGGGCCGTATAAGGGGCTGTGAGCATCAAAAGACAGTGGATTTCAACTAGCTCTCACGGCCCCCTATCCACCCCGGGATGCATCTATCCACCCCGGGATCCATCCATCCACCCCGGAATGCACCCCCACATGAGACAAGTTTTGCCTTATTTTTGCCTATCTATCCACCCCAGGATGGATCTATCCACCCCGGGATCCTGCGGGAGTATTTATAGAGGTTTTTAGGGCACATAAGGGGACTGCTTGGCCGGCATCTAAAAGGGAAGAAACGAAGAAATCTTGAAGAGACGACGATTTGGAGCCAAGGAAGGAGGCAAGAACATCATTTTGAAGGGGAGAAGCTTCACCATCAAGGAGGCAAGGATCCAAGTCAAGGGAAGCGTCATTCGGCATCTCATGGACGGGGGAAAGCGTCATTCGGCCGGACCTCTACCTCCTCCTTCATCATTTCATCTAGGGAGTGTCATTTATGAGCTTTTTAAGTGATTTACTTTGTATTTTTGTTGTTACTTGCTTGATGGCACACTAGACCCCCAAGGCCACCGGATGTTGGTGAACCTTGGGGGGTTTATCATGTATTTTGGATGATTTTTACTTAATTGCAAGCTTGGTTTGGTTCAAGATTTAGTTCATTGTGCTTCATGTCTAGAACTAGCATATGGAGATATCCGTAGTTCTTTCTTGAATTATACACGTAGATGTGACCTACTCACGTGTATTAGGTCATTAATGAACTAAAGGGGGTTACTTGTATCGGCACACCGAGAAATTGGGTGTCGATAGCCCTCCGAGCTATAAGGATAGACTAGGGTTTAGTGTATCCTTATTTTGGGATGTCCTTATACTTAATGCAATCGTAGGGATGTTGGTTAGGAAGAGATTCCAACCGATATCCGTATGGGATTAGGGTTCAATCGCTGAGAAATTGGGGCTGATCTAATTTTGAGATCCTTCGGTCTAAATCAACCAAGCTACCTTTTATCCTTCATCCATGTATCATGATAACCCCTCAAGGGGATCCACATCCATAGGCCTTTACTCTTCATTGTAGCACTTGCAACCACATTGTATGCTTTAAATTCTATTTAATTATATCGTATTTATTTTTTTGCTTCAGTAGAACGTACATCCATGCTTGTGTGGTTAGGTTAGATAATAGGCGATGGAGGAGTAAGAGTAGCTCCTTAGCCCCGTGGAATACAATCCTCGTGCTCTTGTGCGAGGTATTACTTGGCGATCCCGTACACTTGCGGGGAATCTATCAAGTTTTTGGCGCCGTTGCCAGGGACTTTCTAAGGAATTCTGAGAAACTTCTAGCTTATTGCTCTAGCCATTTTCTTATTGTTTCTTTTCTTTTGTTTTATTTTCATTTCCTTTGAGTTTAATTTGTTCTATCTTTCTTGATTTGTGCAAGGTACCGTGTATGACACGTGGAAATCCGGCGGGCTTAGTTCAACCGGATAGTGAAATTGAGAGGACCTTGCATCGTAGGAGAAGAGAAATTGGTTGAAGCTCAAGTGAGCAAGACATTTTGGTTGAGGATCTATCATCTTCCGTCATGGCCGAGGAGAGACGAACATTGTCCGAATATGAAAGGCCACAATTTACGGGTGAAGAATTCAGTGTCCATGCACCTAATATTGCAACCCATAATTTCGAAATCAAAGCAAGCACAATTGGCATGATCCAGAATTCAGTCCATTTAATGGTCTCGCGAATGAAGACGCAAACGATCACCTTTCCCGTTTCCTCCAAATTTGTTCTACATTCAAGATAAATGGGGTAACGGATGATGCTATCCGATTGCGACTTTTCCCATTCAGTCTTAGGGATGCGGCATACCGATGGCTCACATCTCTACCATCGGGTTCAATCAAGACATGGAAAGACATGGTCGAGAAATTTCTTGGGAGATACTTTCCTCCTAGCAAAGCGGCAAGGTTAAGGCAAGAAATTTCATCCTTTAAGCAAGGAGAGTCTGAAAGTTTATTTGAAGCTTATGAGAGATTCAAGGACCTCCTTCAAAGATGCCCTCACCATGGATTTGCTTCATGGATGCGGATACAAATCATCTACAATGGGCTGAATTATGCCACCCGCCAACTCATTGATGCCGCGGCGGGTGGGTCACTTAGCAACAAGTGCCCTGATGAGGGCGAGCAACTACTTGAATCCATGGCAAGTAATGAATCTCATTGGGCCTCGAGAGGAACACCACAAAAGGGGGCCGGAATATATGAAATCAATGCCAATGATGTTCTCGCCGCAAAGGTTGACTTGTTGTCTAGGAAGCTAGACAAGCTCTTGGGTAGCAGTTCGAAGTCTGAAATAGTGATGAGTTGTAGCACTTGTGGTGGTGGACATGGGGCCGCCCAATGTCCTATTGCTAGCTCATCCGTCGCACCCATTGAGACTGTTGACTACATCGGGGGCCCAAGGCCGCAAGGAAATCCGTACAGCTCTACCTACAATCCAGGGTGGAAATACCACCCTAACTTCTCTTGGAATCAAGGACAACAACAAAAGGGTGGCCCCCCTCAGAACCCTCAAGTACAACCACCTTTGCAAGAGAAGAGGTTTACCACCGAAGATGTACATGCCAAGTTCATGATTGGCACCGAATCAAGATTTAACAGTGTGAATTCTCAACTCAATGACTTTGGGTCCATCTTGAGAAATCTTCAAGCCTTGGTGCAATCACTTGAGCATCAAGTGGGGCAACTTGCCAAGGCAAATGCAGAACGACCTTCGGGAAGTCTTCCTAGCAACACTGAAGAGAACCCAAGGGAGCACTTGAAGGCCATTGCCCTTAGAAGTGGAAAGCAAGTGGAGACAAGGATCGAAATTGACCCAAGTGTCAAGGAAGCCGGGATAACCCTTGTGGAAGATCCCAAATCTGCTGAAGAAATTGTTGAGAAGAATAATCGGGAAGGAAACAATGAATCTCATCTTCGGGGAAAATCAAATCCACCCGAGTACAAGCCTCCAATTCCCTATCTGGCTAGATTGAAACAAGACAAGGAGGATGTGCAGTTTAGAAAATTCATCAACATCTTCAAACAACTCTACCTCAACATCCCGATCGTTGAGGCTTTGACACAAATGCCAAAGTATGCCAAGTTTCTGAAAGAGCTCCTCACAAATAAAAGAAAACTTGAGGAAGAAGGCACCGTGGCACTCTCAGGAAATTGCTCAGCCATTTTGGAGAAGAAGCTCCCACAAAAATTGAAAGATCCGGGTAGCTTTATAATCCCATGTGTGCTTGAGGGGGGAGTGAAGGAAAATGCACTAGCGGATTCGGGGGCAAGCATCAACGTTATACCTTACACCATGTACATGAAGCTTGGTTTGGAAGAGCTCAGACCTACAAGGATGACTTTGCAATTAGCGGATCGATCAACAAGAAAACCCCGTGGGATTGTGGAAGATGTGATTGTCCGGGTGGACAAATTGGTGTTTCCTGTAGACTTTGTGATCATGGACATAGATGAAGATGTGGAGATACCTCTGATCCTCGGTCGCCCCTTTCTAACCACTTCTGGAGCTCTCATTGATTTAAAAGGAGGAAAATTGACTTTAAGGGTTGGGGAGGAAGAAGTAATTTACACATTACCGGCGGCCATGAAACATTCCCTTGACCATGATGACACATTGTATTTTGTTGATGAAACTGATCGGTTAATTTCTACTTGTGTGCAGGAGGTATTATCATTAAATCCTTTGGATGAATACTTAGAGGAGGTGGAGGACAAAGAACAAGAAGAACCCCACAATTCCCCTCCAAGTCACAATTTGAAGAAACCAAAAGAGGAAGCGATATGTACCAATGCCAAGGAAAAAGAGAAAAAAGAATCAATGTTGAAGAAAATTTGGAGGGAGGTCCGAGGAAAGAAAAGAAAAGGTACCAACCCTCGTCGTTCAAAGTCTCTAGGAGGGAAGGTAAAGTTCGAACCCCTCTTTACTCATGAAAAGTGTAATGTTTTCTCTTTGATGTCATTGAACTTACCGGGCAACAATAGCAACATTCCAAGGATGATCGGGGGTAACTTCAAACTTTTTGAACCCCCATGAGGTAAGTGAGAAGGTACGTCAGGCTCGTGACGTTAAACAAGCGCTTCTTGGGAGGCAACCCAAGTGTTCGGGGGTTTTCAATTCAATTTTCATATTTTAGTTGTTCATATCTACTTTGCATTGTGCTAGTTTCCTCATCTGTTGTGCATTTGAATAAGTCCATCCTCAAAATTTTTGCTCTCATCATGTGTGTTGTTTTATATTTTTCCTTGTTGTGCCTACTTTTTGTATTGTCAATTTATGAGGTTATTAGAGTCTTTTGCGTATTTTTGTCGAGTAGGAGGTATTTTAGATCATGCTATCAACTTCTCGGAGAATTTTAGAATGCTTTGAGACCCCAAACCAACCTCCCCAGGTCCTCACGGCCCTAAGGGGGCCGTGAGAGAGGCCGTGAACGAATTTCCAGTAAAATTACACTAGGGTTCACGGCCCCCCTCACGGCCGTATAGGGGGCCGTGAGACGCTGGCTAGTGGAAATAATTTGAGGGCTGGGGTTTTGTACTAGGCTTCACGGCCCTTCTCACGGCCGTGAGAGGGGCCGTGAGGCTCGGCCTAGTATCTTAACCCCCCCCCCCCCCCCCCCCCCCCCAATTCTTTGGTCCTTTAGGCCTTATTCTCCCTTCATCTCCATCATTTCTCCTTCCCTCTTTTCATCATTTCTCATCCAAATCTCTCCATTTTTCATTCTAGATCACCTCGTAGACATTTTAAGACCTCGATCTAGTGATTTACCAAGAGCTTCAAGCAAGTTCCACCAAGGATTCACCGGTAAGCTTTTTGGTGCCCTAGCTTTCTCTTTCTCATTTTCTCTTGAGTTCATGGAGCTTTTTGGTGGATAAATTCATGCTTTTATCATGTGTTGGTGGTGTGATTGTTGTTTGTTCAATTTCCATTGAATTCTTGTAAAACTTTTTCGATTTTCATGATGGTAATGAAATGCTACACCATGAATAGTGTCCATACGGCCCCCTATACGGCCGTATGGACCCTATTCATGGCCATTTCTCATTTGTTTCTTGCTTCTTGTGTTATTTTTGGTGTTGTATTGAATTGGTTTAGGCTTGATGAAGATCTTATGTGTTGTAGGGATGCCAAACATCAAGAGGGTTGCTTCAAAACGTCCACGAGCTTCAACACAAATTCCCGAGGAACCTACGTTCACGCACCCCCTTCACATGGCACATTACGAAATATTGAAGACTAAACCCTTTGGCACCGTCCGGCGTATTGATTGGAATTTTTTGGAAGAGATTGGAATTGCCGACCAAGTGAGGGAGATTCTATCTCAAAATGGTTGGGTGAATTTATTTACTATCGATGAACCAACATACCGGCAGCTCACTTTGGAGGTTTTGAGCACCTTTGAGGCACAACAAGACCGGCGACGCATCATTTGTCAGAAATAGGGGACTATTCACTTCCAAGCTTTTGGAAGACTCCGCGAGTTGACTCACGTCGAATTCGCAAGTTACTTGAGGATCTATGACGAGGAATACATGAACTCCATTCCGATCGGCCAAATCCGAGTCGATTTTCCACCGCATGTGAATACAAATCAATATTGGGCCACCATAGCCTCAGGCGACACTAAAAACACTCGCAAGGCGTCCCGGATTGTTGATCCTATCATGAGATATGTGCATGCCCTAATTACTCGTTCCATAGGGGGCCGAAAGGATAGTACTGGAGTGGTGTCCAACTCTGATCTACTGATTTTTTTTGGGATTTTTGAGCAGTGCCCCCTTCACCTTGGCCATCTTGTGGCTGAAGCATTTATTCATCACGCACAGTGCACGCGGTTAGGTGCTATTTTCTTGGGTCCGTACATCACTAGGTTGATTCGCGGTATGAAATTGTTGGACCGCGCTCGTGATATGACGATTGTGGGTGGTGCTGCGGCCCTTGGCACGAATGTCTTGCTTGCTGTTGGTCTAGTTGAAAAGAGAGGTGCCCGCTACCGACTTTCCCGATAGTCATCGGCCGGGGAGTCCAGTTTGCCAGCAGACACTGACTCCGATACTGATGACACACCCACTCCCACTCCTGGCACCACATCATCATCGGGCTTCGAAGCTAGGTTGCAAGGAATGGAGAGCGATATTCAGGCCATCCGTCACGAGCAGCGTGAGATGCGCGAACAGCTGTACCAAATCATAGAGGGTCAGCGCCTGCTCACCAAGGACTTTCGCCAGTTTACCATCTCTGCTCACGGTTCATCTTCACGGACTGGCACCGCATCCTGCACCGACACACCTGTCCCACCTGTTCTCGACGAGCAGTTTCATTCTTGAGCATGGACACTTATTTCTCTTTAGCAGCATGTTGTTTCTATTTATTGTTGTTTTCTTTATTTTCTGCACGTGTGTTTGTTTGTTTTGAATAAGTTGGGAAGGGTTATACCCTGAACAACACTTTGTAGAACTCTGGTTTCTTTTATTTAGTTGTGTTTGACCGCTCCCTAGTATTATTCTTTCCTGTTTATTTTTTTTTTTTGGAATGATGGTTTTGCCCTTGTGCTTTGCAGGGCATTGAGGGGAATTTGGTGAGCATCTCCACATTTTATGGGAGCCGGACCCGACATGTAAAGCTCGCCGTACACTTTTGTCGGGTCACATTTCGCCATTTGTACAAGATAAACCGGGGAAGTTCGTTTTCACCCTCCTCCTTTGTTATTATTGTGTATATTGCCTCTATTTTCCTGATTAATGTACATTGAGGGCAACGTACAACCATAGGTGTGGGGATGCGTGTATTTACATGTATTAGGTCAACTTTACATGCTAGTGTCATCAATGATGGCTTGTTACTTTCTTGTGAGATTCTTCAAGTATGAATTAATGATTGATGTTAGTTACATTTCTTGTTGTGCTCTATTGAATCCTGTTTCACCCCTAGTATTGTTTTGTGCACTGAGTCTTTTGTTGATGTCCTGGGAATAGCCTGCTTGACTTTCTTAACTCTCTTGTATGCCTAACACACAATTTTGAGTACTTAGCCTTAGACTACTAAGTTCTTTCCTTCAATGAACTCTTTAGAACTTCTAAGTCTTTTTGAGCTAGTCCTAGTTTTGTTACTTGTAGTGCAGTCTAAAGGTTTGATCTAGGGTATATATATATATATATATATATATATAAAAAAAAGAGTCTATGTCAGTATTCCTCTGCTAATGGAGCATGAATGCGTCTATGTAGACTGTAATCAAGTAGTTGGGTGACTCTTGTGCCTAACCAGCATGTGCATGCTCCTGAAAGATTTTTGTGCAGTCTACGTTAGGCGGACTCGGAAAAAAAAAATGTGTATATACATTTAATTAAAAAATAACCCTAGTGATCACTTAGACTGCCTACTTAAGTTTGTGAGTAGAAATGGGATTTAGTCTCAAGTTGTAGAATTAGAAGGATCTTAATTGTTCATTGGAGTGGCACTTAGCTTTTTAAGACTTAGTACTCTGTACTTGTGGAGTGATTAGCATATAGAGCTGTGCTGATTGAAGTCATAGGGCTAGACCATGTCAGGGTAAATGAGATGAAAGATTCACTTACACTGTACAGACATATAAGAGGTGAGACAGGATCTGTTTGTTGTACCTATTAACTGTAACTCAACATCTGTATATCATTATTCTATACTTGTATAATCTCGTATTTGTTTGAGCCGGGAGGTACATTTAGCCACTTATCATTCCCTTTGTTTTTCATGATTTGTTTGCTTGGGGACAAGCAAACGCTTAGGTGTGGGGATGTTTGATAAGTGTCTAAACGTATATGTTTTAACATACGTATTTTGTTCACTTAGCATGTATTTTTATATGAATGGATGCCCGTTTTATGCTTAATTGAGCATTATTTATGTTGTAGGGCATAGAGGAGCCATGAGGAACATGATAATACGATTTGGGCGAAAAAGGATGAAGAATCAGGGTGCTGGAGTACTGCAGCATACGGGGTTGTATGAGGGGCCGTGAGCATCAAAAGACAGTGGATTTCAACTAGCTCTCACGGCCCCCTATCCACCCCGGGATGCATCTATCCACCCCGGGATCCATCCATCCACCACATGAGACAAGTTTTTATAGAGGTATCACGGGATCCATCTATCCACCCCGGGATGCATCACGGTCTTATTTTTGCCTATCTATCCACCCCGGGATACTGCGGGAGTATTTATAGAGGTTTTTAGGGCACATAAGGGGACTGCTTGGCCGGCATCTAAAAGGGAAGAAATGAAGAAATCTTGAAGAGACGACGATTTGGAGCCAAGGAAGGAGGAAAGAACATCATTTTGAAGGGGAGAAGCTTCACCATCAAGGAAGCAAGGATCCAAGTCAAGGGAAGCGTCATTCGGCATCTCTTGGACGGGGGAAAGCATCATTCGGCCGGACCTCCACCTCCTCCTTCATCATTTCATCTAGGGAGTGTCATTTATGAGCTTTTTAAGTGATTTACTTTGTATTTTTGTTGTTACTTGCTTGATGGCACACTAGACCCCCAAGGCCACCGGATGTTGGTGAACCTTGGGGGGTTTATCATGTATTTTGGATGATTTTTACTTAATTGCAAGCTTGGTTTGGTTTAAGATTTAGTTCATTGTGCTTCATGTCTAGAACTACCATATGGAGAGATCCGTAGTTCTTTCTTGAATTATACACGTAGATGTGACCTACTCACGTGTATTAGGTCATTAATGAACTAAAGGGGGTTACTTGTATCGGCACACCGAGAAATTGGGTGTCGATAGCCCTCCGAGCTATAAGGATAGACTAGGGTTTAGTGTATCCTTATTTTGGGATCTCCTTAAACTTAATGCAATCGTAGGGATGTTGGTTAGGAAGAGATTCCAACCAATATCCGTATGGGATTAGGGTTCAATCGCCGAGAAATTGGGGTTGATCTAATCTTGAGATCCTTCGGTCTAAATCAAGCAAGCTACCTTTTATCCTTCATCCATGTATCATGATAACCCCTCAAGGGGATCCACATCCATAGGCCTTTACTCTTCATTGTAGCACTTGCAACCACATTGTATGCTTTAAATTCTATTTAATTATATCGTATTTATTTCTTTGCTTCAGTAGAACGTACATCCATGCTTGTGTGGTTAGGTTAGATAATAGGCGATGAAGGAGTAAGAGTAGCTCCTTAGCCCCGTGGAATATGATCCTCGTGCTCTTGTGCGAGGTATTACTAGGCGATCCCGTACACTTGTGGGGAATCTATCATGTACATTGAGGGCAATGTACAACACTAAGTGTGGGGATGGGTGTATTACATGTTTAGGGCCATATTTACATGCTTATGTTATCAATGATGGCTTTGTTCATTCTTGTGAGATTCTTTTAGCATGGATTAATGATTGATGTGAGTTACATACTTTTTTTTTTTTGTGCTCTATTGAATCCTGTTTCACCTCTTGTATTGCTATGTGCATTGAATTTTTTGTTGATGCCCTAGGAATAGCCAACTTGACTACTTTAACTCTCTTGCATGCTTAACACACAACCTTGAGTACTTGGCCGTAGAAGACTAAGTTCTATCCTTCAATGAACTCTTTAGAACTTCTAAACCTTGTTGAGCTAGTCCTAGTTGTTTGACTTGTAGTGCAGTCTAAAGACATGATCTAGGGTAATATATATATATATATATATATATGAAAATGAAAATGAGTCTATGTCAGTATTCCTCTGCTAATGAAGCATGAATGCGTCTATGTAGACTGTAATCGAGTAGTTCGGTAGCTCTTGTGCCTAACCAGCATGTGCAGCCCTCCAGAAAGATTTTGGTGCAGTCTACGTTAGGCAGACTTGAAAAAAAAAAAAAAGATGTTCATACATGTAAATAAAACCCTAGTGATCGCTTACACTGCCTACTTGATGGTTAGAGAGAAAGTGGGTTTTAATTTCAAATGCAAGACTTAGAAGGATTTTACTTGTCCATTGAGGTAGCACTTAGCATTTTAAGACCCGGTATTCTTATTTGTGGAGTGATTAGCATCTAGAGCTGTGCTGATTGAAGTCAGTAGGCTAGACCAAGTTAGGGCAAATGAGATAAAAGATTCACTTACACTGCATAGACATACGAGAGGTGGGACAGGATCTTTTTGTTGTACTTATCAATTGTAACTCAACATATATTTATCGTTATCCATTGCTTGTAGAATTTCATTCTATTCGAGCCAGAGATAATACATTTAGCCACTTGTCTTTCCCTCTATTCTTCATGATTTGTTTTGCTTGGGGACATGCAAACGCTTAGTGTGGTGATATTTGATAAGTGTCTAAATGTATGCATTCTAGTACATGTATGTGTTGGACTTAGCATGTACTTTATAACATTTTGATGCCTGATTTATGCTTAATCAAGTATTATTTTCTTTGTAGGGCATGTAGAAGCCATGGAGAACACGAGGACATAATTTGGGCACAAAAGAGAAGAAAAACCGGTGGTCGTGGTACTGTAGCAGATCTACTGTAGCAGAAGAGCTGTAGCACACATACTGTAGCAGCTGGTTGGTCTTCGGCAAGAAAACCATGAGAATTCACCATGACCCTCACGGCCCCGTCTACTACCCCGTGAGGCACTTCCAGAGATCAAAACATAATCCTCACTGACTAGTCTGCGACCCAGTAAGGACTTTCTAGAAATTTTTGCTTATGCTTCACTGGCTAGTTAACTACCCAGTTAACCACCCAGCTAAGTACCCCGTGAGGCTCAGGGATTTGGGGTTTCCTTGATCCAATCTATATCCATACGGCCCCCTTCACGGCCCGTATGCTTCGGGGGTATAAATTGGGAGTTCTAGGGCTCAACAAAGGGACCATTGGCCGGCATATCAAAGAGGAAAACGAAAATACCTTTTGGAGGACAACGATTTGGAGCCAAAGAAGGGGGCAAGAGCATCACCAACAAGGGGAGAGGTTCACCATCAAGAGAGCAAGGTGCAAAGCTGAGGGGAACTGTCATTTGGCAATCCTTTGGGCGAGGGAAGCGTCATTCGGCCGGACCTCCACCTTCGCCTTCATCATTTCATCTAGGGAGTGTCATTTATGAGCTTTTTGAGTGATTTACTTTATCTTGTTGTTATTACTTGTATGATGGCACACTAGATCCCCAAGGCCACCAGATGTCGGTGAACCTTGGGGGGTTCATCATGTATTTTGGATGATTTGCACTTAATATCATGTTTGGGTTGATTTATGATTTTGTTCATTGTATTTCATGCCTAGAGCTACTTGAAGGAGAAATCCATAGCTCTTTATTGAGTTATACACGTAGACGTGACCTACTCGCGTGTATTAGATCTTTCATGAACAAAAATGGGTTTCTTGTATTGGTATTGCCGAGAAATTGGGTATCAATAGCCCTCTGATCTATAAGGGTAAACTAGGGTTTAGGGTACCCTTATATTGGGATCTCCTTGTACTTAATGCAATAGTAGGAATACCGGTTAGGAAGAAATTCCACTAGGTATTCGTATGGGATTAGGGTTCAATCGCCGAGAAATTGGGGTTGATCTAATCTTGAGATCCTTCGGTCTAAATCACCCGAACTATCTTTTTACTGTTCATCCATGTTTCATGATGACCCGTCAAGGGGATCCACATCTATAGGCCTTCACACATCACTGTAGCACTTGTAGCCGTTTGTTTGACTTTTCATTTGTTTATACATATTGTTCTTGTTAGAGTACCACAATCATGATTGAGATGTTAGGTTAGAAAATAGGTGATGAAGGAGTAATAGTAGACACTTAGCCCCGTGGAATATGATCCTTGTGCTTTTGCCCTAGGTATTACTTGGCAACCCCGTACACTTGCGGGATTCCTCTTACCAGAAGCGTTTCCCATGGAGGCCAAAATACTTTGGTGGGGTGCTCCAGATAAAACTTGTCGGGACTAAAGAACAAACGGGGAGGAGGTTCAAGCCATCCAAAGATCCGCCCATGTTCAAATTACACAATTCCCGGCCAAAGCTTTTTCCATGGAGGCCAAAAGGTAGTTTATGCTTGACCTTCACCCCAGCACCATCCCGGCAAGTACGTTTCTTTTTCTAAGGTAATAGTTATGCCACACTTGGCCAGGAGGAGCACACCATCTTCAAGCGTCCATGAGGTAAGAAGGTACGTCAAGCTCGTGACGTTAAACAAGCGCTTTTGGGAGGCAACCCAAGGTGTCAAATTTCGTATTTTGCTTTCTTTGCTTGTGTGTTCTAGTTTTCTTAGTTTTGTGTGCATGTTTGTGTGTGGATGCCTCAATTGTTTAATTTCATTGCATGGTAGGCTTAATTGAATACACTTGTTCATGTTGGTGATTCTTGGTGTGTTCTTCATTGATATATGATCATCTTTGTGTTTTGATGAGTTTTATGCATATAGGGTTGAGAATGCTAGTTTTTGGGAGGTGATTCATGACAAGTCAAGGCGGGAAAAAAAATTTTTTTGTGGTGTGCGGGCAGTGTGCGGCCCTGCACACCTTTCTGGAGCCTTTGTGCGGCCTGTGTGCGGCCCTACACACGAGCCGCACAACCTTCTGGAGTCTTTGTGCAGCCTGTGTGTGGCCCTGCACATAGGCCGCACACCTTGCAGCCCGGTGTGTGCGGGTGGTGTGCGGGGCCACACATTGCCCGCACACAGCCTTTTCAGCTAATTCTTTCAGCAAAATTTCAGCATCTTCGAGGCTGATTTCTTCATCTTCCTTCCACCCGATTTTTCTCCAATTCTTTTTTGATGTTTCCTCTTCATTTACCTCGTCATTTGTCCAACCTTTCATTGATTTAAAGTTCTCATCATTTTTGAGATTTAATTTTGACGATCTATCGTTTTCATCGAGTTTTCACCGACATCTTTGATTTTTGTCACCTAGCTTTGGATATAAGCGTATCTCTCATCCTTATTGATTTTCAAAGTTTAAATTTGTTTTAACTCCCAAGTTTTTTGATGTAAGAATGTTGTAAACTTGAAAATGCATAACCTTATAGCATTTCTTTTCAAGTTTTCCAGTATTGAGTTGGAAAGTTTCACTCGAGCACCCACACATTGTGCTTTGTATTTCTTATTTCCGTTGTTCTTAGCTTTGCTGTTTGTTATTTATTTGTGTGTTTATTTTTCTTCTTGTGTGTGTGATGGATACCTTGAGATGATGTTCCCTTCTACCTTCCAGGTGGAATTGGGGCATCAAATGCGACTTTCTCCCCTAACATCTACAAGAATTCCTCGGTGGTCACCCTGATCTCATGGACTTCAAGATTTAGGATTCGAGACTCAGGGGAGTTCACGAAACCCTCTTAAGTAGGGGGGTGGATATCATTTTCATGTACTTTGAGAATTGTTTGAAAATTTTGCATGTTAGTAAACCAAGGATGGCATTAATGATTGCAGTATGGGTATGATAGTGCAGAACAATGATAGATGCTAAGCTACTCATAACCTTGCACTCTTAAGAATTTTGTGTCATTCTCGGCATTCCATCACATACCTCCTATCTAGGACCCTGGACACCTAGGTGAGGAAAGCAGTAACCTTCTTGACCCTCTTAGTTGCTAACCCATTCGAGTGGCTTCATGCCTTGATGTGTTAGGCATTGCCTCTAATAGACTCTTAAGGGCTTTCCTCTTTCTTTTTCTCTCAGGACGGTCAGAAAGAAATTGAAGAATGAAAAATGGAAAAAAAAAAAGAGGGCAAATTTAGCAAATAAAAAGGACAGTGCTCCTCTGACGCAATGAATGTGTAAAGATCTAGGTAATGTGGATTTGCAGTTCATGTTAGTCCCAAAAAAAAAATGGCTGTACAGCAAAATAAAGTTTTATGACCGGTGTTTGTTTGAGCGAAGGAGGAAAGATCTTTAGGAGTCTACTAGGAGTATCTCTACCATCTCAAGGCCGAATTCCACTAAGTGGCATGACATACCTTAAGACGTGGTCCTCGGGGTTCTGTCGACCTGACTTAGACTACAGGGCTTCGAAATAGAGGGGTTTCTCACACACACCATATCATTGCCGTTGAATGCCTGAAATTTCTTAAGTGGTTCGTTCTTAGTATCTTGAGTTTTACCATTACTATTGTACACTTACACTTAAGCCGGAGGTTGTGTATTTAGCTACTTATCAATCCCTTTTATTCTTCATATTTGTTTGCTTAGGGACAAGCAAACGCTCAAGTAGGTTGTGTATTTAGCCACTTATCAATCCCTTACACCGTAGCACCGACAATGTAGCGATTTAACTGCAGCACAGTTACTGTAGCAGTGTGCGGGCACTGTGCGGCCCCGCACACCACCCGCACAGAGGAGACAGAAAGGGTGTGCGGGCTGTGTGCAGCCCGCACGCAGCTCGCACACACACGGGCAGAACAAGGCTGTTGTAGTAATTTAAAGGCTTCTAGGGCTTTTGGGGAGCTTGTCTTTGGCCATAATTTTCTCCATCCTTCTCCACCAGCACCTCCTCCACTCTCCACCATCATCTCCATCATTCTCCATCATCATCACTGGATTGGAAAGGCGATTTGAAGAGCAAAACTCAAGGGGAGAAGAAGGAAGCACTCAAGGTTGTCATCATGGAGCTTGATCGGCGCGGATCCGGCGAGCCTTCATCACCGCCTTCTAGCCTACATCTGATGGAGTTTTGACACGACCCCTTGCGTGTGTGCCCGCAAGTGCACGGGCATGTTGAAGTAATAAAATTACCCTGGTGAGGGATTTAAAACACAAGAATTTACTATTTAGTTGTGCGATATACGAGAAGTGATGATCGAATTGGTGAGTAGATTATGAAATCAATTATACTAAAAGACAGGAATTTAAACAGAGAGATGGAAGACATGAGAAACGCAAGTAGAGTTATGAAAGAAAGACTAGCAATGTGTGAAATAGGGTATCCGGACAAGCTACCTCTAGGACTTATGCTTCTAGTGCAAGACTATGCTATTATGCTTTGCTATTGACGTTTAATTAAGTCGAGGATATCCTTAAACTCACGGTCCCAAAACTTAAGGTCAACCGTGACTAACCCCATCATTATGTCCCTGCATTAGGATTCACTACGACCCTTGACTCTTGTTGACCTGTCAATCTAAGCCCCAGGCGAGTCTATCTTCCTGACCCAAACACTTTGTGGGATTGCTTTAAGCTCTAGGGATTCCTAGTGATAAAACCTGTTCCTCTATGTAGTTCTAACCCTTTGGTCCAGGTGGAAGAACCCTAGTCTAGATGGATCCTTAACACTCTATCTTGACCGCTAATTAACCAAGGAAACGGCCGTAGGGAGAAATCACACCGGAGGGAAAAGGGGTACATCGCTACCTCACAACTCTCCCTCTCAACCCTCTTCAATCTTAAGGAGTCTAACCCTATAGGAGTTGTCACACCTCTAAAGGATAACCTAGATTGCTCTCAACCTTAGTGTCACGGCTAAGGGAAAAACAATAGCACAAGATAATTAAAATTAAAACTCAATTTATTTATCAATAATGGAAAAGCACAATAGCAATGTCATAGAAACATAAGAATCCTAGGGTTTTACAAGTCCGAATACCCACGAGGGGTTTAGCTCATCATGGAGCTATACATGTTCATCAAAATATAAAAGAAAGTATAAATAATAAGCATTGACGAAAACCCCCTCGTGTAAGATGTGGCCGTGGTCTTGTGCGGCTGCCAGACTTCGGTGACGACGCCGATGACGCGCTCCAAACCTCTACGAAGTCCTCTCTGAAACCCTAGCCGCACTCCCCAGAAGTTCGGGAGAAAGATAGGTCAAAAGATATGTCAAAAGTCTTCAAATCGGGCTTTTATAATGCTGAGTGCGGCTTTAAATTTTGGATTTATCGGGACTTCACACGGCCATGTGGAATTAACACACGGGCGTGTGAAGTTTCTGTCTGCTGAAAAATTGATTCACACGGCCATGTGTTAATTCCACACGAACGTGTGAATTCTCTACAATTCTGAAATTTGGCCGAAAGTGAACAGTAGTTTACTACAGTGTTTTTACTACAGCAACAAACTACATTGCTGCTACAGTACTCGCCGAAACGCTCCCGAGTCCGTCGTTCTTCATCAAGGCAATTGAATTGGGCACACAATCAATGGTAGATTGTGCCGATTGCTTCAAGTCTTCTTCTTGGTGAAGTTCTCCTAAGCTACAGGAGTTAGACTTGTTGTGAATGTAACTGCCTTTGTGCCCCTCCAAAGGAGGTTGGCACACATTCATAAGTCTAATCTCGTGCCTTGTTCCTTGCTTGGTACGAAAGCCTCCCAACAACTGCGAACATGATCTAACTTCGTTCTTCTTCTCCAAATTAGCTCCACAAACCTACCATGCATAAGAATACACAAATGCACACTATTTAGTGATAAAATCTGATGAAAGATATGTTCATTGTAAGATAATAACGCTTCACATTACTATAACACAAGCACTTATCAAGTTTCTTATGAGCATTTGCATTGATTATTTTGTTTGTTCTCTCTTTTGATGTGGAACTAGACTCCCAAGGCCACCGGGCTCCGGTGAACCTTGGGAGGAGAACTTGTATGGATGATGATAATTGTTTATAAATGATTGTTGGCTTGTTTGTTGGTTTCAATCTATTGTTTTGATGTTCAACCTACAATGGATGGATTCCGTAGGTTTTGATTCATGAATTGTATATGTATGGCGGGATGCTTGCATGTATTAGGTCGCATAATGGTTAAAGGGGGATTCAATGTGCCGGTACACTGGAGGTTGCGGGTACCGGTAGCTCCCCGCGTGGTTAGGGTTGTTTTAGCCGAAAGCGCGCATTAGATTAACCCTAACCAAGACTCCCTATTCCCAATGACATCATAGGGATATCTTTTGGATAGAGGAACCTGTACTGGATTAGGGCTACACTACGGAGGTTCCGGGGTAGTCGACATGCGAGTCTAGCGGACCAACTCTTGCCAACCTTAAGCCTTAATTCCTATATTCATCCTAACTTGTTCTTCTCCTTAGGGGATCCTAGCCCGAGGCCTCTAGTTCTCATTGCTACTTGCTTTTTAGATTGCTTGTATGGTGTGCCTTAGTCCATTTTGTTTATAGATTTTCTTTTATTTATTTTCGTATTTCTGTGTTTGTACAACAAACTCTTGATTTGGTAAACTAGATAGTGATATCTAGGAGGAAGTAATAGCAGATCTTGGGGCCCATGGGAATACGACACTCTCGTGCTCGCGCGAGAGGTTATTACTTGACGACCCGTGCACTTGTGGCCGGGGAGTTGTGTGCTCGCTCTTTAGTGTTGCACGTGGCGCCCATCAGCTACATGCCTATCCTGCCCGACCTACAGATACATACACGCAGTACTGAGCCGATCAGTGAGCGGTTGGAGGGATAGTACAGGGGTATTGAGCCGACAGGAGGTACTCTACCTGCATTCCATGGTACAGAGCGAGCCACTCCACCTCGGGCACATCATAGCAGAGTACTTGCGCCACCAGGGCCAGTACCCTAGAGTTGGAGTGATCTTCTCAAGGCCCTACATCATGAGACTCGTTATCGGGATGGGTCTCCGAGACGGAGTACGCGGGGTTGAGAAAATTTCTGTACCGGCTCCGCTTAGCATAGAGACACTGAGGCTGATGGGGATGGTCCCCAGATCAGGACCAGGAGTATACATACTGATCATTCTCCAGACAGCAGCCACTGAGGGGAAGGAGGTAGCATTGGAGCCACCCCCAGAGCAGACAGACACAGAGGCACCACCCACCGCACCGGAGCCACCTCCAGTTCGGATCTTTTCACCGTCTCGAGGCCAAGACCGATTCGAGCGCCTTGAGAGTGCTTTACGGGTCCTCCATACTGAGATAACCGAGGTCAGGGCCACTAAGGTGACACAACATCAGGAGGTCATGGCCCAGTTCCAGAGCCTGCGTCAGTTATTTAAGCAGGCCATGACATCCCCCTTCGTAGTGCAGCCCAGAGCATCCACTCCACCACCGTCTCCTCCACCATCAGCAGATCCACCAGTTCTAGAGCCCGCAGTAGTAGCACTAGAGGCTCATGTTCAAGACACTAACGCTAAGGTGTCATAGTTTATTTTATTTTGATTTTCATTGTATTTTTTCCTTTATATTTTCGACTTGTAGTACTCAAAAAGAATCTTCCTTCTGAGTTTATCTTTTATTTCGCTTTTATTTGTCTCGAGTTGTCTTTCATTTCCATATTTTTATATACTTGAGATTTATTTTGATTTTCTTGAGCTATACTGAATCCCTTGTGTGTGTGTGCGCAAATGGTCTAGGGTGTAAGGAATTTGAGGAATAGTCATAGGCACGGTCATGGGACCGTGTGTGCTTCACAACCCATTGAGACTAAACTCTCAATGGACCTAGCTCCATCAAACACAACACATGGAGTTCAGGGAGTAATGTTTCAATTGGCCACTTCCACACTAATTGTTTTTCATTGCTATACTTTTATTATTCTTGCATGCGTACATTGAGGACAATGTGCATCTTAAGTGTGGGGGGGAGTTCAATTTGCACACACCTTTACTTGTGTGTTCAATTGCTTATGCTCATGTAGCCCGTAGCAATTCACCTTAGTTGCAACAGTTGTATTCTTAGAGTTTATGAGAATTTTTAACATTGTATCCTATCATGCTCTAAATTTAGGAATTTTTGCTCGATTATCTCTTATTGCACTACTCACTCTTGAAATATTTTGGAAACTCAAAATCAAAGGTTTAAGGACTAGTTTATTATTGCTTTTGCTTTAGTAAGTTTTTAAGTTCTATATTGATAAAAAAAAAGGAAAAGGAATTGTGAGCTTGTGAATATTAGTTTATCTTTTATCTTTGCATTTGGGGTGGAAAGAGCTACCTCCCATGAAGTATGTAGCTACTCCCATATGTCAGATACGAGTTATGCCCTAATGAGAGAAAGAGCTATCTCATGGAAAGCGTGAAAGCTACTACCCCGGTAGAAAGAGCTACCTCCTCAAAAGTGTGAAAGCCACCTTTAGCGGCAGCTTAGGAAAGGGCTACCTTAGAGGTTGTGTGAAGCTACTTGACACGACCCCTTGCATGTATCCCGCAAGTGCACGGGCTTGTCAAAGTAATAAATTTTACCCTAGTGAGTGGGTAGTCGTATCCAAAGGGAATAGGGATTCAAAACACAAGAACTCACTATTTAGCTATGCGGTGTATGAAAAGTGAGAGTAGAATTGATGAGTGAGTGTGAAACCAATCAAAAGTAAAAAGATGAAAGGTAAGAGACTGCAAGAACGAGTAAATAGAGAAGGACTAGCAATGAATTTAATAGGGTACCCGGACAAGCTACCCCTAGGACTTATGCTTCTAGTGCAAGACTATGCTATTATACTTTCCTATTCATGTTAATTGAGTCGAGGATATTGACACGACCTGTTGCATGTATCCCGCGAGTGCACGGGCTTGTCAAAGTAATAAATTTACCCCGGTGAGTGGGTAGTCTAATCCACAGGGAATAGGAACTTAAGACACAAAATTTCACTATTTAGCTATGCGGTATATGAAATGAGCGAATAGAATCGATGAATGAATATAAAAACAATTAAAAAGAGATGAGAATTTAAATAGAGAGATGGAAGATAAGAAAGTGCAAGTATAAGTAAATAGAGAAGGACTAGCAACGGATAATAGGGTATCCGGACAAGCTACCTCTACGACTTATGCTTCTAGTGCAAGACTATGCTATTATACTTTCCTATTGATGTTAATTGAGTCGAGGATATCCTTAAACACAAGGTCCCAATCCTAAGGTCAACCGTGACTATCCCCAACACTATGCCCCGACATTAGGATTCACTACGATCCTTGATTCTCGCTGACCTGTCAACTAAGCCCCAGGGGAGTCTATTTTCCTAAGCCTTACACTACATGGGATTACTTTAAGTTCTAGGGATTCCTAGTGGTAAAACCTATTTATATGTGTAGTTCTAACACTTTCTCCAGGTGGAAGAACCCTAGTTTAGATTAAGCCCCAGTGCTTAGGATTCACGTCAACCTTTCACTCTGTTGCTTGCGCAACTAAGCCACAGGGGATTATATCTACCTAGCACTTCAATCTATCTTGACCGCTAAGAAATCAAGGAAAATGGAGGTTGGGAGAAATCACACCGGAGTGGAAAGGGGACACTTCGCTACCTGACGACTCACCCTCTCAACCCTCTTCAATCTTAAGTAGTCTAATCGTATAGGAGTTATCACACCTCCAAAGGATAACCTAGATTGTTCTCAACCCTAGTGTCACGGCTAATAGAAAACAATGGCAAAAGATAATTAAAATTGAAACTCGAATTTATTCATCAAAATCTAAAAGAAAGCACAAATTAAAGGCATTGATGAAAACCCCCTTGCTTATGGTGTGGCCGTGGTCTTCTGCGGCCGCCGGACGTCAGTGACGATGCTGATGACGCGCTCCAAACCTCCATGAAGTCCTCTCCGAAACCCTAGCCGCCCTCTCCCGAAGTTTGGGAGAAAGATAGGTCAAAAGATGCTTCAAAAGTCTCCAAAATCGGGCTTTTATAATGTTGAGTCGGCTTTAAAATTGGACTTATCGGGGCTTCACATGGCTGTGTGGAATTTCCACACGCCCGTGTGAAGTTTCTGGGTTACTGGAAAATTAATTCACACGGCCGTGTGGAATTTCCACATGCCCATGTGAACTCTCTGTAAAGTTGATTTTTGGCAAAAAGGGAAGAGTAGCTTGCTACAATGTTTGCTACAGTAGGAAGTAGTAGCTTCACTCAACCTCTAAGGTAGCCCTTTCCTAGGCGGCCGCCAAAAGTGGCTTTCAAACTTTCGAGGAGGTAGCTCTTTCTACCGGGGTAGTAGCTTTCACGCTTCCCATGAGATAGCTCTTTCTCTAATTAGGGCATAACTTGTATCCGACTTATGAGAGTAGCTTCATATTTCATAGGAGGTAGCTCTTTCCACTCCAAATGTAAAGTTTAAATGAATATTCACAAGCTCACAAGTTATTTTTTTTTAGCTACATAGAACTTCACAACTTACTAAAGTAATACTAAACTAGTCCTTAAAACTTCGAGTTCGATTTTCCAAAAGATTTCAAGAGTGAGTAGTGCAATAAGGGGTAATCGAGCAAAAATCCCCTAAAATTCAAGTAAAACTAGAGCATGATAGAATACAATGTTAAAAATTATCCTAGACTCTAAGAATACAACCATTGCAACTAAGGTGAACCGCCATAAGCTACATGAGCATAAACAATTGAACGCACAAGTAAAGGTGTGTGCAAAGTGAACTCCCCCCCACACTTAAGATGTACATTGTCCCTAATGTACGCATGTGAGCACAATAAAAATAAAACAATGAAAAACAATTAGTGTGGAAGTGGGCAATTGAAACATTACTCCCCTTAACTCCAAGTGTTGCATTTGATGGAGCTAGGTTCATTGAGAGTGAGTCTCAATGGTTTGTGGAGCACACACTATTTCTCAAATTCCTTACATCCAAGACCATCTTCACACATACGCAAGGGTTCAGTATAGCTCAAGAAAAACCAAAATAAAACTCAAGTATATAAAGATAGAGAAATGAGATACAACTCGAGACAAAATAAAAGAAAAAATAAAAGTAAACCCAGATGGAAAGTCCTTTCTAAGTACTACAAGTCCAACAGAATATGAAAATAAAAGTGTAACAGAAAGAAAAACTAAAAATAAACTACGACGCCTCAGCTTCGGTGTCCTGTGTCAATGACTCAGGTCCTGCTGCTGCTGCCTCTGAGGGCGCTAGTGGATCAGCTGATGGTGATGGAGATGGGGGTAGAGTCGAGACTCGGGGCCGGACCATGTATGGTGACGTCGGCACAGATCGCTCAAGTAGCAGAAGTATGGCGGCTAGCTGTGTCAACGTGTGCGCAAACTACGCTGCCTGTGTAGTCCTAAGCTCGGCCAACTCGGTCTGCATAATACCCACATCACTCTCGAGGCGCTTAAACCTATCATGGCCTCGAGAAGAAGAAAAGATCCACACTGGAGGTGGCTTCGGTGCTGTGGGTGGTGCCTCAGCCTCTGCCTGCCTTGGAGATGGCCCTATCGCTGCCTGCTCTACCTCTGATGGAGGCTTGTTCAGTATATAACGTTGGTAATGCTTCCTGACCATGCCCATCTGTCTCAACATTTCTAGGCTGATTGGGGAAGGTATGACTGTCCTCTCTATCCCTCTAATTGCCGCCCGCAAGCCCATCCCCTTCATAAGTCTTCTAACGTATGGTCCTGAAAAGATAGCTCCAAGCCTGGGGTACTGGCCCTGATGACGTATGTACTCTGTGAGAATCTAACCAAGATGGAGCGGCTCGCTCTGTATCATCAAATGTTGGTAGGGGAGCTCCTGCCGGCTAAGGACCCCTGTACTGTCACCCCTGCCATTTACGGACCTACTTAGAATAGCGTAAATGTAGCTATAGGCTGGCCATGATAGACAGGTAGCCTTCGATATCCCTGGCTCATATTGCCTCTATCCACACAACACTCGGTAAGCTCCTTGAGGGGTTAAATTGCCGGGGTAGGCAGTCGGAAGGCTCTCGTACTCCTCTGACTCAATGAAGGCTTCGTCGTACAAACAAATGTGGATAGAAATTTGAATCACTGACATACTGTACTCGTGCCCAAAAGCCTGAAACTGTATAGCATTGGCATTCATAAAATCTCTACTTAATTTATCAAACTCAAAAGATGAGAGCACCTCCAAAGTAAGTAAACAGGTAATTGGGTCTCGAATAGAGAGCAAGCTCTTCCAACTCCTTACTGCGATGACACGACCCCTTGCGTGTATCCCGCAAAGTGCACGGGTTTGTCGAAGTAATAAAATTACCCTGGTGAGTGGGTAGTCGAATCCACAGCGAATAGGGATTTAAGACACGAGATTTCGCTATCTAGTTGTGCGGTGTACGAAAAAGTGATAATAGAATTGATGAGTGAATTATGGAAGCAAATATGTTAAAAAGCAATAAATTGAATAGAGAGATGGAAGACAAGAAAGTGCAAGGAGTGAATTAGAGAAAGACTAGTAATGGATGAAATAGGGTATCCAGACAAGCTACCTCTAGGACTTATGCTTCTAGTGCAAGACTATGCTATTTTACTTTCCTACTGATGTTAATTTAGTCGAGGATATCGTTAAACTCATGGTCCTAAACCTAAGGTCAATCGTGACTAAGCCCAACACTATGTCCCGGCATTAGGATTCACGTCAACCCTTCACTCTGTCGCTCAAGCAACTAAGCCCCATTGGAGTATATCTACTTAAGCCTAACACTACGTGGGATTGCTTTAAGCTCTAGGGATTCCTAGTGATAAAACCTGTTCCTATGTGTAGTTCTAAAACTTTGGTCCAGGTGGAAGAACCCTAGTTTAGATTAAGCCCCAGCGCTTAGGATTCACGTCAACCCTTCACTCTGTTGCTTGCGCAACTAAGCCCCAGGGGAGTTTACCTACCTAGCACTTCACTCTATCTCGAACGCTAAGAAATCAAGGAAAACGGAGGTAGGGAGAAATCCCACCGGAGGGTTGATAAACGCCTAAACATATGTATTTCCTATGTATTTGGGCGTATGTATTGCATATTTTTATATGAGTTGACGCCCGTTTTTGGCCTGAATTAGTTTCTTTCGTGTTACAGGTACCAATGTGACCCCTTTAAGCTCGTTGACAGAATTGGAGAAGGAATCGGTACGAAAACACTGTTTCTGAGCCAGGGTACTGTAGCAAATCACAGTAGCAGACACTGTAGCACGAAAACCCTGGCGAAACGGCTAAGTCTGGAGGTTCATGCGGGCTACCATGCGAGCACTGCAGAGGCCGCATACGTACTGTAGCATATCTACTGCAGCATATTTACTGTAGCGGCAATGTAGCAATTTACATGACTTCGGGAGTTTCTCGGGAATTTTCTCTCCCCGCATGCGGGGCCACATGGGGGGCCGCATAACTCACTGGATCATGTTTTTGAGGGTTTGGAGTCCATTTTGAAGAAGAGGAGCCTAGGTCTTGGGAGAGCAAAACTTCACCACCTTCCTTGAGAGCTTGAGACCTGGTTTTGGAGGCAATTCTTGAGGAGAGGACGACGGGGAGAGCATGACACGACGAGTCCACACCTTCGATTCACATTTGAGAGGAAGATTGACAAAGGAAGCCACTCCTTGGGTGGCATCCTTGGAAGTGTCATTCGGCCTTGATCCTTTGAGGTAGTGTTCTTGTTATGCTTTTGGTTGTTTTCATGTATTTTCTTACTTGTTTTGTGATCATGAGTAACTAAACCCCAAGGTCACTGGATGTAGGTGAACATTGGTGGTGAATTTGTGTATTTTAGATGCTTTTCCTAGTTTTATGCATTTGACTTGGTTTGTGATACTTGTTTGGTGGTTCTTGATTGCCTTGATATGTATGAGAGCTCTATATATAATTTCCTAGGCAATGCTAGGTTGCATGACCATTGCCCTAGTATTAGGCTCACCAAGCTTGGAAGGGAATACATGTACAAATACTTAGTGACCATCGGGTATTTGTACCCCTCCAATTGTTAGGGTTGTCCTTGATTGTGTTTCAACCCTAGCTTGGGGAAATCCACTGAACCCATTGCGATCGTACAAGGATTTGGACGGAAGCAATTCCGTGTTCCAATACTCGTACTGTTGGGAACGACAAGGTTCTACGAGCATGCTAGAAGCAAAATATGCACAGCGGATAACAAACAAAAACTAGCATGGACCCTAGCATGCAATGGAAACGAATAAAGATATAAAAACTAAAATAAATAAATAAATACAATTCCAGGGGTGTAGTCGAAAAAGGGACTGCATATACGCGACTCCCCTCTACTCTCACACACACACAAGCCAGAAACAATTCGGTATGGATTGCTAGTATCCAACGATAACTCTTTTCGAGAAATACGAATAGCAATTAAAATTAGGTCTCAAAACCTAATCGTAAACATGTGTAAGGAATTGTAAGTCCAAAAACTGACACTCGGCGAATGTTTCACATGTGAGAATCTTTTGAGAAAAATTCCACAACCATTATGAAATAATCTCAAAAGACTCTCACCCCGGCGATCTCCATTGATAAAGAAATATCAATGAAAAAGCCGGCCTGTGAACTAACATATATGAATAAACAAGAAAGACCAAAGGGGTGTCGACCTATACCTTCGCCGGAGCCGAGTAGCGGCAAGCCGGATGGAGAAACCTTTCTCCAAAAGGGGGAAAAGGCGGACAGCACCTTTGACCGGCGGTGGCGTCCTCTTGGCTAGGGCGGACCGACGGCCTCCTTGAGGGAGAGAAGGAGAGGAAAGATTAGGGTTAGGGTTTTCTCTAATACACATGTATTTATAGAACCCTAAAACCAATCCCAATGCAATATCAACCATTGATTCCTCTTATTGGATATTAATCATATTAGATCCAATAAGCTAACACTTAATTTCTAATTAAGTCCCTCAATTTTCAAGTTATCTCATAACTCAATCTTTACACATTCGCAGTTAGACCAAATCAACTCTTGATTTATCTAAACTCCATTTAGCTATTCGACTCATTAGATTGAGTCCGGATTTCACGGCTTTTACGTGTGCGATCCTGTAGGCCCGTTTTAAAATCAGCAATGGGATTTTAACCTCGTTAAGGCCCATAAGTCACAAATGCCGTCTACCATGGCAATGTGACTACCCGAATTAAAACGGAGGTCGACTGGGTAATCAACTAACCTTGTAACCTTATCCGATTCCTTTGCCAATTTAATATCTCGATCAAGTGGCCGGTGATATTCTCTCTCCTCAGAGAGTGGCAATCCCCTCGCATTGCAAATGTTACTTGCTATGAATCTCGATGCACCCAATCATACCCACACTTGTCACTCTGTTACGAATGACGTTAGGCGTATGTCAAAGTACACCAACATTCATCCATGCTCCATAGCGACCTTGAGTCTAAGGATTCAGTATAAGCGTTACATGAGAACCACTTATGACTTTGCAACCATGTAGTGATCTCGTGAGCGGATCGATCCAGACACACTGTTCACTAACACGTGTCAATGTCTATTGATTGACATCACATGTCCTATAATCCGTAAAACATGATCATCACACAATAGGCATACTAGTCTTAGTTTACTATCATTCCCATGACAGTAATTGACTAGGGATGTTTAGAAAGTTGTTCCTTTATGCACCAAGGTTTTACTGCCCGAATAACGTATTCGGCAACTTGTGCGGAACAAACTCTCAGGGATAGTTCTATCCAAGCACACATGCACAGCAATGTAGTAAGATAAAACAAGCCAGGTTTTATTAAAAAACATATAACTTATAAAGGTTCAGATCAATGTATTGGGGCTAGGGCTAACACTAACACGTACCGGAATAGGGACCAACACCGTGACCATCGGGTTGGTCTAACTTAGGGTTTCCCGGTCCAAACCACCCACGTGCATGCTAGTTAGGGCATCCTTAGCACTTTAGTAACCCCAGAGGAAATCCTCATCCGTGACCACTTCCGGGCCCTGATTTCCCTCCGTATTTGTATTTACTTTGTGCATGCTGTTTATAATCGTAGATTATTTGTAGTTATCTCTATCAAGTAATTGCTAGTTTGGACAACATAGTGATAAGGAAGTAAGAATAGATTCTCGGGCCCTTGGGAATACGACCCCCTCGTGCTCGCGCGAGGGGTATTACTTGGCGACCCTGTGCACTTGCGGGTGAGCGAATCAAACGCAAACCAAGTTTTTGGCGCCGTTGCCAGGGACCCACGAGGAATATTCTAAAAACTTAAAGCGTGTTGATTTGACCATTTTTATTTTATTCACTTTCACCATTCTTATTTATATTTCATCATTCCATCGTTTGCTTGTTTTTGACTTTTAATTATTTTGTGAGGTACCCATCATATGACTCGGGCGGGCGAAGCAACTCTTGTTGAGCTCGACGACGAGATCGAACGCACTTTGCATCAGCGATTGAGACAGGTCACCGAGAGCTCGAGGCAACGAGAGGTTCGGGTCGAATCTAGTGAACCATCAGTTATGGCCGAACCAAGGAGAACTTTATCCGATTTTGAGAGACCACAGTTCACCGGGGAAGAATTCAGTGTGCAAGCTCCCACAGTCCCGGCGAACAACTTTAAGATCAAGGCGAGCACGATCAGGATGATACAAAATTCAGTTCAGTTTGATGGTTTAGTTGATGAGGACCCGCATGCTCACCTATCCCGTTTCCTGCAAATTTGCTCTACTTTCAAGATCAACTCTGCGTCCGATGATGCTATCTTGTTGCGATTGTTTCCATTCAGTTTGAGGGGGGCAGCGTACAGATGGCTCATTTTCTTAGCTCCCGGGTCCATCACCACCTGGAAGGAAATGGTTGAGAAATTCTTGGCCCTGTATTTCCCGCCGAGGAAGGCCGCAAGATTGAGACAGGAGATCTCCTCTTTCAGACAAGGGGATTCTGAAACCCTTTTTGAGGCACACGAGCGGTTCAAAGACTTGTTACGTAGGTGCCCTCATCATGGCTTCCCTGCTTGGATGCGAGTGCAGATGTTCTGTAATGGTTTGAATTATGCCGCGAGACAACTCATTGACTCCGCGGCGGGTGGCTCCTTGAGTGACAAGCTCCCTGAGGAAGCTGAGAAACTGATTGAGAACATGGCAAGCAATGAGTGCCACTGGAGCACTCGGCAGAAGGGACCAAGGGTTGCTGGCCTGTTCGAGGTGAATGAGACCACCGCATTGACGGCGAAGGTTGAGGCCTTATCGAAGAATGTCACCGATAACAACGCGGTAGTTAGTGCTTTGACACAGAAATTTGATCAGTTCATGTTAGGGTCTAGTTCTACCCCTAAGGTAGTGATGTCCTATGATACTTGTGGTGCAGGACATGCAACTTCGCAGTGTCACATTTTTATTGCTCCTCCTGCACCCGTGGAATCGGTGGATTATGTTGGTGGAGGACCTCGGGGACCGGGGAATCAATACGGTAATAGCTACAACTCGGGATGGAGGAATCCCCCGAACATGTCGTGGAACCAAGGCCAATTCCAACAGAGACCTCCACCACCCCAAGGACCCCAACTTCAGCCCCAGCAGGTCCAAGAGAAGAAATACTCGACTGAAGATGTTTTGGCAAGATTCATGATTTCTACGGAGGCAA
Organism: Dioscorea alata; assembly: GCA_020875875.1. Classification (NCBI taxonomy): domain Eukaryota; kingdom Viridiplantae; phylum Streptophyta; class Magnoliopsida; order Dioscoreales; family Dioscoreaceae; genus Dioscorea; species Dioscorea alata. Next base: position 11,019,395 of record CM037020.1, on the reverse strand, counting down.
AATTCTAGAATGTAGACAAGAGATTTGATGAATTTGGTACTATATTGAGAAACGTCCAAGCCTCCATTCAGTCTCTTGAGACCAAGGTGGGACAGCTTGGTAAGGCACAGTCAGATCGTCCCTTGGGTAGCTTGCCGAGCAACACTGAATGTAACCCGAGGGAACACTTAAAGGCGGTGACACTAAGGAGTGGGAAGCAGTTGGAGGTAAGGATCGGGGATGGTCCAAGTGCCTCCAACGATAGGGTAGCTGACCGGGAAGACCCTAAGTCAAGTAATGATGAAATTGATGAGATGGAGGGGAAGCACAATGGAAATGTTCCAAGTTCCTTGACTAAGAAGGAGCCTGAGTATAAACCTGTGGTACCATATCCTTCAAGGCTCAAACAAGATAAAGAAGACGCTCAATTCAAGAAATTCTTGAACATCTTTAAGCAACTTCACATAAACATTCCTTTGGTTGAGGCCCTTTCACAAATGCCGAAATACGCTAAATTCATGAAGGACCTCCTCACCAATAAGTGGAAGCTTGAGGACTTGGAGACGGTAACTCTGTCGGGAAATTGCTCGGCCGTAATTCAAAAGAAACTACCCAAAAAACTTAATGATCCGGGTAGCTTCATCATTCCTTGTGTGGTTGGGGATGGAGTGCAAGAAAGCGCCTTGGCCGACTTGGTAGCTAGCATAAACGTCATGCCGTACAACTTGTTCTTGAGGTTGGGGATAGACAACTTGAGACCCACATGGATGACTTTGCAACTTACGAATCGTTCGGTGCGAAGACCCCGGGGAATTGTAGAAGATGTTCTTGTTCGAATTGATAAGCTAATCATCCCGGTTGACTTTGTAATCCTACATGTGGATGATGATGTGGAAGTCCCATTGATCCTCGGGCATCCATTTCTTAACACCACCGGTGCACTAATCGATGTTAAAGGAGGAAAGATGACTTTGAGGGTTGGGGACGAACAAGTGGTCTTCACCCTCCCCGAAGCAATGAAATGTACACTTGATCATGATGATGCTCTTTATTTCACGAATACTACTGATGTGATTATCTCCGATTGTGTGCAGGAAGTCCTCGCTTTGAACCCCTTGGAGGAATACTTTGAAGATCTCGGGGATGATGTTGCAGATGATGAACCTCCTCCTCCACCATTGCAACAACTAGCACAAGTAGAGGTTAAATCATCACCACATTCCAATGAGAAGAGAACCTTGAAGAAGTTATGGAGGAAGAAAAAAAAGAGAAGCAAAAGCGGGGGGTGAATGTTTCTACAATGTCACCCGAGGAGGTTGACCATTTGTTCTTTGATGACCGCGGGAAATTCAAGATCTTTTCGTGTCTCTCATTAAACTTTCTGGGTAACAATTCTTCATCGAGAAATAGAGGTATCTCTCACCCCTTTGTCCCACCATGAGTTGAGGTAAGCCATGTCGAGCTAAAGACATTAAAAAAGCGGTTCTTGGGAGGCAACCCAAGTCTTTTAATTCATTGCAATCATTCTTTCTTGTTATTCTTTGTTGTTGTGTTTGGGTGTTTTTCGTATTTTTTTTTGTGTGTGGTGCTTGTGAGTTTAAGTGTTGTTGATTTTTGTGCTTGTGGTGGTTGTTTAGTCATTTTCCTTAATTTATTTTATCATGTTGCACCCTTGGTTTCATGATCTTTGCATTTTTCCTTGAGTGTTGGTGCTTCAATTTCCATGTTTTCAATGATTTTTGAGTGTTTTCGGTTTTGTTTTCATGTAATTTTCGAGTGCTAGGTTGAGTTCGACGTTTAATTTGAGAGTTTTTTGAGCCATTCTTGTGCTGGAGAATTTCCTAGCATCTTTGCGGCCTTCTATGCGCCCGCATAGCAGGCCGCATGGCCTACCTGAGCCCTATGCGGGGTGCCATGCGGCTGCACAAGGGGCCGCATGGTCACCCGACCCCTATTTTCCCCTCTCTTCACCACACTTTCTCACTATTCACTCAATTTTCATCACTCTTCTTCTCTTTTCTCCTTCATCTCTCCACCATTTGCCTTCATTATTTTTGCATCCAAACACTCTCCTCATCCTAGCAAATGATTTTTTGGAAGATTTTCAAGGTTTTATCAAGCTTCAAGCCGATTTTCACTTCATCTTCTCATTGGTGCCCTAGTTCAAGGTATACTTTCTTTTCACTCATTCTAGGGTTGTTAATGGTTGAAACGTTGGGAAAACTTGGTGGTTATCATGGTGAATGCTTATTGTATTTGTTTCTCTTGAATTTAAAGCTTTGTACATTTAGATTATCACTTTTGCAAGAAGAAACTCTACAAAATCTTTCACGAAATTACTGTAGCACTAGCCAAAAATCAGCCTTGTTTCTTCATTAAGCATTTTTTCTCACAAATTCTTGGTTTAATGGAAGTTCTCTTGTCTTGTAGGGATGCCGACCAAGCATGTGGCCTCCAAGCGAGTAAGGAGAAGCTCTCTACCACCCGTTTGCGAACCTACCTTCAAGAATTAAGCCCACAAGACAAGATTCGCGTTCTTGTCGAATAGGAGGTTCGGCAACGTGAAGATTATCGCTTGGAGCGCTTTGAAGACTTTGGGCATCGACGACACCACCTAGGATATCATCTCCCATGGTGGATGGGATAGCATTCTTGAGATCGATGAGCCCACTTATAGGGAGTTCACTTTGGAAGTGTTGAGCACGTTTGAGGTCTCCGGGTATTCTCCTTTCACGCGCCAAGCTAGCATCATCACTTTCAGAGCTTTTGGTAAGTGGCACAGGATCACTGACAACCAGTTAGGCATGTATCTCGGATTTTATACACCTGAGTCCCTCATCAGTTCGGAGCTCCAGGATTTGCCTCGTGATTTCCCATGCTCGGTCTCCCCTGGTTCTTTTTGGAGGTCAATTGCTCACACATCATCGAAGAAGGCTTCTACGATGGTAAACCCCGTTCATAGATACATGCAGGCCTTGCTATCCAGAAGTGTGAACGGCCGCACTGATTCTACTGGGGTGGTTTCTCGTACCGACCTGCTTATGATCTACAGTATCCTTGAGCGGTACCCCATCCATATGGGCCATCTTTTTGCTAGACTTATTGAACATCAGGGGACTTCTACCCGCCTTGGAGCTATATTTGCCGGACCATATATTACGCGCATTATCAGGGGCCTAGGTTTGATTGAGCTCACCCTAGGCATGAGCGTTGTGAGCACCGTCGCACCGTTCAGTTTGTCGATCCTGCTTCACATTGGGATAGTTGAGAGGTCGGGAGACACTTATCGCCTCCCGCGTAGTGGAGGCAAGAGCACCCATGATCCCGACACCTCTCGAGATTCTGAGTCAGAGTCCGATTCTGATTCGGAGTCTTCCCCCGTACCCGACGCAGCACCTAGCGGGAGTCGACCATCACTTGAGGACAGTTTCGTGGAGTTCCGCATCGAGGTCCGTTAGCAGTTGCAGATCCTTGGGATATTTAAGAAGGCGCTGGTGACATCAGTGAGGGACTTAGCCACATCACAGAGCCGCATCGAGAGTAGCATGGTGGAGATCCTATCATTTATGCGCAGCTCATCATCATCTGTCGGCACGTCCTCCACGGCTACCACGTGTTTTGCACCATCACTCCCTCCAGACCTCTAGACTCATAGCACCACTTTTAGTTTCCTGTTGTTTGTTCTTGTTTTTATTTCTAGACTTATTGGTTTGTATTGTTGTACTTTTCAGTTAGCAAGGGTCCTGACCCTCCTAAACTATACTTTCCCATTTTTGATTCGTGCTTACTTGTCCGGCTCTTTCTTTATTTCTTGGGGTGTGATATGTTTTCCTTTTACTTTCAGGACTGATCATTGTAGAGGATTCACGCCCCTTGCACCTCACAACTTTCTCCGGTCCATGCACACTTGGAGTTCATCTCATCGACCAAATGGGGAAGTTTCTTTACCTCATTCCCGTATTTCTGTCTTTATATTTTTATCTCGCACCTTACTCTGCTGATCCATGTACACTGAGGGCAATGTACAACTTTAGGTGTGGGGATGGGGTACTTTATTTGTTTCACATGCATGAGTACCGATGATAGCTATGATTTTTGTGTTTAGCACTTCCTAGCTTGGAAGAATGGTAGAAGTGAGCTGTATTCTTGTACTGTGCCTGAATGATGCCATGTTTTATCTTTAGCGCTTTTCCATGCTCTATCACGATTGCTTCCACCTTGTGCACTCCAACCAACCCATTATGATGATTTTGGTATTAGACTGTTAAATTCTCTCTTCAATATTCTTTTAAGAGCTTTTGAGTTCCTTCGTTGTTTTTTGTGCCCTTAAGTGAACTTTTGTAACAGGTTACCAAGGGACATGAGATATAGTGTGTAAAAAAAAAGTGTGTATATTTGTGAAAAAGGAAATAAGTATCTCTACTGCATCCCCTGGAACCTGTTGCAGAGTCACTTAAGTGCTAGAGTTTTATTTAGGAACCCAAAAGACTTTTAACTGAGTATTGAAGATTTATTTAACTGTCTAGTGCTACTCTCACCATATGTGGGGTGAATGGACCCCTGGAGTAATCCAGGGTGTGGAGGTTAAGGTTGGGAGCCAGCACACACTCACGGAAGCATTTTAGATAAAACAGGGCCACCATTACTCGATCACTCACTCTGCAGCTCACTTTCTAGATTTCTTTACACCTGTGCTAGTGGAGTACTTTACAATTGAGCTTGAGGTCATATGTTTAGTCATTTATCATCGTGCCCCTGTTCTTCACGTGTGTTTGCTTGGAGACAAGAAAATGCTTAGTTGTGGGGATGTTTGATAAACGCCTAAACATATGTATTTCCTATGTATTTGGGCGTATGTATTACATATTTTTATATGAGTTGATGCCCGTTTTTGGTCTGAATTGGTTTCTTTCATGTTACAGGTACCAATGTGACCCCTTTGAGCTCGTTGACAGAATTGGAGAAGGAATCGGCATGAAAACACTGTTTCTGAGCCGGGGGTTACTGTAGCAAATCACAGTAGCAGACACTGTAGCACGAAAACCCTGGCGAAATGGCTATGTCTGGAGGTTCATGCGGGCTACCATGCGGGCACTGCAGAGGCCGCATACGTACTGTAGCAGATCTACTGCAGCATCTTTACTGTAGCAGTTTAATGTAGCGGCACTGTAGCAATTTACGCGACTTCGGGAGTTTCTCGGGAATTTTCTCTCCCCGCATGCGGGGCCGCATAACTCACTGGATCATGTTTTTAAGGGTTTGGAGTCCATTTTGAAGAAGAGGAGCCTAGGTCTTGGGAGAGCAAAACTTCACCACCTTCCTTGAGAGCTTGAGACCGGGTTTTGGAGGTAATTCTTAAGGAGAGGAAGATGGGGAGAGCACGACACGACGAGTCCACACCTTCGATTCACATTTGAGAGGAAGATTGACAAAGGAAGCCACTCCTTGGGTGGAGTCCTTGGAAGTGTCATTCGGCCTTGATCCTTTGTGGTAGTGTTCTTGTTATGCTTTTGGTTGTTTTCATGTATTTTCTTACATGTTTTGTGATCATAAGTAACTAAACCCCAAGGTCACCGGATGTAGGTGAACCTTGGGGGTGAACTTGTGTATTTTGGATGCTTTTCCTAGTTTTATGCATTTGACTTGGTTTGTGATCCTTGTTTGGTGGTTCTTGATTGCCTTGATATGTATGAGAACTCTATATATCAATTCCTAGACAATGCTAGGTTGCATGACCATTGCCCTAGTATTAGGCTCACCAAGCTTGGAAGGGAATACATGTACAAATACGCCGTGACCATCGGGTATTTGTACCCCTCCACTTGTTAGGGTTGTCCTTGATTGTGTTTCAACCCTAGCTTGGGGAAATCCACTAAACCCATTGTGATCGTACAAGGATTTGGGCGGAAGCAATTCCGTATTCCAATACTCGTACCGGATTAGGGACCAACACCGTGACCATCGGGTTGGTCTAACTTAGGGTTTCCCGGTGAAAACCACCCACGTGCATGCTAGTTAGGGCATCCTTAGCACTTTAGTAACCCCCAAGGGAATCCTCATCCGTGACCACTTCCGCGCCCTGATTTCCCTCCATATTTGTATTTACTTTGTGCATGCTTTTTATACTCGTAGATTATTTGTAGTTATCTCTATCAAGTAATTGCTCGGTTGGACAACATATGATAAGGAAGTAAGAATAGATTCTCGGGCCCTTGGGAATACGACACCCTCGTGCTCGCGCGAGGGGTATTACTTGGCGACCCTGTGCACTTGCAGGTGAGCGAATCAAACGCATACCAAGTGTAAAGTGTACGCTTCGGTACCTCACGACTCACCCTCTCAACCATCTTCAATGCTATGTAGTCTAACCCTATAGGAGTTGTCACACCTCCAAAGGGTAACCTAGATTATTCTAAACCCTAGTGTCACGACTAAGGGAAAACAATTGCAAAAGATAATTAAAATTGAAACATGAATTTATTCATCAATAATGGAAAAGCATAATAGTAATGCCATAGAAACATAATAATCCCAGGGTATACAAGTCTGAATACCCACGAGGGGTTTAGCTCCTCATGGAGCTATACATGTTCATCAAAATATGAAATAAAGTACAAATTAAAGACATTGATGAAAACCCCCTTGCGTATGGTGTGGTCATGGTCTTGTACGGCCGCTGAATGTCGATGACGATGACGATTTGATAAACGCCTAACTGTACGTATTATTTATGTATGTTTGCGTATTTATCGAGTATTTTTATATGTGTCGATGCCCGTTTTCGGTTTAAATTGGTTTATTTCGTGTTACAGGTACAAAAGTCACCGTGGGGAGCTCGACAATGAGATTTTAGAAGAAATCGGCAAGAAAAAACTATTTTCGAGCCTGGTACTGTAGCAACCACTGTAGCACGAAAACTTTGGCGAAACGGCTAAGTCTGGAGGTTCATGCGGGCACTGCAGAGGTCGCATACAGTACTGTAGCAGATCTACTGTGGCGGCACTGTAGCAACTTACATGTTTCTGGGATTTCTCGGAAACTTTCTCTCCCCGCATGCGGGGCCGTATAGGAGGCCGCATAGCATCCCGAAAGTTGTTTTTAAAGGGGACTAGGGCACTTTTCTTTGGGTCTTTGGCCACCTCTTCTCCTCCATCACCACCTAGGACATCAAGGGCATCAAGGCAGCGGGAGAAGGCATCTTTGAGGAGCAAATCAAGGGGTGAAGGAGATCATACTCGAGGGAGAGCATCTATGAGCTTGCCGGCGCGGATCCGACAAGTTCTCATCACCACCTTCTAGTCTTCATTCGAGGGGAGTTGTTATGAGCTTCATCTTGTATTTCTTGTTTTGTATACATTCTCCTTTGTTGATGATGAACTAGACTCCCAAGGGCACCGGGCATCCGGTGAACCTTGGGATGAACTTGCTTGTTTGTATGTTTTGAGTATATTTTTGGTATTTGGTTTGGTTGTGGTCTAAGCTTGGTGTTCTTTATTGTATCAAATTGCATGAGAACTCTGTGGTTTGAATTCTAGGTTGTACTTGGTTGCATGACCATCGCCCTTGTACTAGACATGCTTGGCTTAGAAGGGATACATGTATGAATACGCCGTGACCATCGGGTATTTGTACCCCTCCACGCATTGGGCAAGAACCTAGATATTGAGTTTGACCCTAATTAGAGATTTCCCTAAGCGTAATGCGATCGTAGGAGGATTTGGGCGGAAGAGATTCCGTATTCCAATACTCTTACCGGATCAGGGGTTATCACCGTGACCATCGGGGTGACCTTCTTTTTGACGTCTCTTGGCCTAACCACGATTACCTTCATTACTCTAGCATCCTTCTAGCTTTAGTAGTCCCGAGGGAATCCTCACCCGGGGACCTCACACTTTTATTGCTAATTGTTTCCTTAATGTGCTTGTTTGGTGTGCCTTAGTCCACTTGTTTATAGTTTTCTCTTTTATTATTTTTCTTATCTTGTTTTAAATTTATATTTGGTAGACTAGATAGTGTCATCTAGAAGTGAGTAATAGCAGCTCTTGGGACTCCCAGGGAATACGATCCCCTGGCGCTTGCGTGAGGGGTATTACTTGGCGACCCGTGCGCTTGCGGATCGATTCATACCAAGTTTTTGGCGCCGTTGCTGGGGACTCCAATGATGCTAGGAAAACCTTTAGTTCACTGATTTAGTCATTTTTGTAATCTTTTGCTCTAGCCACTTTTCTCTTGTTGTACATACTATTTTATTATATATTTTGTTTGTTTAGTTTTGCTTCGTTTCACTTTGTGTTTTCTTTCTTTTTTGTGCGAGGTACACTATTCTTGACAAATGCAAGCTCAAAATTGCTCTCCAAGTCCTAACCATGGAACCTCGCAAGGAAAGAGATATACTGTCGAGGATGTCTTGGCCCGATTCATGATCCATACTGAAGCAAAGTTTGAGATGATAGAAAAAAGGTTCTGTGAATTTGGCACAATTCTAAGGAATGTCCAAGCCTCTATTCATTCTCTTGAGAGCCAGGTTGGACATCTTGCTAGGACCCAATCTGAACAATACTCGATCCTTGATGCCAAATATGAAGCTAGATTTGAGGCCATCCATGCCACACTTTCGGATGTGCAAGCTTCTCTTCACAAGCTAGAGAGCCGGGTTGAACATCAAATTCGTGAACCAATAATAGAAGGCCCAACTACAAGCTATAATGAAAAGGAAGAGAGCTTTGGTATTTTGGAGGTTGAGGGAGTCAAAAGAGCACCATTGATAACACTTGAGCACGCCATTTGCATAAAAGCTAACAAGAAAACCAAGCACAAGAAAGAAGTATTTGGGACAATAGAAATTGTGGGAAGGAGGTTGAAGCCATCCAATGACCCACCTATGCCGAGGTTAGACACGTCCCAACCAAAACTATTTCCTTGGAGGCCCAAACAATTCTTGTGGGTAATTAAAGGAAGATTGACATTGGTTGAAGAAGGAGATGTGGGTAGGAGGTTTACACCCCCCCAAGGACCCACCCATGCCGAGTTTGAAATTTTTTCAACCATACTTATTCTCTTGGAGGCCGAAACAAGCTTTGTGGATGCTCCAAGGAAATTCAGCCGGGACCAAAGTAGAGGTGGAGAGGAGGTTCAAGCAATCCAAGGATCTGCCAAAGTTTAAATTCTGTAATGCCCAGCCCAAGCTTTTTCCATGGAGGCCAAAAGGTAACTCATGCTTGGTCTCCACTTTGACACCATCCCGGAAGGTATGCTTCCGTTTTCTTGGTAGTTCTTATGCCACTTCTAGCCGGGAGGAACACACTGTCTTCAAGCCCCCTTGAGGTAAAACACGTCGAGCTAATGATGTTAAACAAGAGCTTCTTGGGAGGCAACCCAAGAATTAAAACTCATAACATGTGTGTTTTCGTATTTTGTTGTGTTTGGTTGCTTGAGTGTTCTTTGTTTTCAAGTGTGTGATTGTGGTTAGTTAGTCATTGTTTATAATTTATTTACTTGGGTTCATTCATGATACTTGTGAGTTCTTTGCGTTATCATTCATCTTCATGCATCAAATATCATGTTTTGGTTGTTGTGGGTGAATTCGGCTTTGTTTTCATATGATTTTTGAGTGCTAGGATGAGTACGAGGTTTTGTCGGGTTGGTTTTTGAGCATTTTTTAGTGCATGGGGCTTTCCAGCCATCCATGCGGCCTGTTATGCGCCCGCATAGCAGGCCGCATGCCCTATCCAGAGACTGGTGCGGCCTGCTATGCGGCCGCACAAGACCCCGCATGACCCTCGGGTAGAACTTTATATTGGGTACCACTTCACCATTTTCTTCATATCTCCCTCATTTCTCATCTGTTTTCCCTCATTCTTTCACCATTTTTCTACATTTTTCTCCCTATACACGAATTTTCTACTTCCAAGGGCTTAATTTGCATGATTTATTGGGAGTTTTGCCATCATCTTCACCGACTTTCCTTGGTACCTTTATCTAAGCCCTAGTTTTGAGCATGTTTGGTTCTTCTTCCTTTCTCCTATTTTTTATGTTGAATGGATGATAATGTTGTGGGAGATTGGTTATTTGTTGTTTTTGTGGGTTTTTGGAGTAATTTGAAAGCTTTGTAAAAATTTTTATACTCCATGTCCAAGGGAAGCTCTTGCAAATTTTTTTTGGGAGTTACTGTAGCATTTCTTGAATTCTTTCACACTCCATCATTAGATGCCCTTGATTTTCTTGTATGTTGGACTGATCTTGTATCATCTATGTTATCTCCTACAACACTTGAAATAAAAAGAATTGGACTTCATGATCTTCATTGCACAAAGAACTTGCTCGGATGATGTTTTGTTCCATTGTTTCTCTTTTGTTAGTTGTTTGTTAGTTGTTTGTTGTGTTTGTTTTTGTTCTTGTTTGTTTTTGTATTTTCTTTTTGGGTGTGTGATCAGATGCCTTGAGTTGATGTTCGTTTCTACCTTGCAGGGTGGAATTTGGACATCGGGCACCCTTTCTTTCTCCATTTTCTACAGGAAGCGTCGATGGTCACCCCGATCTCATGGACTTCAAGTCTCACGCTTTGAGACTCGGGGAAGTTCACGAAACCCTCCTACTATGTTTTTATTGTCTATATTGTTGTATTTTATTGCTTAGGCACATTGAGGACAATGTGCATCTTTAAGTGGGGGGTGGAGTTGGATTTTCGTGAACTTTGAAAATTTTTGCAATTGCATGCTTGAATTGCCTATGATAGCTATGATTTTATTGTTAAGGACTTCCTAGCTTGGTAGAATGATAGTTGTGAGCTGTACTTTACCTGTGCTTGAATGTAGTTCTGTTTCACCTTTAGTGCACCTTTATACCTGTTCACGATCACTTCCACCTTGTACATTCCAACCAACCCATTGCAATGTTTTTGGCATTAAATTGTTAAAGTCTATTTTCAATGCACTTTTAAGAGCCTTTGAGCTCCTTCATTGTTTTCTTTGGCCTCAAGTGAGATTGTTTAAGAGGTTCTATTCCAGGGGATACGAGATACTTGTTTGTGAAAAAAAAAAAAAGAGAAAAAAGTGGAGTCTATGACAGTATTCCTCTGCTAGTACAGTCTGAATGCGTCTATGTGGACTGTAATCAAGTAGGATGGGTGGCTCTTGTGCCTAGCCAACATGTGCATCCGTCTGAAAGATTTTTGTGCAGTCTACGTTAGTCAGACTCAGGGAAAAAAATAAAAAAAAAATAATAAGTAAAGTAAAAGAATGTATATATGCAAGTAAGGAATAAAAGCATCTTGTATGTGTCCCCTGAAACCTGTTGCATGATCACTTAAGAGCCAGAGTTTTATTTAGGACCCGAAGGACTCTTAACTGGGTATTGAGGGTGCCTTTAACACTTTAATGCCGTATTCATTGTACGTGGGGTGAATGGTCATCCTGGGGTAATCCAGGGTGTGGAGGTCAAGGTGGAAGTTAGCACACACTCATGGGGACACTTGAGGAGAAACAGAACTAATATTACCTAACTATTCATTGAATAGCTCACTTCTTAATTTCTGTCCATTTGTGCTTGTGAAGTTCTTTACTATTGAGCTTGAGGTCGTACAATTAGTTGTTTATCTTCTTGCCCCTGTTCTTCATGTTTGTTTGCTTGGGGACAAGCAAACGCTTAGGTGTAGGGATGTTTGATAAACGCCTAACTGTACGTATTATTTATGTATGTTTGCGTATTTATCGAGTATTTTTATATGTGTCGATGCCAGTTTTTAGTTTAAATTAGTTTATTTCGTGTTATAGGTACAAAAGTCACCATGGGGAGCTCGATAACGAGATTTTAGAAGAAATCGGCAAGGAAAACACTATTTTCGAGCCCTGGTACTGTAGCGACTGTAGCAACCACTGTAGCACGAAAACTTTGGCGAAACGGCTAAGTCTGGAGGTTCATGTGGGCTACCATGCGGGCACTGCAGAGGCCGCAAACAGTACTGTAGCAGATCAACTGTAGTAATTTACTGTAGTGGCAGTGTAGCAACTTATATGATTTTCGGGATTTCTTGGAAACTTTCTCTCCCCGCATGCGGGGCCGCATAGGAGGCCGCATAGCATCCCGAAAGTTGTTTTTAAAGGGGACTAGGGCACTTTTCTTTGGGTCTTTGGCCACCTCTTCTCCTCCATCACCACCTAGGACATCAAGGGCATCAAGGCTGCGGGAGAAGACATCTTTGAGGAGCAAATCAAGGGGAGAAGGAGATCATACTCGAGGCAGAGCATCTATGAGCTTGCCGGAGCGGATCCGACAAGTTCTCATCACCACCTTCTAGTCTTCATTCGAGGAGAGTTGTTATGAGGTTCATCTTGTATTTCTTGTTTTGTATACATTCTCCTTTGTTGATGATGAACTAGACTCCCAAGGTCACCGGGCATCCGGTGAACCTTGGGATGAACTTGCTTGTTTGTATGTTTTGAGTATATTTTTGGTATTTGGTTTGGTTGTGGTCTAAGATTGGTGTTCTTTATTGTATCAAATTGCATGAGAACTCTGTGGTTTGAATTCTAGGTTGTACTTGGTTGCGTGACCATCGCCCTTGTACTAGACATGCTTGGCTTAGAAGGGATACATGTATGAATACGCCGTGACCATCAGGTATTTGTACCCCTCCACCCATTGAGGAAGAACCTAGATATTGAGTTTGACCCTAATTAGAGATTTCCCTAAGCGTAATGTGATCGTAGGAGGATTTGGCGGAAGAGATTCCGTATTCCAATACTCTTACAGGATTAGGGGTTATCACCGTGACCATCGGGGTGACCTACTTTTGGACCATCGCAGCTATAAAATTGGACTTATCGGGACTTCACACGGCCATGTGGAATTGCCACACGCCCATCTGAAGTTTTTGGGTTGCTGAAAAATTAATTTACACGGCCGTGTGAACTCTCTAAAATCCTGTTTTTCGGCAGAATGTGAACAGTAGCTTGCTACAGTCTTGCTACATCAACAAGCTACGATGCTGCTACAGTAACTCGCCGAAACGCTACCGAGTCCGTCGTTCTTCATGGAGGCCATTAAATTAGGCACACAATCAATGGTAGATCATGCCGATTGCTTCAAGTCTCCTTCTTGGTGAAGTTCTCCTAAGCTACACGAGTTAGACTTGTTGTGAATGTAACTGCCTTTGTGCCGCTCCAAAGGAGGTTGGCACACCCTTACAGGTCTAGGCTCATGCCTTGTTCCTTGCTTGGTCCAAAACCTTCCCAACAATGGCGAACACAATCTAACTTCGTTCTTCTTTTCTAAATTAGCTCCACAAACCTATAATGCACAAGAATACACAAATGCACACCATTTAGTGATAGAATCTAATAAACGGTATGCTCATTGTAAGATAATAACACTTTGCATTACTATAACACAAGCATTTATCATGCGACAAGCTCTTCAATCTTGTCCACCATATCATCACCCCTATCAGCTGTTCTTAAACAGTCCACGTCCAAGTATCGAGATTGCCCGATCTTAAGTTTCGCCAATCTTTTATACCTTTCTCGGTGCTCAGACGTGACGAAGTTTATCGTCTTTGGAGAGTGTTCACGTGTCCTCTTCCTGGTTTCTTGCTTCGACCTGGGTGCTATTCCTGACATGAATTCAAAAGGAAATCAATTAATCCATCATAACAATTCATTTTGTTGGGATGCACACGGCCGTGTGGAAATTCCACACGCCCGTGTGGATTATCAGGTGAACATGGCTGCAAGGTCGTGGAATCAAAGCTCCATATTCACACAAAGATTCGTTCTAAAACTTTTGTAAGCACATTCAAAAACAGGTTAATCATGCGCAGCAAGTGAAATAATTAACAAGAATGAATTAAATCCAGATTGATAAAGAAAAAGGGTTTTAAGTTCTTATCGAAGGTGTGGATGGGGAAAACTTCGAAATCGGTCAGAAAACTTCAAATAAAACCTCAAAAATGCTCAGAGATGGTCGGAAAATCGGTAGCGAGGGTCGGAGAGTCGTTTGGGGTGGGGAAAACTAGAGGTAGGAGTGTAAAACAAAGAAATATTGCAATATTTGAAGTTTCGGGCTTTCACACGGCCGTAGGCCCTTGAATTAGTGCTCACAAGGGCCAGCACACGCCCCTGTACACACTTGGGTTACTTTCAGGACTACCCCACACGGCCGTGTGGAAATTCCACACGCCCCTGTGCCTTCACATGGGAGCTTCATAAGGGCACCCACACGCCCCTATGGCTTCTCTGGATTTAATCCGAGAAACTCTAAGTGTCTCACACGGGCAGCACACACGCCCCTGTGTATTCTCGGGAAGAAAGGGGGTCTCTAAAGAGTTTTCACACGGTCATGTGGGAATGCCACACGGCCATGTGTCTTAACACAAGGTCTAACATAGGGGCAGCCACACGCCCCTGTGGACTCTCTGGACCGAGAGCTTAAGTTCTGCAAGATTTCACACGCCCGTGCGCCCCTTCTGAGGTTTTTCATAGGGGCTAGGACACGCCCCTGTGCCCTCTCTGGTTGAGCCCTAATTGGTAACACACGCCCATGTGGAGATTCCACACGGCCGTGTGTTTTCTCTGGTTTACTTAGAAAAATCACAGAATCTGCACAAAAACTCAGAAACACAAACACGATAACTAGAGCCTGTGAAAACCATCAAAACATGACCAGATACCATAGAAAACATGCTCAACCGATTCAAACTTCATCAATTATCGTTTAGCCACACGAAAACATCAACAATCCACAATAAAATTGCATCATATGCATTAAAAATTCAAGACACCAAAACTAACACTTTTATTCATACTAGAACGAAACTAAATCCTAGAAGACTATAAAACTTTGGGTTGCCTCCCAACAAGCGCTTGTTTAACGTCACTTAGCTTGACGTACCCACCTTACCTTATGGTGGTTTAAGAAAAAATATTTTCTTGTCTTCGTCACAATCTTTTTCTGTTTTTGTCATGGAAAAAGAAGCGGGTGGTAGTTTTATTTTTCCATTAGAAAGATATTCGGGATGGAGCTCTAGACGAATTCCCATCTCTACCGAATCAAGTATATATTTTAGATTATCTTTTGATTTCCCATCAGCATTAGGAATAGTTCCAATAATATTTTCACAGATATTCTTCTCAATGTGCATCACATCAAGGTTATGGCATAGTAAATTGTGCTCCCAATAAGGCAAATAAAAAAAAGATGTTTTTCTTCTTCCACAAATCTGCTTCATTAGAATCTTGTACCTCTAATTCAACATTATTACTGTCTACATCAACATTGGAAACTTATCGTGGTCTTTTCTTCAAATTAGTACCACTCTTAGATCTTTTTGATTTATCTTTACTTATATTTCAATAAGTTAATTTCAAATCTTTTCACATTGATAAAATATTAGCCCTAGTAATAGCTGAAGGAGCTCCACGCATCTCGACAGTACTATAAAACAGATGTTTTTTGGTTTTGTATGGATGGTTATGTTCTAACCATCATTGATGTGCCATGAAGCAAAACTTCTGCCCATTAGATAACCATTTTGAATAAGTTTCTGTAGCACAACAAGGACAAGCATATCTTCCCTTAGTGCTCCAACTTGATAAATTTGCATATGTAGGGAAATCATTGATGTTCCATAACAAAGCAGCCCGCATATAGAAATTCCTTCTAACTGATGCATCGTATGTTTCAATGCCAATCCACATATGCTTTAACTGTTTAATAAGAGGCTGGAAATAGATGTCAATATCATTGCCAGGACCTTTCTCTCCAGGAATAATCATTGATAAGAAGAAAGAAGGTTGTTTCATTCCAATCCACATGGTAAATTATATGGAATCAACACTACTGGCCATGTACTATAAGAAGTTCTTAATAACTTGAATGGATTAAAACCATCAAAAGAAAGACCAAGCCTAATATTTTGAGGATCTGAGGCAAAGTCTGGATATTTTGCATCAAATGATTTTAATGCCTCAACATCAGCAGGGTGTCTTAACTGGCCATTATTTGTTTGACCATTAACAGGGGCCTGAAAGTATACGGGTTGTCATAGTAATAATAGTACCCCGGTGAGAGGGTAGTCGAATCCACAGTGTGTAGAGATTGTAGATACAAGAGATTGCTATCTAGCTAATGTGAAGTTCGGAAAGTGAGAGCAAGATCAATATGTGTGTGCAAGAGTAATTAAAAGAAACAAGAAAATAAATGAGAAGTATGGAAGACAGGAGAGTGCAAGCAAAAAGTGAGAGAGAAACAATCAAGTGTAAAATAGGGTACCCGGACAAGTTCCCCCTAGGACTAATGTTCTAGTGCAAGATAATGTATTATACTCTCCTATTGATATTTAATGAGTCATGGACATCCTAAATCACACGGTCCTAAACCTAAGGTCAACCGTGACTAATCCCAATATTATACCCCGGCATTAGGTTTAACTAAGACCCTTAACTCTCGTTAACCTGTCAACTAAGCCCAGGGGAGTCCATCTTCCTAAGCCTCACACTACATGGGATTGCATTACGTTCTATGGATTCCAAGTGATAGACCTTGTTCCTAAATATAGTTCTAACCCTTTGGTCTAGGTGAAAGAACCCTAGTCTTAGTTAAGCCCCAACACTAGGATTCACTACGACCCTTCACTCTGTTGCTTGCGCAACTAAGCCCCAGGGAAGTTCATCTCCTAGCACTTCACTCTACTTCGACCACTAAGAACTCTTGGAACACGGAGGTATGGAAAATCACACCAGAGGGGAAAGGGGACGTTTCGCTACCTCATGACTCACCTTCTCGACCCTCTCCAATCTCGAGTAGTCTAATCCTATAGAAGTTGTCACACCTCCAAAGGACAACCTAGACGATTCTCAACCTTAGTGTCAAGGCTAAGGGAAAATCAATACATCACATAATCAAGATTGGAACTCAATTAAGTACATCAATTAAGAAAGCATAATAACATCTCATAGAAACAATATCATCCTAGTGTTTGCAAGTCCGAATACCCACAAGGTGTTTAGCTCCTCTTGGAGCTATACAAATCCATCAATGTGTATGAATAAACAAGAAAGCAAAACAAAGATGAAAAACCCTTGTGTAGTGTGGCTGTGGTCTTGTGCAGCTGATTCGCTTCTTCACTGCGTTCCTCGTTAAGCCTAGGGCATACCTAGCCGGATAGATGCCGACGAAAGCTCCCCCAATAGCTATCTTCTGATGGCCTTCGATGTCGATGCCAATTAAATGCTCTAATCCTCCACAAAGTCCTCTCTAAACCCTAGCTGTGACCCACCAGAAATTAGACGATAAAAATCCTGAAAAGTGCCCAAAAAGCCTTTAAATAGTGCTGAGTCGCGGCTGTAAATCGTCTGAAATCGGGATTTCACAAGACCATGTGGAATTTTCATATGCCCGTGTGAATTTTCTGAATTCAGCTTTCTTGGGCGTAATGAACAATAAACTGCTACATCGATTTTTGAACAGTATCGCTACAGTACTCGCGAACATGACCTAACTTTGCTCTTTTTCTCCAAATTGGCTCGACAACCCTACAATGCACAAATACACACTAATTAATGATAAAATCTGATAAAAGTAATAGTTAATGTAAGATAATAACACTTCGTGTTACTATAACACGAGCACTTATCAACCATTAGCATGCCATATCATATCTGTTGAAGTCTTAGAAGACATGAAAATCCTCTATAGTCTTGGTGTGGTGTTTTGGTCTTCTTTTTACTTGTTTGTTGTTCGGTTATCTTAGTTGTGTTGGTTGCCTTCTCATTTTCTTTTGTTTGATGGTTCTTACTGAGTTTTTGGAGTAGTTTGGCGAGTGTTTGAGGGTGTTTTGGAGAGGTATTTGGTGTGCGTGGGTTGTGCACAGCCCGCACAGCCCCTCCTGGTGTGCAAGCAACACACCAGCACGCACACCCTTCTACCTAGGGTGTGCGGGCACTGCGCAGCCGGCACATGAGCCGCATCCTCACCCGATTTGGCTATGAAAACTTCATTTTAGCTTGTTTCCTTCATTTTTCTTCTCTCAAACCCTCCTATTTCCTTCTCCTCTCTTCCTTCATCATTCCATGAGGTTTTAATTCTGATTTAGACGAGATTTTCTGGCTTGAATCTTGGATCATCAAGTTGCACATCCCTTTGATCAAGGTAAGGTTCCATCCTTTTCTTGCTTCTTCGTTGTTCTTTGATGGAGATGGTTAGGGTTGGATGTGAACCCTTATGAGAGCTTGATTCTTATTTCTTTTTCTTCCACTTTGATGGTAAATCTTGTGAGGATTAATTGTATAGAGTTGTATGGCTTTGATTTAATGAAATCCTTGAACCCTCATCACCTTGATCCCGGAATTACTGTAGCACAAACCAAAGTTAGGTCATTATTGCTTTCCATGTTGGTTTTAAGAGTTGTTACAAGTCTTTTCCTGCTAGAACTTCTTGTTATGGTGTTTAGCAAACCCTAGAAGCAACCATTCCACATTTTGAGCATTTTTCCTTCATCTTAGTTTATCAAGTGTTTGTTGATGTACGGTTGCTTGTTTTGGTTGTTTAATTGCTTCTAGTAGGTGAGGCTTCAAGTAAGGGCAAAGTGCTAGTGGAGAAGTAACACCGAGGTGTTTTTCTCACCTATTTTGTGAGTGAGAAATTACCAAAGTTGGACTATGATTCATGAATGATGTTTTTTTTTTATATATTTGAGTTGCTTGTTTTGAATGATAGAATCCTTATTGCTAAATCTCTTTGAAAGCTTTAATTGAAGTTTACAATAATGATGATTTATGAATTGGCTTATTTCATGAATATTTGCAAAGTATATATATTGCTTATGGTTTGGAAGTCTATGTTTGAAATATATTTTTCAAATTAGGTATTTTCAAGAGATTTGATGTTCTCATTATGATGACCAAAAAGGCATGTAAAATCAAGTTGAATTTCATTGTGTTAATGTAATGTTTGAAGTGTATTTTCAAAAGACACCATTGGATGATACTTTTGATGGAAAATGATTTCATTACCAATGTTATGATCAAATCAATCACTCTTTTAGTTAGAATTGACATTGTAAACACTTATGATCTCTTATTGAGAATTATACTATCATGATGTATACATATTGAGCCTACGGGCTGGGTTATTGTTTAAATTCTTTGATGCTGACATGGGAGCCGAGCTCTAGTACTTATTACAGTAAGAAGTGGATGGTTTCTCTGGCCGACCTATATAGAGTGGGTGTGGAATATAGTCAAAATGGTTATGGCATCTCTGCTGTTAGCGTAGATCCCTGACATAGATATAGTTGGGTTGTTCGGAGTCATCACATGAACTTCCCAGTGGCCAATACCAAGATACGCGCATCTTGGTAGCTCTAGACCTAACCAAGGCCATGGTTAGCAACGGAGAGTTTTGAAACCATTCTGGACATTATTGATGATTTGTGATTGATGAGTTAATTATTTCTAACCATCTTGATATTTGAAACTACTGAAAAGAATTGTGCAAATATTAGATCCAAAATGGTATGTATTTTCTTAATGATTTGAACCTATTGAAAAGAATAGTCCTATGTTTAACCATTCACTGAGTAACCTAGTTACTCACCCTCCCCTCCTACCCTTTCTTTCTTCCAGGTGATAGCACAGCGTAAGGGTGATGGCGTGAAGTGCTTGGCAAGAGTTTTCTTTGTCTTCCGATTTTGAGTTGTGTATGTTACTTATTTCTTGGCATGTATTATTAATGATCCACTATGTGTTGTTGATTCTACTATGTCTTCTTTATCTAAAATACTTTGTATGCAAGTCTGTTCCCAACCTTGTATGAGGTATATACTTTCTATTTTGAGTCATTGTTGTCATTTTGAAGGAAGACCACAGGCCCCAATAGTTTAGCGTGAACCAACAGAGGCAGTGGACCCAGTAAGACCATAGTCTTGTCCAAGATTTTGAAGGAAGCTCGACAGCTTGGATGTGGTTCTTTTGATGGCACCAGTGATGCCATGATCGGCAAGGAGTGGATCAAAAGAGTGACTGCTACATTTGATGATATGAGTCTAGGAGCCGAGATGAGACTCAGAGTTGCTACCAGACTACTAAAGGGCCAAGGTCGGATTTGGTGGGAAAGCTTGAAAAGCAGATCCTTTGGTAAGGTCACCTGGTCAGATTTCTTGCATGAGTTTGATGAATAGTACTACACCGATTGCATCGTGATCAGAAGAGGCACGAGTTCATGAGATTGGTTCGAGGAAACAAGACAGTTATAGAATATGAAACAGAGTTGAAGGACTTGGCTAGTTTTGTTCCAAAGTTGGCATCTACAGAGAAGGTTCTTTGCTCTAAATTTGAAGTTGGCTTGAACTTGGGCATCAGAGAGAGAATGACAGTCACCATCAAGCATAGCTTCAAGAAGATGGTACAATTAGTTTTGAATGT
This sequence comes from Dioscorea alata, assembly GCA_020875875.1. Lineage (NCBI taxonomy): Eukaryota > Viridiplantae > Streptophyta > Magnoliopsida > Dioscoreales > Dioscoreaceae > Dioscorea > Dioscorea alata. The sequence goes on along the minus strand of CM037020.1, from coordinate 10,998,999 downwards.
AGAGCAGCTTGTTAGAGAAGGCAAAAGAGTTCGAGACAACATTGCTAAGAAAAGAAGCATGAAGATGGGACAGCCATCTAAGAAGACCAAGAGTGATGGTTACTCTAAGGGCACATCTCTTTCAGGCCCTGCTAGACCTCCTCCATCTCACAGCGGTGATTAGCAGAGATTCTCACATGCCGACAGTGCTCCTAGTGTCAAAGGCCCAGAAGCTAGCAACAAGTGCCGGAATTGTGGGAACTCACATAAGGGACAATGTCTAGCTCCTGGCAAGTACTTCCAATGTGGTCAAACTGGACATTTAAGATCAACATGTCCAAAGCTAGGATGGAGTGGATCTGCACCACCATCTTAGGGTCGTCCTAGTTAGTCTAGGGTCCGCAACCAGTAGTATCTGCACCAGTTCCTACCAAGACAGGAGCTACCAGTAACATTTCATAACCGGGTCCCTAGCGACCTCTGACCAGAGCTCAGACCCCAATTTTTGCCATGACAGAGGAAGAGGCTGAGTGTAGGCCTAATGTCATCATAGCTACACTGTCTATTTTTTAGTATGATTCTTATGCATTGATTGATTATAGGTCAGAGCGTTCTTTTGCTAGTACTGCACTTGCATGTCATGCTGATAGCCCTCCTTCTCCCTTAGAGTGTGGGTTGGTGATACAAACTCCTCTTGGTGAGGAGGTAATCAGGAGTTTGTTATTTAGAGAGTGTCCCGTGATAGTCTGTGGAGTAGTGTTGGAGACGGATTTAATTCCTTTGGAGATAATGGATTTTGATGCCATCCTTGGTATGGATTGGTTAGATAGGCATCATGCTTCCATAGATTGTTTCAAGAAGGAAGTAACTTTTCCTGGGTCCTTAGGACCCACAATGGTTGTGAAGGATGTGAGAAGGACTTTGCCTTCATGCTTGATTTTGTCCTTGGAAGCTAGGAAATTGGTGTGCAAGGGTTGTCTTGTGTATTTTGGCATACGTGATGGATACCAGAGTTCAGGAGCCAGGTTTAGAGGAAATGCCAGTGGTGAGGGAGTTTCCAGATGTTTATCTTGATGAACTTCCTAGTTTACCACTAGATAGGGAGATGGAGTTTACTATAAACCAACTACTTGGTACGGCTCCTATTTCTATACCACCCTACCGGATGGCACCAGCAAAGTTGAGATAACTGAAGACTCAATTGCAAGGTCTTGTGGATAAGGGTTTCATTCATCGAAGTGTTTCACCTTGGGGTGTACCAGTTCTTTTTGTGAAGAAGAAAGATGGATCTTTGAGGTTGTACATCGACTACAAACAATTGAATCGGGTGACAATCAAGAACAAGTACCCATTGCTAAGGATTGATGATTTGTTTGATCAATTGAAGGGAGCAAGAGTGTTCTTCAAGATCGACTTGCGGTCCGGGTATCATCAGTTGAAGATTAAGTCAGAAGATGTTCCTAAGACAGCATTTTGGACCTATTATGTCCATTATAAGTTTTTTGTGATGCCTTTTGGTTTGATCAATACCCCTGGAGCATTCATGGACTTGATGAATAGAGTGTTCAGTCCTTATTTGGACAAGTTTGTAATTGTGTTCATCGATGACATTTTGGTCTATTTACCTTCAAATAAGGATCATGTTGAGCATTTGAGGATTGTTTTCCAAATTCTCAAGGAGAAGCAATTATTTGCCAAGTTTTCCAAGTGTGAGTTTTGGCTTCATGAAGTTGGGTTTATTGGCCATGTAGTGTCAGGAGAAGGGATCTTTTTGGATCTAAAGAAGGTGAAAGTCATTGTTGATTGGGAAAGGCTAAAGAATGTTACTGAAGTTCGAAGTTTTCTTGGACTTGCGGGTTATTATTGGAGATTTGTGGAAGGGTTTTCTTCGATTGCTTTCCCATTGTCAAGGTTAACTCTCAAGGATGTGAAGTTCACCTGGAATGATGAGTATGAAAATAGCTTTCAGATGCTGAAGGATCGTTTGATATCAACCCTAGTGCTTACTTTGCCAAAAAGTAGGAAAGAGTTTGTAGTCTTCAGTGACGCTTCTCGACAGGTCCTAGGTTGTGTGTTGATGCAAGAAGGAAAAGTGGTGGCCTATGCTTCTAGGTAGTTGAAGCAACATGAGTTAAACTATCCTACCCATGATTTGGAGTTGCAAGTGGTGGTCTTTGCTTTGAAGATTTGGAGGCATTATCTCTTTGGAGAAAAGTGTCAGATTTTCACAGACCATAAAAGGTTGAAGTATCTCTTCACTCAGAAGAAGTCAAATTTGAGGTAACAACAATGGTTGGAGTTGATAAAGGATTATGATTTGATCATAGACTATCATCTAGGAAAAGCCAGTATGGTAGTTGATGCTTTGAGTAGGAAGTCTACGTCAGTATCCTCTTTGAGAGTGTCCTATCTATAGCTACTTTCAGCAATGTAGAGTTTGAGATTGGAACTTGAGACTGAAGGTATTGGAGCTCTAGTGGCCAGCTTTGTAGTGAGATCTTCACTAATGGAGCGTATTAAGGAACTTTAGAGTAATGATGAGGAGTAGATGTAAGAAATACAAAAGTTACAAGCAGGCGAGATTAGTGATTTCAATTTGAGAGAAGATGGAATCTTAGAGTTTTGAGGACATGTTTGTGTTCCAACAGATTCAGTGCTCAGGAAAGCGATCTTGGAAGAAGCTCATTTCTTCAGCTTATGCAGTTCATCCTAGAAGTATCAAGATGTATAGAACAATCAAGGAGAGCTATTGGTGGTCAGGGATGAAGAGAGAGTTAGCAGAGTTTGTGGCTAAGTGCTTGGTATGTCAACAAGTTAAGGCAGAGCACTAGAGACCTTCAGGACTATTGCAACCTCTTCCAATTCGAGAGTGGAAGTGGGACCATATAACAATGGATTTTGTGGTGGGTTTACCCCAAACACCTCGTGGTTTTGATGAAGTGTGGGTTAGTGGACAAACTAACTAAGTCAGGACATTTCTTAGCAGTGCATACTAAGTATTCTTTGGAGAAATTGTCAAAGTTGTACATTGAGAAGATAGTGAAGTTGCATCGAGTGCCAGTCTCTATAGTTTATGACCGAGAACCCAGATTCACTTGCCATTTTTGCCCAATATTTCAAGAAGCTCTAGGTACAACTTTGAAATTTAGCACTGCTTACCATCCTCATACAGATGGTCAATCCGAAATGACCATTTAGACCCTTGAAGATATGTTGAGAGCTTGTGTTATAGATTTTCAAGGGGGTTGGGATCAACACCTAGCGTTGGTGGAGTTCGCCTACAATAATAGTTTCCACGCAAGCATTGGTATGGGTCCATATAAAGCTTTGTATGGAAGGAAGTGTAGAACTCCTCTTTGTTTGGATGAAATGGGAGAAATGGAGCTTCAGAGTGTGGAATTGATAGATCAGACAATTGAGAAAGTGAAAGTGATTAATGATAGATTGAAAGCAGCCCAAGACTGTCAAAAGAGCTATGCTGACAACTGCACAAGATTCTTGGAGTTTGAGGTTGGGGTTACCGCCTAGAGAGGATTAAAGATAGGTCCATTTTTTAACCTAGAGAGGATTGGACTGGTAGCATATCGATTGGAGTTACCGCTTGAGTTGGAGATGATTCATAACATGTTCCATGTGTCCATGTTGAAGAAGTATATCCCCGACCATTCTCATTGTCTTGAAGCACCAGCAGTGGGGTTGAGAGAAGATTTAAAGTTTGAAGTGCAACTAGTGATGATTCTTGATAGCCAAGAGAAGATACTTCGACGAAAGGTCATTCCCATGGTAAAAGTGCTTTGGAGGAATGATGTCATAGAAGAGGTAACTTGGGAGAAAGAGGAAGTGATGAAGAGAAAGTACCTTCACTTGTTTAGAACTAGAGGTATGTGAAATTTCGAGGCCGAAATTTCTGTAAGAGGGGTAGAGTGTGGTGTTTCGGTTTTCTTTTTGCTTGTTTGTTGTTCAGTTATCTTAGTTGTGTTGGTTGTTTTCTCATTTTCTTTTGTTTGAGACTTCTTGCTAAGTTCTTGGAGTCATTTGGTCTGTGTTTGAGGGTGTTTCAAAGAGGTTATTGGCTATAAAAACTTCATTTTAGCTTGTTTCCTTCATTTTTCTTCTCCAAAACCCTCCTATTTCTTTCTACTCTCTTCCAACATCATTCCATGAGGATTTAAGGCTGATTTAGAAGAGATTTTTGAGCTTGATTCTTGGATCATCAAGTTGCACATCTCTTGGATCAAGCTAAGCTTCCATCATTTTCTTGCTTCTTCTTTGTGCTTTGATGGAGATGGTTAGGGTTGGTTGTGAACCCTTATGAGAGCTTGATTCTTGTTTCTTTTTCTTCCTCTTTGATGGTAAATCTTGTGAGGATTAATTGTATTGAGTCGTATGGCTTTGATTTAATGAAATCCTTGAACCCTCATCACCTTGATCCCGGAATTACTGTAGAACCAACCAAAGTTAGGTCATTCTTGCTTTCCTTGTTGGTTTTCAGAGTTGTGAGAGGTCTTTTCTTGCTAGAACTTCTTGTTATGGTGTTTAGCAAACCCTAGAAGGAACCATTCCCCATTTTGAGCATTTTTCCTTCATCTTAGTTAATCAAGTGTTTGTTGATGTATGGTTACTTGTTTTGGTTATTTAATTGCTTCTATAAGATGAGGTTTCAAGTAAGGGTAAAGAGCTGGTGGAGAAGTAACACTGAGGTGTTTTTCTTGTTAAGTTTGTGAGTGAGAAATTACCAAAGTTGGACTATGATTCATGCATGATGTTTTTTTTTATATTTGAGTTCCTTGTTTTGAATGATAGACTCATTGCTAAATCTCTTTGAAAGCTTTAATTGAAGTTTAGAATCATGATGATTTATGAATTGGCTTATTTCATGAATATTTGCAAAGTATATATATTGCTTCTGGTTTGGAACTCTATGTTTGAAATATATTTTTCAAACTAGGTATTTTCAAGAGATTTGATGTTCTCATTATGAAGACAAAAATGGAATGTGAAATCAAGTTGAATTTCATTGTGTTAATGTAATGTTCGAAGTGTATTTTCAAAATACACCTTTGTATGATACTTTTGATGGAAAATGATTTCATTACAAATGTTACGATCAAATCAATCACTTTTACAGTGAGAATTGCCATTGTAAACACTTATGATCTCTTATTGAGAATTATGCTATCATGACGTATATCTATTGAGCCTACGGGCTGGGTTATTGTTTAAACTCTTTGATGGTGACATGAGAGCTGACCTCCAGTACTTACTACAGTAAGAAGTGGACGGTTTCCACGGGCCGACCTATATAGAGGTGGCGTGGAATACTGTCTAAAAGGTTATGCCATGTTAGGTGAGAATGTAGATCCCTGACATGGATATAATAGGGTTGTTCAGAGTCACCACACGAACTTTCCAGCGGCCAATGCCAAGATACGCACATCTTGGTAGCTCCAGACCTAACCAAGGCCATGGTTATCGACGGAGAGTTTTGAGGCCATTCTGGACATTATTGATGATTTGTGATTGATGAGTTAATTATTTCTAAGCATCTTGATATTTGAAACTATTGAAAAGAATCGTGCAAATATTAGATCTAGAATGGTATGTATTTTCTTGATGATTTCAAAGGAATTCTATTTGTATTTCATTGAAAAAGTTTATATTTTTATGTGATAATTGATATTCAAAGTATATTCATTCTTGTTAAGAATTGAAACATTTTATGATGTTTTATTTATATTTGATCATGCTTGAGCTATAGTCATATGTTTAACCCCTCATTGAGTAACCTAGTTACTCACTCCCCCTCTTTCTTCCTTCCAGGTGATAGCACAGCGCGGGGGTGAATGCGTGAAGTGCTTGGCAAGATTTATCTTTGTCTTCCCATTTTGAGTTGTGTATGTTACTTATTTCTTGGGATGTATTATTAGGGATCCACTATGTGTTGTTGACCCTACTATATCTTCTTTATCTAAAATACTTTTATGCTAGTCTGGTCCCATTCTTGTATGAGGAGTATACTCTCTATTTGTAGTCATTGTTGTCGTTGTCAGTGTGAACTTCTTGTTATAATTTTCAGTGTGTTAAACCTCGTATTAATGGATGGGTATGTGTAGGAATACTTGTGTATGATGTATTGTTAAGCCATTTCTTGTTGTTATAGTTGTAATGTATAGGGAACAGGTTAGCCTTACGGCTACCTAGGGTGGAGGCAGTGTTGGACCTCCCCTGGGTTATCGTGCCGGTATGTCACGTGTGGGACCTGCGGGTCGGGGCGTGACATACTTTAGTGGTATCAGAGCCCTGGTTTAGAGTTAGGCTTAGGTTTGATAGTATAATCCAGTTATAGATTCAGTTCCTTGATTTGAGACAGAAGTGTGATTCCTTGTCCTTGTTCCTAGTGGATCCCAGTTGAGTTTGCATATAGCATTGTTGTATGTAGGAATTGTTCCTAAAGGTTGTCTTGTGTTTTCCTTTTAGTAGAATCCAGTACAATATTCACGCGCTCGCCATGAGAGAGTCACTCACACTGCTATTGCTACACTGAGAATGCAGAGAGGTGGGAGGCGAAGAAAGCCATCCAGGCCCTCATCTCCGTCGCCACTTAGGCAGGAAGCCAGTTCAGGGGATGATCCTGTAGTGGCAGCTTTAGTGCATGCCCCTGAGATTCAGGGAGCTGCTCTAGTACCTAGTTCTGTTCCAACTCCTGAGGTACTAGAAGCCTTTAGTGCTCATTGGGCTACCAAGGTAAGGCAACCTACCTATTAGGAGTACCGGGACTTCCTGGATTACTATGAATTTTTTCATACCTAAGACCCAAGTCCTTGATATCTTTTTTCGACTCACAACTACTTTTAAAAATTCTTTCAAAAATTTAATCAAGTAGTCGAGGCCTTTCGTAGTCATCCCACACATGCATTTTAAATGAAAAAGGCGAATGCAAAAATATAATCTAGAATGCTTTGATCCCTCGTAAAGTTTCTCATTTATATCTTCAAGCAACTTGTAAAACTTTAATGCTTTTTTTGAAGGTTGTTCATCAGATACTCTTCCATTAGGTTCACCTTAAACATTCGCATCAACATTAAATTCAGCACCACGACATGGTAAACCCTGTGAATCATCTTTACGAATGTTAAAAGCATCCCATAACAATTCTTCCATGCTATGCTTTCTGATATGAGAAGATTGTTGATAAGTGCTTGTGTTGTAGTACCGCGAAGCGTTATTATCTTACATTGAGCATATCTTTTATCAGTTTTTATCACTAAATGGCGTGCATTTGTGTATTCTTGTGCATTGAAGGTTTGTGGAGCTAAATTGGAGAAGAAGAATGAAATTAGGGCGTGTTCGCCGATGTTGGGAAGTTTTCGGACCAAGCACGGAACAAGGCACGAGCTTGGACTTGTGAGTGTGTGCCAACCTCCTTTGGAGGGGCACAAAGGCAGTCACATTCACAACAAGTCTAACTCGTGTAGCTTAGGAGAACTTCACTAAGAAGGAGACTTGAAGCAATCGGCACGATCTACCATTGATTGTGTGCCCAATTCAATGGCCTCGATGAAGAACGATGGACTCGGGAGCGTTTCGGGCGAGTATTGTAGCAGCACTGTAGCTCGTTACTGTAACAAGACACTGTAGCAAGTTACTGTTCACTTTCAGCCAAAATTCAGAATTCCAGAGAGTTCACACGGCCGTGTGAATTAATTTTTCAGCAGACAGAAATTTCACACGCCCGTGTGCTAATTCCACACGGCCGTGTGAAGCCCCTGATAAGTCAGATTTTAAAGCCGCGACTCAACATTATAAAAGGCGGTTTTGGAGATCTTTTGGGATATCTTTTGACCTATCTTTCTCTCCAACTTGGGGGAGTGCGGCTAGGGTTTTAGAGAGGATTTCGTGGAGGTTTAGCGCGCGTCATCGGCATCGTCACCGACGTTCAACGTCCGCACAAGACCACGGCCAAACCATACGCAAGGGGGTTTTCATTGATGTCTTTACTTTGTGCTTTCTTTTCTACATTGATGAACATGTATAGCTCCATGAGGAGCTAAACCCCTTAAGGGTATTCGGACTTGTAAACTCTAGGGTTATTATGTTTCTTTGACATTGTTATTATGCTTTTCCATTATTGATGAATAAAATTGAGTTTCAATCTTAATTTGATATTGCTATTGTTTTCTCTTAGATGTGACACTAGGATTGAGAACAATTTAGGTTGCCTTTTGGAGGTGTGACAACTCCTTAGGGTTAGACTACTTAAGATTGAAGAGGGTTGAGAGGGAGAGTTGTGAGGTAGCGATGTACCCCTTTCCCGTCCGACGTGGTTTCTCCCTACCTCCGTTTCCTTGATTTCACAGCGGTCGAAATAGAGTCAAGTGCTAGGCAGATAAACTCCCCTGGGGCTTAGTTACGCAAGTAATTGAGTGAAGGGTTGAAGTGAATCCTACGCATTAGGGCTTAATCTAGACTAGGGTTCTTACACCTGGACCAAAGGGTTAGAACTACACATAGGAACAGGTTTTACCACTAGGAATCCCTAGAGCTTAAAGCAATCCCACGTAGTGTGAGGGTTAGGTAGATATACTCCCCTGGGGCTTAGTCGTGCGAGCGACAGAGTGAAGGGTGATGTGAATCCTAATACCAGGGCATTGTGTAGGGGTTAGTCACGGTTCTCCTTAGGTTTGGTACCGTGAGTCTTAGGATATCCTCGACTTAATTAAACATCAATAGGAGAGTATAATAGTATAGTCCTGCACTAGAAACATAGACCCTAGAGGTAGCTTGTCCGGATGCCCTATTTCATTCATAAGTAATCCTCTCTATTCTCTTTTACTTGCACTTTCTCATCTTCCATCTTTCTATTTAATTTCTTGCTTTTCATTCTGTTTGATTTTATATTCACTCATTGATCCCACTATTGCTTTTTCGTTCTCCGCATAGCTTTATTAGTGAAATCTCGTATTCTAATTCCCTATTCCCTGTGGATTCGACTACCCACTCACCAGGGTAATTTATTACTTTGACAAACCCGTGCACTTGCGGGATACACGCAAGGGGTCGTGTCAATTGTCCATGAGAATTAGAGCTAGATGGACCAGTCAATGTATTTGTTGTCATCATGGTAGATGCCGGTACGTGCTCTCTATGAAAAAACCAACATGTGTAGACTTGTAGAATTCCATCACAAATTAAATGTTCAATTTCTATTTCACGTGTTTGCCAATGAACATTCGCACAATTTATGCAAGGGCATACAATCATATCATCATGACTCGAGTTACGAAATGCAAAATTGAGAAATTCATCAACTCCATCAAGATATTCTTGACTCAATCTTGACTTATACAGCCAACTCTGATCCATTTTTGTTTAATATATAATGAAATTAATTATATTTTCAATAAACTATGACATAATTCATCTAAAAACTTATTCATATTATTTTAACATGTTATTTTTTTCTTCTCAAGTTTATGGCTATTAGTTGTCACTCAAGATAAAATATATGTATTTATTTATTTTCCCTATCACAAATTGTCTATTGTCTCAAGTCATATTTCAACTTTAAGAACCAAAAGGAACACACTCAACAGATTCAAAGAACAAAACACAAATGAAAAATCAAGGATGCAAAAAAAATGCAATTAATTTAATCTGCAATATCACCATTTAGGACATGCGATTACATGCATATACATTCATGGCTGGTTCATGAATAGATTTCTGCATAAATGCGTATATATGATCTTAACATTAAAAATTCAGGCTAGGAATGCAAGCCGTATTTCAATATAAACATTGAGGCAGAAAAGAACTTACTGATATATAACTCAAACACTAATCAAAATGCATAAAACAAGAAAGACCTAAACCTGAACATAAACAATATCACAACATCTAGTTTTTAAGTAGAAAATGAACAATTTGGCTTACAAGAAGATACCAGTAGACAACCCTTATTCCCGCATTAATGCAATTTTTGAGTATTGTCCATGTCAAATGAAAAGTCATAGGGATTAAAAAGGTCTAAATCAAACTTTGTAGTTTAATTCTATACACTAGTAGCCATGTGTTTAACAACTTTTAGGAGATTGTTACCCACACAGCAAGCCACTTATTACTATGGCAAACTAAGGATGTTTCTATGATGCTTGAAAGAACTTCGATAAAATAAGTATAAGCTTTCGCACACTTCCACATTAAATCTATATAGATATTCTCAAACAAAAGCATCTTTTAGTCTCTTGTTTCCTCAATTATCAAACTAAGCATTCTCTTGTCAATTACATATATAGAATGTAGTGGTAGGCTAGAAAAACTAGTTTCAAAGAATATTTATATAAATTATTTAGAATAAATACTAAGCCCTTAACTGATGTTTGTAAAAGAAAAACTATAAATTAAAGGAACAAATGATGAGATCTTACTTAAGAATTTTTAGAAGGTCACCAAAAGCCCGCACACAATGAATGGAAACTGCTCTCTTTAATTCCTTGGCGAGGTCAAGCTGCTGTTGGAACACTTCAACCTGTAGCGAGTAACAAACTGAGAACTTCCCTCTATTCATTTCATGACCTGATGCATAATTTGGTAAAGGAACCAGACAAAGAATTTGAAAGTTGTATGAAAACAATATTCATAAAATGACATTTATAAAAATTTGAAAAATACACAATCCACAAGTTACGCATAGATCTAAGCTCAAGTGTCATACTCAGGTAAGCGGGATATTATGTTGGAATATCTATTTTCCTTTATCACAGCCATTATTTCAACCGTATGGAAAGAAACAAGTGTGTGACTGTTTTTTGCCAAGAAAGGAAATGTCAGTTCTATAAAGTTGTAAGGATGCTAATGATGTCCACCATTTCTAGAGTGTTTTCATGCATTTATCTTGTACTATTCACTTACTGAGCTCTTTTTGGTAAAGAAAACAAGACAAGAAAATATTAAGAAGAGAAAACAAACAAAAGCATATTGAAGAAATGACAACAAAGAAGAGGTTGTTAATCAAAGCAAGTTGTAAGAATGAACCTGCTCACCGAAATCAATTGTCTTTCCATGTGAACCTTTATCTAAACCAATATGCAATTATGAGATGAACATGTAATCAGACAGTACAAGCAACTTAGACATACTAATGCAAAGCAAATAACTAGAAGAATGAGGAAAGACTTCCAAATAACTTTTCATGAATAGTCAAAATCAACACAAATATACTCAGAGAAATTTTTCCCCAAAAAAAAATGTTAACAAAAGCAGAGGAACATAATTTAAGTTGAACTGCCTTTTACTTTATCCCAAGAACATTGAGTATGAAACATATACATCAAAGATCATGAATTCATGATGGAAAAATATAATACATAAGCCACAAGAATAGACCAATGAGTTTTAATTCTACAAACAGTAACTGATATAACCATACTCAAAATAAGTAAATTATTGCATCTGAATAGCAGAAATTATCCATCCAATTAAGTCACAAAACAATTATCTAAAGTTTAAGTCTTAAGTTCCAACATAAAAGTTTAAACTTTTATAGTTAGACCAATTCAGACTAACATTTGCTTAGTTCCCAGATATGGAACAATCAAAATCAACTGAAATCTTTTCAATCAACTTTAAAAAAAAAAGTTAAATGGCAGGTTATTGCATCTGAAGACCATTAAATTATCCACCAAATTCCAAACAATTGATCTACATACCAACATTCAACATCCACCATATCACACACAATAAACATTTGCTTAATTAATTATTAGAAGGAATTAAAAATAAAAAATAAAAAAGCAACTCACTTCCACAACGCCAGCAAATGGTGTACATGCAAAGAATTCTCTCAAAGAAAAAAACCAATTTGGGGTTCTCTCAGCCACATACTTGCACAAAACCAATTTGAACTGCAAAGTTTGATTTAAATCTTTTTAATCCCTATGACTTTTCATTGGACATGGACGATACTCAAAATTTGCATTAATGATGGAATAAGGACTATCCACTGGTATCTTTTCTCATTTGAAGAACCAAAACAATAAAGCTTAACAACATTGTATAAAATTAGAAACTGAAAAGATAGCAATAGAGCTGCATTAACATCTCCCTCATCAACTAGACAAACTAATCTAACTATGAACACTCATATTAGAAGATTAAATTTCATTGGCAAATTCAAGAAATCCAACTAAAATGTTACATGGAATTGCATTCTAAGAGCATTTGCTAACAGCAGGTATACAATCATCGGATGCTTGATACTCAATACAGTTAAACATGGTACAATCAACTGAGTCATATATTCAGTCCACTAAATGAAATTACAGCCTAAAACTCTTACCATCTTGTAACTGTCACTACTTAAACATTAAGCTTAATTCTAAATTTAAATAGGGAGAAATGGAATGGCATGAAAGCTAACATATCAAACACCATGTAACCAATGTTTTTTTTTTTTGGAATGGCTCTTATTTTTTAATCAAAACCATAATCATAATCATATTTTGTGCTTTAATCATAACCCTAACCATATTTTTTTCTTATCATAATGTCTCCTATTTTTCGATCAAAACTTCAATCCTATGTTTTCTTTACAGGGTGACTACTATATTTGGATCAAAAGTCAAATCCTATGTTTTATATTCAAAATGTATGATATTTTGCAAACAAAACACGAATCCTATGTTTTTTTTTTCTTAATATCTCCTATTTATCATATTTGAATCAAATCCCTGACCTATGTTTTTTTTTTTTAGAATGTCTCTTACTTTTCGATCAAAATCCAAATCTTTTCTTTTTTTTTTAAAATATCTCTTATTTCTGAATCCAAACTCTAGTTATTTGCTTTCTTTTCTTAATGTGCCCTATTTTTTAGGTTTGAATCAAAAACCTAATCCTTTGTTTTCTTTTCGGAATGTCTCATTTTTTTTTATCAAAACCCTAATTCTATCTTTTGTTATCGGAAGGCTTGCTAATTTTTAATCAAAACCCTAATCCGACATTTTTTTTGTGAATGTCAATCCTACATTTTTTTTCGGAATGCCTCATGTTTTTCAATCAAAACCCTAATGATTAGTATTCTTTTATAATGTCTACTATTTTTTAATCAAAACCCTAATCCTATGTTTTCTTCTAGTAAAGTCTCCTATTTTTCATTAAAAACATTAATCCTATGTTGTCTCATGGTAACGTCTCCTATTTTTCAATAAAAACCCTAATTGTATGTTTTCTTTTTGAAATATCTCATATTTTTCAATCAAAACCCTAATCCTATGTTTTCTTCTCAGGATGTTTACTATTTTTAATAAAAACCCCAATCCTATGTTTTCTTATCGTAATGTTTACCAGTTTTCAATCGAGACCCCAATCCATTTTTTTCTTATAGTAACGTCCCATATTTTCAATAAAAATCCTATTCCTATGTTTTTATTTTGGAATGCCGACTATATTTGAATCAAAACCTTAATCCTTTGTTTTCTATTCAAAATGCCTCCTATTTTGTAAATAAAACCCGAACCCTATGTTTTCTTAATGTCTCATATTTTTATCAAAACATTAATCCTAAGTTTTTTTTTGGAAAGGCTCCTATATTTTAGTCAAAAAACTTATTTTATGTTTTCTTTTGAGAATTTATGCTATTTTTTTTTTCAAAACCTTAATCCTAAGTTTTATTTTCAGAGTCTCTCATATTTTTCAATCAAAACCTGAATCATATGTTCTCTTTTCATAATATCAACTATATTTCAATCGAAGCCGTAATCCTATGTTTTTTTAATGGAATGTCTACTATTTTTTAATCAAAAAAATAAACCTATATTTTCTTATAGTAATATCACCTATTTTTCAACCAAAATCCTAATCATATGTTTTCTTTTTGGAATGAATACTAAATTTGAATTAAAACCATAATAGTATGATTTCTTTTTGGAATGTCTCCGATTTTTCAAACAAAACCCAAATCCTTTCTTTTTTTTTTGAATATATGCTATTTTTTTTAATAAAAACCCTCATCCTATGTTTTATTTTCATAATGTGTCCTATTTTTTAGGTTTGAATCAAAATCCTAAGCCTTTGTTTTCTTTAGGAATGTTGAATTTGTTTTTAATCGAAAATCGAAATCAATTTTTTTACTTTGGGAATTATAGCTATTTTTTACACAAAACCCTAATTCGATGCTTTTTCTTTTCATCATGTCTCATATTTTTCAAACAAAACCCTAATCCTATATTTTGTTTTTGAAATGTCTCATATTTTTCAATCAAGAACCTAATCCTTTTTTTTATTTTCAGAATATCTACTATATCTTAATCAAAACCGTAATCTTATATTTTCTTATATTAATGTCACCTATTTTTCATTCAAAATTCTAATATTATGTTTTCTTATAGTAATGTCGCTTATTTTTCAATCAAAACAATTATCATATGTTTTCTTTTCGGAATGCCTAGTATATTTGAATCAAACCCTAACCGTATGTTTTCTTTTGGGATGCCTCATATTTTTCAATGAAAACATTAATTCTTCGTTATCTTTTGGAATGTTTCTTATTTTTGAATAAAAACTCTAATATTAAGTTTTCTTTTATAAATGTCCCCAATTATTTAGTTTTTAATCAAAACCGTAATCCAAAGTTTTATAATAATAATGTCTCTTATTTTTCAAACAAAACTCTAATCCTATGTTTTCTTTTCGAAATGTCTCAAATTTTTGAATCTTATGTTTTCCTTAAAGTAATGTCTCCCATTTCTTATTCAAAACATAAATCCTATGTTTTCTTTCAGTAATGTCTCTTATTTTTTAATCAAATACCAAACCTATGTTTTCTTTTTGCAATGCTTGATATTTGAATCAAAACCCTAATCCTATATTTTTTTTCCTCAGAATGTCTCCAATTTTGCAAACAAAGCACGAATCCTATTTTTTTTTTTTTTTGTCTCTTATTTATCTTTTATAAATAAAAACCTTAACCTATGTTTTCCTTTCTCAATGTCACCTATTTTCAATCAACAAACTAATCCTTCTTTTCTCTTTGTAATGTCTGCAATTTTTGAATGAAAACCCTAATCCTATGTTTTTTTTTTCGTAATGTGTACTATTTTTTAGGTTTGAATCAAACCATTAATCTTTTGTGTTTTTCTTAGAATGTCTCATTATTTTGATTCAAAACAATAATCCTATCTTTTCTTTTTGGAATATATGCTATTTTTTATCAAAACACTAATCCAATGTTTGATTTTCGTAATGTATCATATTTTTCAATCAAAACCCTAATCATATGTTTTCTTTTGGCAATGCCTCCTATTTTTAAATCAAAACCTTTATCCTATGTGTTATTTTTCTAGAATATCTACTATTTTTGAATAAAAAGCCTATTTGTATGTTTTCTTATAGTACTGTCTCCTATTTTACAATCAAAACCATAATGCTATGTTTTCCTTTTTTGAATGCCAACTATATTTGAATCAAAACCCTAATCCTTTTTTTCTTTCCGGAATGTCTTATTTTTGAATCAAAACTCTAATAATATGTTTGCATATAGTAATGTCTCCTATTTTCGAAGCAAAACCCAAATCCTATGTTTTCTTCTTGGAATGCCTACTATATTTGAATCAAAACCCTAATCCTATGTTTTATTTTTGGAATGCCTCTTATTTTTTAATCAAAACACTACTTTTGGATCGGCAACTATATTTGAATAAAAAGCTAATCCTATGTTTCCTTCTTGAAATGTCATCTATTCTTGGGTTTTTAATCAAAACCCTCAGCCAATGTTTTATTGCAGTAATGTCTCCTATTTTTCAATCAATACTCTAATCCTATGTTTCTTTTCAATATGTCTCATATTTTCCAATCAAAAGACCTATTCTAAGTTTTCTTTTTAGAATCTCTACTATTTTCAATCAAAACCTTAATCCTATGCTTTTTCTAGTAATGTCTCCCATTTTCATTCAAACCCCTAATCCTATGTTTTTGCATAGTACTTTATCTTAATTTTCAATTAAACCCTTAATCTTATGCGTTCTTATAGTAATATTTTCTATTTTTCAATCAAAACCCATCAAAAGCGAAATCCTATATTTTCTTTTCTTAATGTCTCCTCTTTATCAGTTTTGAATCAAAACCCTAGCCTATGTTTTTTTTTTTAAGAATGTCTCCTATTTTTTCGATTAGAATCCTACTCTTTTCTTTTCTTCTCGGGACGGAATGTTTGCTAATTTTTAATCAAAACCCTAATCCGATGTTTCTTTTTCAGAATCTAATATTTTTCAAGCAAAACCCTAATCATATTTTTTCTTTTTGAAATGCCTCATATTTTTTAATCATAACTCTAATTCTATGTTTTCTTCTTGTAATGTCTACTATTTTTGAATCAAAACTACAATCCTAAATTTTCTTATCATAATGTCTCCCATTTATCAATCAAAACCCTAAGCGTATGTTTTCTTACAGTAATGTCTCTTATTTTCAAATCAAAATCCTTATCCTATGTTTTTTATCTAGAATGCCTACTATATTTGAATCAAAACCCAAATCCTATGTTTTCCTTGCAGAATGCCTCCTATTTTGCAAATAAAACCAGAACCCTATGTTTTCTTAATGTCTCATATTTTTTAATCAAAATATTAATCCCAAGTTTTTGATTGGAATGCCTCCTATTGTTTAATCAAAAAATTAATTTTATGTTTTCTTTTGGGAATGTCTGCTATTTTTTATTCAAAAACCTTAATCCTATGTTTTATTTTCAGATTGTCTTATATTTTCAATCAAAACTCGAATCCTATTTTTCTTTTTCTTAATGTCAACTATATTTCAATCAAAAGCCTAATCCTATTTTTTCTTTTCGGAATGTTTACTATTTTTTAATTAAAACCATAATCCTTTGTTTTCTTATAGTAATGTCTCCTATTTTTCAACAAAAACCATAATCATATGTTTTATTTTTGTAATGAATACTATATTCAAATCAAAACCCTAATAATATTTTTTTTTTGAATGTTGCCTATTTTTCAGACAAAAACCAGAATCCTTTCCTAATTTTTTAAAATCAAGACCCTAATCCTATGTTTTCTTTTTGAAATGGGTCCTGTTTTTTAGGTTTGAATCAAACCATAATCCTTTGTTTTATTTTTGTAATGTCTCATTCTTTTGAATCAAAATCCTGATCCTTTGTTTTATTTTAGGAATGCTAGCTAATTTTGACACAAAACCTTAATCCGATGTTTTTCTTTTCGCAATGTCTAATATTTTTCAATCAAAACCATAATCGTATGTTTTCTTTTAGAAATATATACGCTTTTGGGAATGGTAACTAATTTTTGTAATATATACTATTTTTAAACCCAAACACTAATCGCATGTTTTCTTACAGTAATGTCTACCATTTCTCATTCAAAAGTCTAATCCTATGTTTTATGATAGTAATGTCCCATATTTTTCTATCAAAACCCTTATCCTATGTTTTATTTTCGGAATGTCTACTATATTTGAATCCAACGCTAATCCTATATGTTTTTTTTTTCAGAATGCCTCCTATTTTTCAATCAAAACCCAAATTCTATGTTAGCTTTTCGGAATGTCTACTTTTTTTTTTAATCAAAGCCATAATCCTATGTTTATCTTAAAGTAATGTTTCCTATTTTTCATTCAAAACACTAATTCTATATTTTCTTATGGATGTCTCTTATTTTTCAAACAAAACACTAATTCTTTTTTTTTTCTTGTAATAATGTCTCCTATTTTTCAATCAAAAGCCTGGCCCCATTTTTTCTTTTCGAATGCCTACTATATCTGAATAAAAATCCTAATCCAATGTTTTCTTTTCGGAATACCTCCTATTTTGCATACAAAACCTGAATCAAATTTGTTCTTTTCTTAATGTCTCATATTTTTTGAACTTAACAACAATCCTAAGTTGTTTATAATGCCTCTTTTATTTATTTTTTAATCAAACCTTAATCTTATGTTTTCTTTATGGAATGGCTGCAAAACCCTAATCTTATGTTTTATTTTTGGAATGTCTAACATTTTTCAATCAAAAACCTAATCCTATGTTTCCTTTTTGTAATGCCTACTATATTTTAATCAAAACCATAAGCCTATGTTTTTTTTTTTAGAACGTCTACTATTTTTTAATCAAAACCCTAATCCTGTGTGTTCTTATAGTAATATATCTTATTTTTCAATTAAATCCTTTATCCTATATTTTATTTTTAGAATACCTGATATACTTGAATCAAAACTTTAATCTTATATTTTCTTTTCAAAATGTCTCCTATTTTGCAAACAAGACACGAATTCTATGTTTTCTTTTCTAAATGTCTTTTATTTATTTGTTCCGAATCAAAACCCTAAACTATGTTTTCCTTTCTCAATGTCTCCCATTTTTCCATCAAAAACCCAATCTTTTCTTTTCTTTTCAGAATGTTTGCTATTTTAGAATGAAAACTCTAATCTTATGTTTTATTTTCGGAATGTGTCCTATTTTTTAGGTTTTAATCCAAACACTAATCATTTATTTTCTTTTCAGAATGTCTCATTATTTTGAATCAAAATCCTAGTCTTATCCTTTTTTTTTTGGGAAAGTTTGCTGATTTTTAATTAAAACCCTAATCCAATGTTTCATTTTCAGGATGTCTAATATTTTTCAATAAAAACCCTAATCATATGTTTTCTTTTCACAATGTCTTTTATTTTTTAATCAAAACACTAATGCTATGCTTTTCCTTTCGGAAGGCCTACTTTATTTGAAACATTGCTACAATGTTTTATTTTCAGAATGGCAATTATATTTTAATCAAAACCCTAATAGTATGTTTTATTTTTGAAATGTCTCCTATTTTGTAAAAAAAAACCAGAATCCTATGGTTTCTTTCCTTTATGTCTCATATTTTTAATCAAAACCCTAATTTTAAGTTGTTTTGTGATGCCTGTTATTTTTTAATCAAAACCCTTATTTTATGTTTTTCATTTGGTAATGTCTGCTATTTTTTATTCAAAATCATAATCCTTTGTTTTGCTTTCAGAATGACTGCTATTTTTTGAATCAAAACTGTAATCCTATATTTTCTTCTCGAAATGTGGATAATTTTTTAGGCTTGTTGCAAAACCCTAATTCTTTGTTTTTCTTTTTCTAATGTCTCATTTTTTTGAATCAACACATAAATCCTATCATTTGTTTTGGGAATTTTTGCTAATTTTTAATCAAAACTCTAATCCAATGATTTTCTATCGGAAGATCACTTATTTCTCAATCAAAACATTAATTCTATGTATTTTTTTTTGGAATGTCTACTATTTTTTAAACAAAACCACAATCCTATGTTTTCTTATAATAATATCTCCTTTTTATCGATCAAAATCATAATCCTATGTTTTCTTATAGTAATGTCTCCTATTTTAATTCAAAACACTAATCATATGATTTTTTATAGTAATTTCTCATATTTTCCAATCATAACACTAATCCTATGTTTACTTTTCTTAATGCCTACTATATTTGAATAAAAACCATAATCCTGTATTTTTTTTTTCAGAATGTCCACTATTTTTCAATCAAAACAATAATTCTTTGTTTTCTTTTCGAAATGTCTTCTATTTTTTAACAAAAACCCTAATCCTAAGTTTTCTTTCAAAAATTTCCGATATATTTCAGCTTTTAATCAAAACTCTAATCCAATGTTTTATTATATTAATGTCCCCTATTTTTCAATCAAAACCCTAAGCCTGTGTTTTTTTTTTTTCAGAATGTCTAATACTATGTTTCTTTTCGTAATGCCTCCTATTTTTTGAATAAAAATCCTAATCCCTTATTTTCTTTTGGCAATGGCTTCTATCTCAGAATCAAAACCCTAATCTTATATTTTCTTCATGTAATGTCTGCTATTTTTCAATGAAAAATCTAATCGTATGTTTTCTTGTCGTAATGTCTCATATATTTTAATCGAAACCTTAATCCTATGATTTCTTTTGGTAATGTCTGCTATTTTTGAATCACAACAATGATAATATATATTCCTTTCATAATGTCTCAAATTTTTAATTTAAAAACTAATCCTATTTTTTCTTTTCGATATGCCTCCAATTTTTCAACTAAAACCCTAATCCTATGTTTTCATTTTGTAATGTCAACTAAATTTCAATTTTCAATAAAAAAATATAATCATATTATTTCTTCTCGGAATGCCTCTTATTTTTTAATCAAAATCCTAATCTTATATTTTCCTTTCTTAAACTCTCCAATTTATTAGATTTGAATCAAAACCCTAACCTCTATTTTATCTTCGGAATGTCTCTTATTTTTCAATCAAAAACCAAACCCTTTCTCATCTTTTCAAAATGTCTGTTATTTTTTATTCAAAATTCTAATCCTATGTTTTCTTTTCAGAATGTGTCATATGTTTCAATTTTAAGTGAAAACCTACTCTTTTATTTTCCTTTCTAAATGTCTCATTTTTTTTAAATCAATACTCTAACCCAATGATTTGTTATAATAATGTCTACAATTTTTAATCAAAAACCTAATCTTATGTTTTCTTTTGGAAATGTCTCTTCTTTTTCAATCAAAACCATAATCCTATGTTTTATTTTCAGAATGCATACAATTTTTTAATCAAAACCTTAATCCTATATTTCAAAAGACTAATCCTTCGTTTTCTTTTTTTTATGTCTCCTATCAATCAATCAAAAGCCGAATCCTATGGTTTTTATACACAAACCGCAAGTGCACGGGTCACAAGCAAGTAGTAAAGTGATACCCCATGAGGGATAGGTTGTCGAACATCAGGAAACTGTACTCAAAGTACTAATTGCTCTTTTGATGTCTAGTGAATTACATAGAGAGTGAGTAAATCAAGCAACAATAAAGAAAGGGATACAGTTGTGGAGATGATATAATGGCTACGACCGAGTGTTTCAGCAATATGAGAGTAATACCCCGGGGTGATCCTTATAGATTATTGCATGCTATCTTACCCTAAGTGCCTACTTGGTACATTGCAATGATCCTAGTGTGTACTCACAAGCAATGTTGCATATATGAGTTTCAACTACACCGAGTTTTGCTAGGGTAACTGTGCGCCTCTTGCTAGCTAGACAAGCCATGCACCGAGTTTTATCCAAACAAATGTGCAAATCAACACATCAAGTTATGCAACACAATATTAAACACAAGAATCAAATAGAACTCCGTAGAACAAAAAGAAATAAGTGTTAAAACATACAAATCATCTATGTTAACAACCTCAGGGTACTATGGCCAGTTAGCCTCTTATAGGCGGGTACAATAAGGAAAATACAATGAAAGAACAATGAGAGGAAGACATAACTCCTTTCTCTTATCTAGATGATCTCCCTTGTCGAGCTCTGTGTGCTAACCCCATCTCTCTAGGGTACCTAAAACTTGTCCTTGGTCTCCTTAGGCGCTGTGGTGATGCTTGATCTTAGCTCTAACCAAAGTCCTTTCGGTGGAGAAGAGAATCCCCGAACAAAAGATGAGAAGCAACCTTAAAATCTGGAGTTAAAAAGGCAGTTTCAGGCTCAACACAGTCTTCACAGAGTCTTGTTCAGCCCGTGTCCTTTTCCGAGAATTCCATTAGTGAAAAACCCAAGATAATCCGTGATAGCCACATGGCCGTGCGGTCCCCGTGTCTGTCGGCCCACACCCATGTAACTAGCAGCATGCCTTGTTCCTCCTAAAGAAGAAGAGATGACTTTTCTCCAGAGATTTGCAATGAAAGGAACACTGGAATGTAGTGACCGTGTTCTGCCTAGGACACTCCCGTGTTAGGATTCTGATAGTTTGCTCTCCAGGCTGGGAAGATCAATGGCTAGAGCACAGGCGTGCTCTTCCCGTGTTCAACTTTCTCTTTTCCCTTGGTCAATGAACATGCACAATTCGGTCTTGGATTCACTCCAAAATTATTCATGACCGAGATTTCTACACAATGAACATTATATCTTGAATAGCACCGATTATGCATAAAAATATGCTAAAGGACGAATAAAAGGATGGAGTAGAAGGCATGAAAGCATGATATAATATGCACTCAACAGTTTTCTTTTGTATATGTCTCCTATTTATCAATTTTTAATCAAACCCCTAATCTTCAATTTTCTTACGCCACTGCTTTGCTTTGTGGTTGATGAGGGAGGTGTTACACTATCAACCATTGCCGGTTCCAAACAGTGCAGCTCTTCCTCAACCTCCTCGTCACCTGATGGATCAATCCCCAAAAGTTCTGCTAGTTCATCCTTCAGGTAGGTTTCCTGCATAAAATCAGTCACAACATCATCGATAACATTCAAAAAGTAACAAGTGTCATCAAAATCCATCGTGTGCCTTATGGACTCCTTGAGCTTGAATATGACTTTTTTTTCACCCACTCGAAGTGTTATTCGACCATCTTTGTCATCAATTAAGTCCTTCGAAGTCGCGAGGAACGGCCGGCCCAAAATCAGAGGCACATCCACTCTGTCATCGATATCAAGTATGATGAAATTCACTGGGAAAATGAATTTATCTACCTTGACTAACACATCTTCAATTATCCCTCTTGCTTGCCTAATGGACTTGTCGGTGAGTTGTAAAGTTATAGTGGTCACCTTGGGCTATCCAAGCCCCAATTTATGAAAGATCTTATAGGGTATGAGATTGATACTCGCCCCAAGATCGGCAAGAGCCTTCTCATCAACAAGTTCCCCAATTGTGCATGGAATAATGAACTCACCGTTGGCCTTCTCCTTCTTAGGGAGTTTGTTACTGATCAAGGCCAAACATTCTTCACTACGTATCACTGAAGACACTTCTTTCAATTTCCTCTTGTTCGTAAGCAGTTCCTTCAAAAGCTTGGAGTACCTTACCATCTGAGCAAGAGCTTCAACAAATGGAAAATTGATGAACATCTCAAGGAACTTCTTATACTGCTCATCTTGCTTGTCTTTCTTGGCTTTTACCGGGTAAGGGAGCTTTGGTTAGTACTCTTGCATTAGGGCCCTTTCCCCTCCTAGTTCCTTGGTGTTTTTTCCTCAATCAGGGCCTCTAAATCAACAACAATAGTGGGGTTGTCATGTTCTGCTTCGGGTTTCTCCTCTGTAGGGTTTGGGAGGTACTTCCCACTCCTCAATTGCACACCCTTGAGAGATTCTTTTTTATTTACCATCGTGTTGCTCCCGAGAGACCCCGATAATCTTTCGTCCAACAACTTGGACATTTGGGCCATTTGATGCTCCAAATTCCTTACCATCGCATTAGTGTTCCTCATCATCTCCTCATGATTAGCAAAACGGGATTCGGTTCTCTTGATGAACTTTGCCATCATCCTAATGAGGTCAGGTGATGGTTCCGAAGATGAAGAGGATAATGGTTGATGCACATGTGGCAGTGGAAGAGCATGTTGCTGCTGCTATTGCTATTGTTGTTACTGTGTCCCCTGTCCTTGTCCAAACTGATTCCAAGAGAAGTTAGGATGGTTCTTCCATCCCGGGTTATAAGTGTTGCTATATGGGTTGTTTTGAAATCGGCGGTTCTACCCCACATAGTCAACTTGCTCCACTTGCCCCATACCCGGATCAGTTGACGGAGGAATAACTGACTCACTAGAAGGATCCCAATTTCTAAAAGAGGGTCCAAGACAGGAGAAAGGAGTCTGCATAGCCTCTAGCCTCTTGGCAATTGCCTCAACCTGCGCCGCAAGGGTGGTAACGACATCCACCTCATAGATACTGGCAAACTTCACCGGCATACTTCGTTCAGCTCTCCATTGGTAGCCATTATTTTTCATTTCTTTAATAAGAGCAAAGGCGGAACTAGGTTGTTTGTTGCATAACGATCCTCCAGAGGTTGCATCGAGCATTTACTTGGTTGCATTACTGAGTCCATTGTAAAACATTTTAATTTGCATCCATTCAACAATCCCATGCGGTAGACATTTCCTCAACAACTCCTTCTACCTTTCCCACGAATCATACAAGGATTCTGACTCAAATTGCCAAAAAGAGGAGATATCACTCCTCAACTTTGTGATCTTCGCTGGAGGGAAGTATCACGTAAGAAAAATGTCGGTAACCTGCTTCCAATTGGTAAGAAACCCTTAGGTAGAGAGTTAATCCACTGTTTGGCCCTTCCTCTCAAGGTGAACAGGAACAGTTTCAAACAGATGGCTTCCTCAGTGACATTGTTCATCTTACAAGTATCGCAGATTTCTAAAAATTTGCGAAGATGCTCATACGGGTCCTCATCCTAAAAGCCATCAAACTGACGCACCTATTGCACCCACTGAATGAAATTAGGCTTCAGTTCAAAGATATTGATTGCAATAGGTGGTCGGACGATACTCGACCCTGTTCCATCAAAGTTTGGCTGAGCAAAATCTAAGATGCTTTGCTGTTGGTTACCGGCCATATCTTCTTCATCTTGACCTACTTCAATATTGATCTCAACTGACCTTGTCTTACTCAAATTGATCTGTCTGACTCTCCTTCTAAAATTCCTTTCCACTTCAAGATCAGGGTTCGATAACCGGGAAGATGTACTTCCACGAGGCATACAAGTGTGCTTGCGCACAATGTAATACAATGTAAGCTCCCAGGTTTAACAACAATAAGAGTAAAATTGCAACTAAGAATAATTACAAAATAAATGGGGAAAATAAATGTTCACAAGAATGTTAATCAAAATCCTAATCCTATGTTTTCTTTTGGAAATGTCTCTTCTTTCTCAATCAAAACCATAATCCTATGTTTTCTTTCCGGAATGCCTACAATTTTTTAATCAAAACCATAATTCTATATTTCCAAAGACTAGTCCTTTGTTTTCTTTTTGTTATGTCTCCTATCAATCAATCAAAAGCCGAATCTTATGTTTTTTATGCGCAAACCACAAGTGCACTAGTCGCAAGCAAGTTGTAAAGTGATACCTCGTGAGGGATACGGTTGTCGAGCCTCAGAGAACTGTACTCAAAGTACTAATTGCTCTTCTGATGATCTAGTGAATTACAAAGAAAGTGAGTAAATCATGAAACAATAAAGAAAGGGATACAATGGTGGAGACGATAGGAAGGCTAGGACCGAGTGTTTCGGCAATATAAGAGTAATGCCCCTGTGTGATCCCTACAAACTATTACAAGCTATCTTACCCTAAGTTCCTACCGAGTACATTCCAATGATCCTAGTGTGTGCTCACAAGCAATGTTGCATCTATGAGTTTCAACTACATCGAGTTTTACCCAAATAACTGTGCAAATAAACACATCGAGTTATGCAACACAATATTAAACACAAGAATCAAATAGAACTCCATAGAACAAAAAGAAATAAGTGTTAAAGCATACAAATCATCTATGTTCATAACCGCAAGGCACTATGGCCAGTTAGCCCCTCATGGGCGGGTACAACAAGGAAAATACAATGAAAGAACAATGAGAGGAAGACATGACTCCCTTCTCTTCTCTAAACACTACAACATATAATGTCTTCCCCGGCGTTTTTATTGACATTTCCCGGTGTTTATAAATGCCACCAAATCACTAAGTGGTGACTGTGGGAAATGCCGGACCAAAAGCCAAGAGTTTTAGCGTCGTCAAAGGAGTGCCATTTTTGGATCAAACGCCGCCCGTTAGCGGCGTTTATCAACTACAAACGCCGCTAAACATAGCGGCGTTCGAACATAAAACGCCATCAATGTTGTATCCCAATCTCCGATAAAGCCTCGGCTTTACCGGCGTTCTCAATGTAAACGCCACCAAAGCACCGGCGCTTTTCTTCATGAATGCCGGCAAAATAACTGTGTGTAATATACAGTTTTTGTTTTATTTATGGCGTTTTCATATATAAAACGCCACCAATGTGCCGGCGTTTTCATTCATAAACGCTGGTGAAAGAATTGGGTGTAATATAGGGTTTTGTTTTATTTACGGTGTTTTCATAAATAAAACGCCACCAATTTGCCAGCGTTTTTATTTATAAACGCCGCCATTTTTTTTGTTTTAATCTTGTAATTTTTTTTTGTATTTTTGCATTTAATACCTGTAATAAACTTGAATATTATGTACCTAAAACCAAAATTAAACTTCAAGGTTCTCCATATGCTAATAAAAACAAATATGAAAGCAATTAATAATGTACATTCTTATATTTGAATGCCACGAAGATATATAAATCAACTTAGAGATCTTGAATCTCATCAACAATTATAAGTATTTAACAAACTATGATAGGTAAAATTGTCATTAAATCTCATAATGACACCAAGACCATTCAAAGTTCTAATACAACCACATCGAAAAGGAGAAAACTATCTAGCATTCATCGGTGTTGATCATCAAACTTCCAAAGAGTGCATTAATGTTTTGGAGAAGCCTGATTTTAGAAGAATAATGTAGAGTATTAGATACTATTCATAAACCCAACATTATATATTTAATGTACAATTACCTGAACATGCACACTAGACCCTGCTATGTTAGCCATAGGGGTTTCAGATCCAACGCATTGATTATGCAATAATTACAATTACATGGTTGAAATATAGAAATGAAAATAATAATATAGTAGTAAAAATCACAATGAGAACAGAGATTAGAACAAGAAACTCATAACAAATCACTAGTTACAACATGGATTTCCAACAAGCAAACCAATCTGTTTTGAAAGCAAAAAAATAAAAAAAAATAAAAATAAAAAAATTGCTTATTGCATTAAAATTATTGCATTAGATGCATAAAAATTGCCATTTTGGATTAAAAAAAATTGGAGAAAGGGCAATTAGACTTCCATAAAAGAAGAATCACTTTCCACATTAAAAATTTTGAACTAATGAAATAGCTAACAATCTCAAACAAGTCTGCAAAATAGGTAATGGCTGACGTTTAGAGATTGTGAGGTGATGTCCTCAAGATGACAGATCATGTGGTAATCCAATTGGGTAAATAATAATAGAAATTATGATATATCCATAAACAACATTGAAACTTCACAATATAACCAAAGTACATAACATCATCCATTTAATATTATCTCAAGTTTCCCTATGTACATAACATAGCAAGCGCTAAAATTTACACAATATCAAACCAAAACTTCAAAGGGAATGCCCAAGGCACAACACAGCCCAAATATAACAAGATACTAGAAATGAAAATCTAGTTCATGACCATCTCATGCACCCAAATCACTAAGGGACCTCATCACATCTCATCTACGATTTAAAACCAGTATAAAAAACATAAACAAGAGTCTGAAAATCAATTTTTGCTCCTAATAATACAATCGTCGGGAACACATCAAGACAAATAGCCCTATGTGATGCAACACTCAAAGCAACCACATGGCTATCACATCAATCCTCAGTAAAGAGAATAAAATTAAAAGATTGAACACACTAATCACAAACTTGTTATAAAGCTCGCGATCCAATTTAGTCAGCTTCCTATACAAAACAGTATAATAACTAAAAGAAAAGGCATCCGCTGACGAGATGGCCATAACTTACAAAAAAAAAAACTAAATTATGAACTAAATCAACTAGCAATTTATTTAAGTTAACTCTAAACCATCAGTTTTTAACCATGACCAGTAGCCAGAATGATAAAATTTATTTCAACAGACAGATAATATTCTAGCCAGTTGAGCCAATAGTCAATTTCTTCCCACAAGAAACAAGTATCCTTAAAATAAAATATCATATGTAGACACTCATGAAATGCATTATTATTCACAATTCACTCTTCCTCTATGATCACTGCAAGGTGAAATTGTGAATGTAAAATATACCATCAGCACAAGCTTGAAACGGTGCAAAATTTTTCATTATAATTATTGGCCTATATTCAATGCATAGAAAGGGTATGCATTAATCTAGCTCTCCTCATGCAGGTTCATTATGGCCATAAATCAACTAGCATTTGGTTTCATAAATACCATTTTGTAGTAAAACTAAATGTACTGTCAAACATGAAAATTAAAATCAAAGGCATGCCTGCATACTAGTAGCCTCAAGAGAAGCCGAAATAAACTAAATGAACAAGAACTACATACTAAATTAGATCAAATAAGAATAAATCTCATCAAAAACCTAGAAAAATAGAACTTTTCATTAGAAATTTCAATTCAAGTTTGAAATACCTGCAATTAGGAAGATGATTCACCTATGGCAGGCAGGGCGATAGTGGCTCCTGGGAATTACTGTTGTAAGAAAGTATAAAGTGCATTGTAATTAGCACATTCTTGCCAAGCTCATCTTCCTTCTTTTAGAACTTTTCATCCATATGTTGGCGAAGTTCTATGAACTCAGATGAATGACCACCACATGTTGCGGAACGATGACTACCTGAATGACCATAATATTGTGTTGGTGTAGGACCCAATCCAAGCCCTCTTACTCGGCCATGTCGCTCTTTTCCAATCACTTGAGTCAAAATCTGTTTCAACCATTCCCTCGTCCCCATTTATTGAGTCATATATAGGTAGTTTTTCATTTGCCTTTTCGTACATTTATGTAAAAGTCTTTTAACAAATGTCATTTGTGAAGAAAGTAATAAAAGAAAGAATAATGGCCAAAGACTTAATACCATAATGTCTTCTGTCTCTTTATTCAAATATGATCCATCTTTTTTAGTATGGGTCACTTTGAAAAACTCAAAACGTCCTATTTTCTTTCCACTTCTAAGCTCCTAAATGAAGAAAATATAGATTAGTAATGTTAACAGCAAAGCATACTCTTTGGCAAAAATCATATATAACCAAGTATTTGTTACCATTTCATTTTCTTTTCTTGCGAAACTTTTTGAACCAGAAATGTGTGTGTACTTTTGTTGCTTTCTCGAGGAAACCCCAACTTGTTCTGATTCCTACATAATAACATGAACATTATATTACACATATAAGATAACATGAACATTATTACACTTAAAATAAACAGTATATTATTCCAACCTCCCCTTTCCTTGAGTACCAAAAGTCAACTAATTCTTCCCATTGCCAGTTAATGGTCCCTTCTGGATGCTTCTCTTTATTTTCTTGCAACCCATCTTCTCTTAAGAAATATATTTTCTTCAAACCATGTTTTTAGTCCCTCCATTTCTTTCCCAAAGACTTAAGCACATAGTTTTGGGAATTCAAGAACAAAGCGCATCTATTTGACAACCAAAAATAATGTCAACCAAATATTATGACCTTAATAAGATTGTTTTGTAAATAAAGAACACCTTATGTATAACACAAATTTAAGCATAAAAGTATACCTGTATGAAGTTTAATAGTTTGTCCTTCAATGTTTTCGGCACTTCATGCCAAGTCTCATAGTGAATACCAATCTTATGGCTAGAGCAATCGATCATACCCAAGAATAAAGAGAACAATTGTGCCTCAGGCCCAATTGGTTGTCCAAGCTGGTTTGCACTGAACAGTACTTTCTCTTTTGGAGGCATTGCCCACAACTCCATCAAAGTTGTTCGCCCTCTTCCTTTATGGCGTCCCGCATTATCAACTGCAACAATTCATGTGCCCATTCGTTAAGACAAAATGGTTTAATCCATTACTCAAAAAATTGTTTTCGTAAATCAATTGCTCAAAATGCCTGTGTTTACAGTAACCACTCCAGTGGTAAGTGTTGCATTTTCATAATCTCCATTGTGATTTGAATCAGTATCTAATGAAGAGTTGAGGTGCGAGGTTGATCATCAGGTATTTGAGCAGATAAAATCCCAACTTCATTAGGTGTAGCAGCACTGCCACTGATATTTGTTTCAGATCGGATTACTTTCATAGCCTTCAATTTCAATCTTGGCATGTTGATGTTGTCTACATGACATCATAATGATAGGTATACATCAAATAATAAGTTAGATTGTGATAATAGATTGATGTTTAGATGGAAAAAATGTAGATAACTGATTATGTTGTTGTGATCAAGGAATTTACCATTTGCTTGCTTTGAATTTTCCTTACGAAGAAGTTCGGATGTTGTTTGTGTAGTTCAGCACCTATTACTACAATTGTTGTTTCGGCCCTTCACAACTTTGTAGAAGACAAGAAAAACATGAAAATAATTAATAAGGTCTCTAAATTTTAAGATTTCATTAACATGTTGTTTAAATCAAGGCTCTAATTAAAATTTTAAAATTTCATAACTTATTACATTAAATAAGTTATGAAATATTTTATAAATAAAAAATAGAGTAAAAAAGAAAAGAAAAAAGAAAACGTCATATGTGATGGACATTATACAACTGCCTAACTATGATTAATCAACCAATATTAATTTTTCATTAATATCTAGTTGAGTTACCAAAATGAAATTCAAGCACAAATCTTTGGGCTGAAACATCATCACAGTACAAGCTAGGATTGAATCATTTGTTTCATTCATTGCCATGAGTAATAACAAGGATTGAAAATTCAATATGGTTGACTAGAAACACAAGAATTTGAATCAAAATACATATTTTAGTCACTTCCAAGTACTTACTGCATGTGTTCTCATGAATAATGAATAACATTGACGTAGATACATATAAATAAATAATAGTAAGTGGCCAGCTCTTGTACTGGTTGCATTAATTGATTCTCCACTTGCTGATTTTTCCCTAGTTTGTGGAAATTAATCAAAAATTAATTTGTTTCCAAACTATCTTCATTCCATAATTTCTAGAGTTTTGGATGAAGGTTGTTTTGTAGTTCTATTGAATATATTTGTAACTAGTCCTGCGTGAAATAACATAAGTGCCATTCTGTACTCTTGTTCCTCTACATTCCATTGATTGTGCATGGCCAAATAAAACTCTATTTGTTTTTGGATAAGCACATTTATGATTCTCGATATTATGAAGATACCCACAAGGAAAATAAAAAGACATATAATTGAAAGGCAGAAGATAGCAAGCTAGTGAACCATGATGCATCACTAACCCAGAACTTGTAAGAAAAATATATCAACAGAACAAACCGATCCTAAATATCAAACCTAGTGAACCAGATAACCCCCTCAATTGTTATTCCAGTCAGTTAATTCAGTCTGCATATTCATAAAAATTGATATGTTACTTTGCTAATTACTCTTCACTAGGTCCTACCATAATTTTAGTTTGTGTACGGCGATAGACTCGAACTTTTGATTTAAAGTAAAATTGATGTTCATGTTGAATCAAAGTACTAAGTCTATATAATTCATTGAAAATATTAAAAGTACATCATTTTCAATATGTCTCTCAGGTTTAACTACTTTTGGTGTGTCTGAAATATTATATACATCAGTAAATTATCTTTATATATTTCATGTATTAAAGCTAAAATTTTGAATGTGGATTGAACGAATTATAAAATTTACCTTCAAAACTCTTGTGCAGACTACCAGTTCTCTTAAAGAGCTGATCAAAGTGAGGTCTGCAGTAAAAAACCCCTTCAAAAGACTTGTGGTTTCTAAGCTTAAAAAAAAATCTAAATCAAGCAGAGATGTCTACAATGCCAAAAATACCCCTACTTGTGAACCATGTTACATACTTACATATCATATATATGTGTATGTATACATACATATACTAAGATATAATAACTAACTCATTTCATTCATTCAAGAATGTGCAGGTGGTGTTATAGGATGCAGAAAAGTAGGGACAACATATAATGATTCAAATAATAGGGAAAACCGTACCAAGGAAAATATAGGTTGATAACGCAAGGAGGCATAGGGAAATAAAATGATACCTTTAAGCTGAAAGAAACAACCACTTAAGATGTGAAGATCATCACTCCAAAGAGAAACAAAAATGAGCTGTGCAGAGTGAAAGCCAAAGACAAATTAGATAGAAATCTTCAATTTTCCATTCATAAGGCTCACTCAAAGTTTAGTTTTACAATCTCATATTTATGTATAACAAAATAAATTTATATTTTTCATACTAAAGGAGTTGTTCCATCCTGATATGATCACCACAACAAAAGGCCCCAGAAAAAAAATTCTATTGATGATGCAAAAGTGGCAATAAAGCTAGAGACCTGCGTAAAGGACAATGCAAATCACAAGTGAATAAATTGTTTAAGATCATAATATACTTACTGCAATCAACAACCACCATTTTAGTATTATTTTATCAATCAAAATTTAATAGAGTGTATGCATATCAAAAAGATTATAAAAATTTTAGCAGTTGTAGGCTGTTTAATACAGCACTTCTACTTCATATAAAACAGCCCATAGCCAATATAGGTTGAGTTGAAAATTGATGAATTAAATTGTAAGAAGATGGACTTCGATATCATCTATACAAAGAGCTTAATAAACATAATACCCTGTTTACAAAGATATTCAGCTTTCTGTCCTTAAAAAAAGCAAGATGAAAGTCTTCCTGTATGGAAAATAAAAACTAAATCTCAAATATTTTAGATAAAGCAATACATCAAAGGTAAATTTAGATAGGCAACTCAAGAACAGAAACATACAAATATTTAAAGCTAGGAAAAGCAGACAAGATTATCTCAAACAATCACTAACTTTCAGAAATCCTAAAACAGGATCACCATGATAACATATACATTTGATATCATTTACCTTGCTCTCCAAACCAACTTTAGACAAAGTACGGCTGATGCTCTTGAACAGCTCAAAAAGTGCTTCAATTTCACTCACGCTGACTATAATATTAGTCAGTTTCGATACAGACCCTGGTGATACATCAAGCAAATGACTGTCTAATGGTTCATAATCATTTTCTATTATTGATATTTTACCAAAATACAAATGTAAAGCAGTTCACAAGACAAAGATAATAACATAGAATTAACCCCTATTTCGCCTTTTGTTAGAACAACTGCATTACTGAAATGCCCATTACCATAAGAAAATATGTTGATATATCCTCAGCTCTAAGAATACATCATCAGGGATTGTATATCTACACATTTATCTTTAATAGTATATCCATGTAAAACTTAGAGCATCTTCAGAATGAGAATAAATAAATTTAAAGATAGAATTATTCTAACAAAACCAAATTCCTTTTACAATATCATGTGAAAAGTCTGACGGTAACTAGAATTTTACAATATCAGACAAACACAAAATTTGACATCGCCATGCAGAGCAACTAAAAAAAAATAGCACCATAAAAAAATTGAGTTAATTGTTTCAAAACAAAAGATCATTCTCATTTCTCATGGAGAATATATTCCATTAGATTATTAGGAAAAACTATTATCTTCCGGTCTTAAAACTCAACAAAATCCGCTTGACTTAATGAGCGAGATGCAATATTTATAAAAACTATAAGATAAGCAGTCAGGAAGGCTTTTAATAAAAAGTATAAGATAATGCAATATTGAATTACTGAGGGAGATGCAAAATTTATAAAACTATTGATACTATTTATACAAATGGTCTAGCACTTAAACATTATTGGAAGGGCATGTTTTATGCAAGGATCTGTCATTTAACAATGATCTAATTGGTACTCTTACTTCAAATATTGGCAAGTTCAAGAAACTAACTACATTGTGAGTTCAAATTGAATGGGTTACTCATACTGTCGTTATGGAATCAAAGACATTAGCCAATCTAACAAGGAATTACTTGATAATGAAGGAAAAAAATCAAACATTATAGTTGCACCATTCCTGCCATATCACTAGTTTTGACACTTGAATTCTTTTTATGCCCTGCAAGTTTTGCTAGATCATTGAAAAAAAAATGAACCATGAAAACCGCCAATTCTTCAAAATTCAAAGAAAATTTAACAACACAAACAAGAAACAAATAAGAGCAAGGAAAACAGTTAGAATAATATATTACTAATTAATATTTCTAATCTACCGACATATTTCTTATTTCACATACAAGAAAGCTAATAAAAAATATAAATTATAAAGATGAGATAGATTGGCATATAAATTATCGCTTACGAAAGAGTACATAAAGCTCACACTAGAAATTCTGAATTTGACCAATTGTAACTCACCGTATAAATATGAACCAATGTGTTTTACTCATTATGTTCCATATACATCCTCATTGGCATCTTGATGAACCCATTGCTCATCATCACTAGTGGTAGGAAAACAATCAGTTCGAGGACCACTTTCTGTCGATTCAATGCCCATGTCATACACTTCCCTAGCTTGATTGCGTATCACAACATACCATTCATATTTAGTGGGATACTTACTGCAGAAGACTTGCTTCACTTGTTATGAAAATACATAAGGCTCGTCAATGACATGAGCACCGATGTGGATTAATTTAGAAAAAATCACCATTGTAAATCCATATTTATCTTTCTTGATACCTCGACTATTAGTAACATCAGCCCAATCACATCGAAACAACACAACTTTGAATTTTTGAAAGTAATCTAGTTCGATAATGTCATTCAAAATCCCGTAATAGTCAACATTTCCTTACACGGGGTTAGCATCACTTGCGCTAGCATAACTCATTGTTGAAGAATTAACAAGGCATCTGGAATTTTGAGTTCTCCTTAATCTCTCACGGGATTTGGTATGGAAGCAAAATCCATTGATGATATATCCTTTGTATCGCTTAACAATTCGGTTTGGTCCTTGTGCAAGGAACCTAACCTCTTTGGTCATATCTCTTCCACGAGAAACCTAGGAAATTGTGACAATATTTGTATGGAATTAAAAATTGAGGAATTTATAGAGAATTATGATTCTAATTTTTAGCACTTACAACTTCCTCCAACCACTCATGGAAGATCTTAGTGAATTGCATATCCACATCACGAGCAGTTGAACGGTAACCACGTATTTGTTGTCTCAGGATATTCTTATACTCAATAGAATTAATTGCAATACAAATTTTTAACTTATGTCATACAAAGCCAAAGACATGAAAATGCTTCACTTACAATTGTAGTGTGAGAGTAACATCATCGTGTAGTAGGACATATCGATGTGCTTGTGCCAATGATTTAGCATTTAATTCTGCTACTTCAAATTTGCCAATTGGTTATCCATGACTATGAAATAAATAAGGTCCCCCGAGTAGCTCATCATGAACTTCTCCCAAGTTCCTTGGTGGTTTATCAAATATTGTTCCAACATCCTCCAGATATCGGGAACAAAATGTCACACATTCCTCTGCCAAATAACCTTCGGCAATAGAACCTTCAGGGTATCTCTTGTTGCGCACATAATTCTTTAACTTCAACAAGAACATAAAACATGTATGTCGTACATGTCACCAAAAAAATAAATTTAATTCTTACTAATTAAAACTATGACTATTGTGGAAAAATGTTACCGTTCAATTAGATACATCCATCGGTAATGGATAGGTCCACCAAGTTTGCTTTGCAATGGAAGGTGAATAACCAAATGGACAATTATAGTGAAGAAAGATGGTGGAAAAAGCTTCTCTAATTGACATAGAACCGTTGCTGCTTGATATTGAAGTTTGTTGAGATCTTCAACCTTGAGAACCTTACCACAAAGAATTTTGAATATATTCCAAAGCTCAGAAATGGAACACATCACTGGTTTTGATGATGACGAGCGTAAAGCAATTGGAAGCAAATCATGGAGCAATATATGATGATCATGTGACTTTAGAGAATGCAGCTTCCGTTCTAATGGAACACATATTTTCATATTTGAGGAATACCCATCCTGAACTTTAATGTCCTTCAAAACTTGGCAAAACACATCTTTCTCCCCTTTTGTCATTGAATAAACAGCAGGAGGCAACCTTGTTCTTCCATTAGGAAGATATTCAGGATGAAGAACTTGGCGAATACCCATATCTACCAAATCAAGTCAGGCTTCCGAGTTGTCCTTTGATTTGCCATCAACATTAAGAATGGTTCCAATAATATTTTCACAAACATTCTTCTTGATGTGCATCACATCTAGATTATGGCATAGAAGGAGATGTTCCAATATGGTAAATCAAAAAATGTACTTCTCTTTTTCCACAAATCTGCTTCATGTGATTCGTCTTCTTCCTTATTCATGACACTATCTTATTGAAAATTGGATTCTTGCCTTTGTCTTTTCCTTGAGCTACTACAAGTCTTTGATTTTCATAGCCTCTCTTTCATTCGTTTCCTGTAACTATAATGCACATCATTTAACATTAACAAGATTTTTGACCCACTTGTAGATATAGGAGCCTCACGTGCCTCGAAGGTACAATCAAATACATGTTTTTCAAGCCTATATGGATGATCTTTTGCTAACCACCGCCGATGTCCCATATAACAAAACTTTTGTCCGTTGGATAACCATCTTGATGATGTTTCTGTAGCACAACAAGGGCAAGGATACTTCCCTTTCATGCTCCAACCAGATAAAATTGCATAAGCAGGGAAATAATTTATTATCCACATTAGAGTAGCTCGCAAATTTATATTCTATTTCTTTGATGCATCATATGTCTGAACACCAACACATAGTTGCTTTAGCTCCTTGATTAGAGATTCCAAGTAGATGTCAATATCATTTCCTAGACCATTAACTCTAGGGATAACCATGGATAAGTGCAAAGAAGATTGCTTCATCCCTTTCCACGGTGGCAAATTGTAAGGAATCAACACCACCGGCCAAGTACTGTAAGAAGTACTTAGTAACTTGAATGGAATAAAACCATCAGAAGAAAGTCCGAGCTTAATATTTCGAGGATCAGAAGCAAATTCTAGATATCTCATATCAAACATTTTCCATGCTTCAGTGTCAGTAGGATGCCTCAGACACCCATCTTCTATACGACCATCAACATGCCAAGTTATATCTCCAGAAGTCCTTAAGGACATGAATATTCTCTGTAATCTTGGGATGATGGGAAAATAATGCAAAACCTTCGCTGTTCTTTTGTGAACCATTTCATCATCATCATTAGAAGAGTGGTTAGATTCAGTGGACAACAAACGAGAAGTGCCGCAAATAAGACATGCTTGTTGATTTTCTTTATCATCCCAATAGAGCATACAATCATTAGGGCAAGCATGAATTTTTTAATAACCAAGTCCTAAGTCATTGATGACCTTCTTATATTTCACGACTATTTGTAGGAATGGCAGCGGCTAGGAAAAATTCTTTCAAAAACTAAATTAGGTAATCGAGCCCTCTCACAGTCATCCCACACATGCATTTTAGGTGGGAAAGGTGAATGCAAAAATACAACCTGGAATGCTTCAATCCATCATAAAGTTTTTCATTCATATCTTCAAGTAACTTGTAGAATTTTGACGCTTCCATAGAAGGTTCTTCCTTGCCTTCCTCATCCTGACCTTCGTGTTCATCATTCTCAACATTTCCAATATTAGGTTCAATGGCCCCATGAATATCATGATGAATGTTGAAAGCATCACGTAACAATTCTCCCATGGCACCATGGATACAATGAAAGGTTGAAGTAGGACGAGTGGAGCTCGGAGGCATTGTAATTGTGTCTTCCAAATTTGATGTTGAAGAAGGAGCACGCTCCCCATGGAAGAACCAGCAAGTGTAACCCTATAGAATTCCATCACACAGTAAATGTTCTTCCACTTCTTCTCGCGTGTGCCAATGAACAATTGCACACTTTACACAAGGACAACCAATCATGTTGTCCTCACTTGATTTATCAAATGCAAAATCAAGAAATGCCTCCACTCCTTCTGCATACTCGTCAGACAATCTTGACTTATGCATCCAACTCTTATCCATCACTGTGTTACCATCAATGAAGTTAATACAATGCTTAATATATATATATATACATACAAACAAGGTATAATGTTTAATTTACTTGGTAAAAGTGATAGCTAAATGTTAGGTGTTAGCTTCATCCATATCATTGGTTTTCTCATTTACACTACAATATATGTTTAATAAATGCCGCTAAAACCCTATAATGATTAATCGAACTTAATTTCAAAGTTGGATGACCAAATTGAATTTTAATGATTTAGATTGATACTCGATGAAGATATGTCACATAGACAACAGCATAATTTAACCACTATCCTTCAAATTGTTTTAATATTCTTTTTTCCAAAAATTGTGATGGAAAAAATTGCCATATGCTCAATTAATGCCTGTAATTCTTCGTTGATTTTTATTTTTTCAATAGCAATCTGTGAATAAATAGCAGATTGTTTGGTAACAAAATCCTATGACAAATAAAATAACATGTGCAACAAATGTTGTAGATGGTTTCCCAATTTGGAGAGCCAATAGGTTATGCTTTGAAAACAAACAGATATATACATTCATGTGGCACAAAATCATCACTATTAGAACATAATATTCACCATGTGTAAAAGAAATGTTGATCACTGTCCTTGCAATCAATTAAGCAACTCGAAAAAGAGAAAAGCACACAAAAAAATGGACATACATTGCAATACTAGCTATTAGTACTCACATGCTACATTGCGACAATCCAAATGATCAAATAGCTAGCATTAAAACTCCAATGTTCACAAAAGTTAGATCTATATATCAGTTCAGCATACCAAATAAGTATTTATGAATTTGAAAACATTAACACAAATAATTGGTTAGAAAAAAAAATCAAACAAGTGCAATGTTGCTCTCACCACCATAACAACACTTATCCATATTACGTAAGCTCAACGCTTAAAAATTGATGCAAAAAAACTCGCTTTTAGAATCATATCTATAAAATTACGGGAATAATGGAGACTTACTTCTTCAAATTGAAGGTATATGTGCCGCTAAGAAAGAACACAAAATTTTGCTGAAAACCAGTAATGTGGCGCTTTCTTGTTCCTATCAAAAATATGCAACAAGAAGTAATAGCATAGACATTTACCTACCATCGGATGCAAAAATGCACTGTAGATGAATTGAAAATCTAAATCTGATGCTCTGGTTCAATATTAACATAGACATTTACCATGGGATGAGAAAGGAAACTTGAAGAAGTAATAAAACAAAGAAAATAGAAGCAACTTAACAATGCCACACAACTTCCTTTGAATGATCTTCATTTAATCTTTGCATGCTTTCATGATAATTTAGTATAAAAATTAGTACCACATAAGATCTTGACATATTGAAAGGTACTTGCTAAACAAACTTCATAGATTCACTCTAGAAAAGTCATAACAATAGCAAAATAATTGAAAAAAAAAGAAACAAAAAGAAATACTCATTTCCACTCAATGTTAATTAAATTAAAATGATAATTAAGAAACATTAATTAGCATTAATTGAACCAATGAAATGACATCAAATGGGAAACCTAACTCATGTTGAAATGTCTGAAGGTGTTTCAAGTTTCAACAAGTGATAATTTC
Source organism: Dioscorea alata (assembly GCA_020875875.1). Classification (NCBI taxonomy): domain Eukaryota; kingdom Viridiplantae; phylum Streptophyta; class Magnoliopsida; order Dioscoreales; family Dioscoreaceae; genus Dioscorea; species Dioscorea alata. The sequence goes on along the minus strand of CM037020.1, from coordinate 10,959,778 downwards.
CTTTTTCGAAAGTCTTAACTTCAAAAGTAAACATCATGAAATCTCATCAACACATCTTTGCTTCTTTTTTTACAGCAGGACCTGCCCAATTATGTTTTACAAGGTAGTCATTGATTGAAACCTATATATATTGTACTGTTAGACACCCCAATAAGATATATATATATAGGTTATTGTCCTTAGGTTCTCACAATTATAGGGTAGGTCCTTTGTCTTTCATCCATTCCGCATGCATGCATGCATTTATAATTCACCGTTCTCTAAGTACCACGTCCCTTGGTTAATTTCATCATTCATTACTTTGCATGGTCTTATATATATAATTAATTCATATGGTGAAAACTTTAAACATTACTATTTTATATATATATATATATATATATATATATTACATACAAACAACACTGGATAGTCTATCGTATCAAATACCATAATCGGAATCACATCAAGCATGTCGGTTAGCTTGTGATGATAAATATATATTAGGCTTTATGATGATCATCAATGCAGGACTGATTAATTAGTTGACATTTAAAGATCAACAGCTGGCTATATGTCTGATCATGCTTCTAGCAGTGTTAACCTAATTATGTCTTATCAAATATGAAAAGAAGAAAAGAAGAAAAGGGAATGAATCATTCTGATCGACATGCATCTATATGGATGGATGCTCTTTGTTTGTCCACCTACACCTTAAAAACAAATTCATATCAATCCACTTGATCAATATTAACTTTTTAGTACTATATATATATTAATGTCAAGCATAAAGATATTTAGGAAACAATGAAAGAGAAACAAGAAAATAATGTTCATAAGAAGTTTTAGAAAGAATAGGGAAAAAAAACAAAGAACATAAAATCATGAACTTGTCATTTCAATTCAATGTATATATGTAAACTTGGTTTAAGTTAATTAAACTAACATTATTAACTGCAACTCTTGTACTTGAGCTCAAGGATGAGATGTCTTTCATTATGTAGCATGTTCATCAACTAGCTTCTTGATCTTTTTATCAACATTAATTTTTATTACCGTATATGAAATTAATTTCTTTCTCATTCATATCAATGTCAGTCAATATTGGTCTAACATGACCAAGCACAAATTCACAACCATCAAAGAATGAAATACAAATAAAGAAAAAACAAAACATATATATAAGTATACCTTTATATCACTTTATTGTCAAAGTAAAAAAGCTGGTATATATGTACATGTGAGCTATATTAATCAAAGATAAATCTTGTAATTAACTCTTATGATGAAAGAACTAGTATGGAGAAAATTAAAATGATGAAGTGCTAACAGTAAGGCGCTTGATCACTATATATGCATTAATTCTAATGTGCCACTGATGGAATGTTTAACTGCTAAGCAGCTCCTTCTTTAATATATATATATATATATATATATGAAGGAATGCAATGGGCCAAGCACTTAATTTAAAGGTGTAGCTAGCCTATTTGTTAGGCAGGCTAAGTTGGCTAGAAACCAAACAGGGGAAAATAATATTTAATTATAAGTAGTTCAGATCAGACTTAATTAATTATCTGACAAAAACTTGATTAATTATATGCACGTTGCAGTACTCTTATAGATACTTTTGGAGAAAACTTACTTTTGCAGATATGTTTTCTTCTCTTAAGGTCTTCTATTCATCAGTTTTGAATAAAAAACCTAATCTATGTTTTCTTCTTTGTAATGTGTCCTATTTTTCAATCAAATCCTTTCTTTCCTTTCAAATTGTTTATTAATTTGAATGAGAAACCTAATCCTGTGTTTTCTTTTTGGAATATGTCCAATTTTAGAATTTTGTATCAAAACCATAATCCATTGTTTTTTTTTCGGAATGTCTCTTTGTTTTTTAATCGAAACCCTAATATTATGTATTCTTATCATAATGTATCTTATTTTTCAATGAAAATCCTGTTCCTATGTTTTCTTTCTGAAATGTCTCTTATTTTTTTAATTAATACGATAATCCTATGTTTTATGTTTAGAATGTCAATTATTTCTTAATCAAACCCCTAATACTATTTTTGAATCAAAACCCTATTCCTTTGTTTTCTTTTTGGAATGTCTACTATTTTTGGATCAACACCCAAATTCTAATTTTTCTTATGGTAATGTCTCATATTTTTCATTCAAAAACATAATCCTATGTTCTCCTCTAGTAATGTCACCTATTTTCCATTCAAAACTCAAATCCTATGTTTTCTTTTCGGAATGTCTCATATTTTTTAATAAAACCCCTAAAAAATAGAAACCCAAATCCTATGTGTTTCATTTGGGTATGTCCCCTATTTTTTGATTTGTAATCAAAACCATAATAAAATGTTTTACCGTACTAATGTCTCATATATTTCAATCAAAACCCAAACCCAATGTTTTCTTTTTGGAATGTCAACAATTTTTTAATCAAAACTCTCATCTTATGTTTTTTATAGTAATGTCTCCCATTTGTCATTCAGAAAACTAAATCTATGTTTTCTTATAGAAATGTTTCTTATTTTTCAATCAAAACCCTAATCCTAAGTTTTCTTATAGTAATGTCTCCTCTTTTTCAATGAAAACCCTAATCCTATATTTTCTTTTTTGAATGCCTAATATATTTGAGTAAAAATCCTAATCCTATATTTTCTCTAAAATGTGTTAGCTATTTTGCAAACAAAACCCAAATCCTATGTTTTCTTTTCTTAATGTCTCATGTTTTTAAATCAAAACCGAAATCCTCAAAAAAAATTTTCGAATGCCTGCTATTTTTTAATTAAAACAATAATCTTATGTTTTCTTTGGGAATGTTGGCTATTTCTAATTCAAAACCGTAGTCCTATGTTCTATTTTAGGAATGTCTCATACTTTTCAGTCAAAATCCTAATCCGAAATTTTCTTTTCTTATCACCTACTATATTTCAATCAAAGCCCTAATCCTGTGTTTTCTTTTCGGAATGTCTACTACTTTTGAATTAAAACTCTAATCCTATACTTTCTTATAATAATGGCTCCTATTTTACAATCGAAACCCTAATCCTATGTTTTGTTTTTGGAATGCCTACTATATTAGAATCAAATCCCTAATCCTATGTTTCTTTAAATAAATGCCTCCTATTTTGCAAACAAAATCGCAATCCTATGTTTTCTTTTCTTAATCCTTTGTTTTCTTTTTGGAATGTCTACTATTTTTGAATCAAAAGCCTAATCCGATGTTTTGTTATAGCAATATCTCTTATTTTTCAATCAAAACCCTAATCCTACGGTTTGTTACAGTAATATCACCTATTTTTCAATCAAAACAACAATACAATGTTTTCTTTTTAGAATACCATCAATATTTGAATCAAAACCCTAATACTATGTTTTCTTTTCGAAATGTCTCCTACTTTGCAAGTAAAACCCGAATTGTATGTTTTCTTTCCTCGATGTCTCATATTTTTAATCAAAACCCTAATCCTTAGTTTTTTTTTTTGAATGCCTCCTTATTTTTTATCATAACACTAATCTTATGCCTTCTTTTGAAAATGTCTGCTATTTTTTATTCAAAACCCTAATCCTATGTTTTATTTTCGAAATGTCTCATATTTTTCAATCAAATCCCTAATCCTATGTTTTTTTTTCTTGTAATACGTATTATATTTCAATCAAAACCGTAATCCTCTATTTTCATTTAGGAATGTCTACTATTTTTTAATCAAAACCCTAATCATTTGTTTTCTTATAGTAATGTCTCCTAATTTTCAATCAAAACGCTGATCCAACATTTATTTTTTGGAATGCCTACGATATTTGAATCAAAACTCTAATATGATGTTTTCTTTTAGGAATGCCTGCTATTTTGCACACAAAACCCGAATCCAATGTTTTCTTTTCTTAATGTCTACTATTTATCATTTTTGAATCAAAACCCGTACCTTTGTTTTCTTTTTGAAATGCCTTCAATTTTTTAATCAAAAACCTAACCCTTTCTTTTATTTTCAGAATATGACCTATTTTTTATGATTGAATCAAAACCCTAATAATTTTTTTTTTCTTTTTGGAATGTGTTATTTTTTTCAATCAACAGCCTAATCCTATCTTTTGTTTGGTGAATGTCTACTAATTTTTAATTAAAATCCTAATTCTATGTTTCTTTTTGGCATGTCTCATATTTTCAATCAAAACAGTAATCCTATTTGTTGTTTTCATAATGGCTACTATTTTTTAATGAAAATTCTAATCCAATATTTTCATATTTTTCAATACAATAGTAATGCTATGTTTCCTTTTTGGAATGGTTACTATATTTGATTGAAAAACTAATCTTTTGTTTTCATTTCGCAATATCTACTGTTATTGAATCAAAACACTAATCCTATTTTTTTCTTACAGTAATGCCTACTATTTTTCAATCAAAACCCTAATCCTACGTTTTCATATAATAATGTCTACTATTTTTCAATCAGAATCTTAGTCATATGTTTTCTTTTCGGAATACCTCCTATATTTGAAGCAAAACCATAATCCTATGTTTTCTTTTCTTAATGACTCCAATTTTTCAATCAAAACACTAATTCTTTTTTTATTTTCAGAATGTCTCCTATTTCGGAATAAAAACTGTAATTCCAGTTTTTTTTACTTTAGAAATGTCCCATATTTTTCATTTTTTAATCAAAACCAAAATCAAATGTTTTATTATAGTAAGTTCTCATTTTTTTTAATTAAAACCATAATCCTATGTTTTCTTTTCGAAATGTCTCATATTTTTTAATCAAAACTCTAATCCTATGTTTTTTTTGGAATATCTACTACTTTTTTAATCAAAATCCTTATCCTATATTTTCTTATAATAATATGTCCCATTTCTCAATGAAAACTATAATCCCATGTCTCCTTATTGTAATGTCCCTTATTTTTTAGTTAAAATCCGAATCCTATGTTTTCTTATAGTAATGTCTAGTATTTTTTCAATAAAAACCATAATCATATCTTTTTTCTTTTTGGAATGCATACTATATTTGAATCAAAACCCTAATCTTATGTTTTTTTATTCCGCAATGTCCCCTATTTTGCAAGCAAAAACTAACTCCTATGCTTTCTTTTCTTAATGTCTCGTATTTTTTAATCAAAATCCAAATCCTAAGTTTTTTTTGTCAAGGTGATAAGTGCTCGTGTTATAGTAATGCAAAGTGTTATTATCTTGCAATGAGCATTGATTTAATCAGATTTTATCACTAAAAAGTGTGCATTTGTTTACTTTTGTGCATTGTAGGGTTGTGGAGCCAATTTGGAGAAGAATGAAGCAAGAATAGGTTATGTTCGCCATTGTTGAGGAGTTTTCGGACTAAGCAAGGAACAAGGCATGAGTTTAGACTTGTGGGTGTGTGCCAACCTCCATTGGAGGGGCACAAGGGCAGTCACATTCACAAAAGTCTAACTCGTGTAGCATTGGAAAACTTCGCCAATGAAGAGAAATGAAGTAATCGATATAATCTACCATTGATTGCGTGCCTAATTCAATGGCCTTGATGAAGAACGATGAATTCGGGAGCATTTTCGGCTAAGTACTGTAGCAATTACTTTAGCGGAAAATACTGTAGTAAGCTACTGTTCACTGTTGCAGAAAATCAGGATTTCAGAGAGTTCACACAGGCGTGTGGAAATTCCACACGGACGCCGTACTGTAGCAAAACATTGTAGCAAAGTTACTGTTCACAATGCCGAAAAATCACGATTTCAGAATTTCCACACGAGCGTGTGGAATTAAGACACGGGCGTGTGGAATTCCTGGTTTTTCACAGGGCCGTGTGGAATTAACACAGGGGCGTGTGGAACTTCCGATTTCAGCCCGATTTCAGCCTATAAATAGCCCGTTTTCAGATCTATTTGGGGACCCTCCCCTTCTATCACTTGGATATCTTTTGGGGGGCTTTCGGCTAGGGTTTGGAGAGGTTCTTGGAGGTCTTTGGAGGCGATTAAACGGCATCGACATCGACATCCTTTGGAAGAAAGCTATCGGGGAAGCTCTCATCGGCATTGATTTGTCGAGGTGTGCCTTAGGCTTGACAAGGGATTCGTTGGAGAAGACACGCGACTACACAAGACCATCGATACGATCTACAAGGGGGTTTTCTTTATGGTTTTCATGCATATGTTCTTAAACTATTTATTGACTTTGTATTGCTCCATGGAGAGCTAAACCCTAGTGGGTATTCGGACTTGTAAACCCTAGGATGATATTGTTTCTATGACTTTTATTATGCTTTCTTAATTTAATGTTCTATTATTGAGTTCCAATCTTGCATGCCGATTGTATGAGATTTTCCCTTAGCCGTGACACTAGGGTTGAGAATCTATTAGGTTATCCTTTGAGGGTGTGACAACCTCTATAGGATTAGACTACACAAGGTTGGAGAGGGTTGAGAGGGAGAGTTGTGAGGTAGCGATGTACCCCTTTCCCCTCCGGTGTGGTTTCTCCCTACCTCCGTTTCCTTGATTCATTAGCGGTCGAGATAGAGTGAAGTGCTAGGTAGATAAACTCCCCTGGGGCTTAGTTACGCGAGTAACAGAGTGAAGGGTTGAAGTGAATCCTACGCACTGGGGCTTAATCTAGACTAGGGTTCTTCCACTTGGACCAAAGGGTTAGAACTACACATAGGAACAGGTTTTACCACTAGGAGTCCCTAGAACTTAATGCAATCCTACGTAGTGTGAGGCTTAGGTAGATATACTCCTCTAGGGCTTAGTTGTCAGGTCAACGAGAGTCAAGAGTCGTAGTGAATCCTAATGCCGGGGCATAGTGTTGGGGTCAGTCACGGTTGACCTTAGGTTTGGGACCGTGTGTTTAAGGATATCCTCGACTCAATTAGACATCAATTAGAGGGTATAATACTAGTCTTGCACTAGAAGCATTAGTCTTAGGGGGAGCTTTGTCCGGGTACCCCATCGTTATATCGATTACCTCTCCTACCCTCATTATTCTTCTTGCACTCTTTTATTTTCTTTTTACATCTATACATATATACTTTTCTCATCATCGATTCCCATCATAGCTAAATAGCGATAACACTTGTTTCTGAACACTATTCCCTGTGGATACCACTACCCACTCACCAGGGTATTTTATTACTTCGACAACCCGTGCACTTGCGGGGTACACACGCAAGGGGTGTGTCACAAGGCCTACTATTTTTAAATCAAAAATCTAATCTTATCTTTTCTATTCGGAATATCTACTATTATTTAATCAAAACCGGAATCATTTGTTTTCTTATACTATTGTCTACTATTTTTGATTCAAAACTCTAATCCTATGTTTTATACTTGGAATGTCTCATATTTTTAAATCAAAACCCTAATGCAATATTTTCTTTTTCGAATGCCTAATATATTTCAGTGAAAACTATAATCCTATGTTTTTTATTCGGAATATCTACTATTTTTTAGTCAAAACCCCAATCCTATGATTTCTTATAGTATTGTCTCGTATTTTTCAATGAAAACCCTAATCATATGTTTTCTTTTCAGAATGCTAACTATATTTAAATCAAAACCGTAATCTTATATTTTATTTTCAGAATATCTCCTATTTTGCATACAAAAACCGAATCCTATCATTTCTTTTCTCAATGTTTTCTATTCATAAGCTTTGAATAAAAAACATAACCAATGTTTTTCTTTCTGGAATATATCCTATCTTTTCAATAAAAAACCTAATACTTTCTTTTCTTTTTGGAATTTATGCTATTTTTTAACCAAAATCCTAATCCTATGTTCTTTTTTTAGAATGTTTCCTATTTTTCAAGTTTAAATCAAAACCATAATCCTTTTTTTATTTTCATAATGCCTCATTTTTTTTAATCGAAATCCTAATCCTATCATTTGTTTTCGGAATGTCTACTAATTTTTAATCAAAACCCTAATCAGATGTTTTCTTTTTATCATATCTCATATTTATTAATCAAAACCATAATCCTGATTTTTTTTCTTTTCGAAATGCCTCAAATTTTTCAATCAAAACACTAATGCTATCTCTTCTTTTCAGAATGCGTGCTATATTTGAATCAAAACAATAATCCTTTGTTGTCTTTTCAGAATGTCTACTATTTTTGAATCAAAACACTAATCCTATGTTTTTTTATATGAATGTCTCCTATTTTTCATTCAAATCCCTAATCCTATGGTTTCTTTTCAAAATGCCTCTTAGTTTTTTAGTCAAAACATTAATTCTTTTTTTTCTTTTACGAATGTCTTCAATTTTTGAATAAAAACCCTAATCCTATGTTTTCTTTTAGAAATATCCCCTATTTTTTCATTTTTAATCAAAAGCCTAATCCAATTGTTTATTATATTAAGGTCTCTTATTTTTCAATCAAAACACTAATCCTATGTTTTCTTTTCGAAATGTCTCATATTTTTCAATCACAACCATAATACTAATAATATGTTTTCTTATAGTAATGTCTCCTATTTTTCATTCAAAACTCTTATCGTATGTTTTCTTGGAGTAATGTTTTTTATTTTTCAATCAAAACCATAATTCTATATTTTCTTGCAGTAATCTGTCCTATTTTTTAATCGAAACCCTAATCCTATGTTTTTTTTATCAATACCTTCTATATTTGAATCAAAATTTGAATAATATGTTTTCTTTTTGGCACATGATGCGGGACGTGTTAAGGAGCTGGCCTGTGCTTTCATGAAGAAGTAGGATATAAAATAGCAGGTACATTTTGGTAATTGTCAAGGAGGTGGATTTTAGTTGTTTTATTGGTCCCACTTGATGGAAAACAAGTCAATGAACACAAGTCATGAGGGTTCTAGACAAGCTCGTGAGGCCTACCAGAATTTTGCCAAATTCCATTGATAAGTGCTCGTGTATAAGTAATACGAAGTATTCTTTTCTTACATTGAGCATTAATTTTCTCAGGTTTTATCATTAATTAGTGTGTATTTATGTTCTTTTGTGCATATAGGGTTATGGAGAAGAGTTAGAGGAAAAAGAGCAAAATTAGGGCATGTTCGCATTTGTTGAGGAGTTTCTTGGACCAAGCAAGGATCAAGGCATGGGTTCTAGACTTGTGAGTGTGTGCCAACCTCCAATGTGCTCAAATTATTATATAATTTGGAGGGGCACAAAGGTAGTCACACTCATAAAGTTTAACCCGTGTAATATTGAAGAACTTTGTCAATAAGGAGAAAAGAAGAAACGACATGATCTACCGTTGGTTGTGTGCCCAACTTAACAGTCTTGATGAAGAAAATGACGTCGGGAACAACTAGGGTGCGAGCTACTGTAGCAGTTTACTGTAGCAAATCACTTTAGTAGATTACTGTTCACTGCGTGCCAGAAATCAATATCCAGAAAATCCACACGGGCATGTGGAAATTCCATACGGTCACGTGGATGCCCGATTTCAGCCTTTAAATACTGCGACTCAGATTTATTTTGGAGATTTTTGGACGTATATTTCACCCAACTTCGGGAAAGCTCGCGGCTAGGGTTCGGAGAAGATTTTGGGAGGCTTTTGGAGTGTTCTACGCCATCGACATCAATGTCCTTTGGAAGATAGCTATTAGAGAAGCTTTCGTCGGCATTGATTCGGCGAGGTATGCCCTAGGCTTTACAAGGGACTTGGTGGAGAAGACGAAGCGGCTTCACAAGACCATCTCCACACATCACAAGGTGGTTTTATTCATGTTTGCTATGCTTTTTGTTACAAATACTTTGATGATTTTGTATAGCTCCATGGAGAGTTAAACCCCTAGTGGGTATTCGGACTTGTAAACCCTAGGATGGCATTGTTTCTATGACTTTTATTATGCTTTCTTAATTGATGCTTTTAATTGAGTTCCAATCTTGTATGATAATTGCATTGATTTTCCCTTAGCCGTGACACTAGGGTTGAGAGTCATCTAGGTTATCCTTGGAAGATGTGACAACTTCTATAGGATTAGACTACATGAGATTGGAGAAGGTCGAGAGGGTGAGTCGAGAGGTAGAGAAACATTCCCTTTCCCCTTCGGCGTGATATTCCCTAGCTCCATGTTCCAAGAGTTCTTTGCGGTCAAAGTTGAGTGAAGTGCTAGGAGATGAACTTCCCTGGGGCTTAGTTGCGAGAGCAATAGAGTGAAGAATCGTAGTGAATTCTAGTGCTGGAGCTTAACTGAGACTAGAGTTCTTTCGCCTGCACCAAAGGGTTAGAACTATACTTATGGACAGCGTCTTTCATTTGGAATCGCTAGAACCCCAAGTAGTTCCACGTAGTGTGAGGGTATAGGAGATGGACTCCCCTGGGGCTTAGTTGAGTGATCAATAAAGTGAAGGATTATAGTGAATCCTAGTGCTGGGGCATAGTGTTGGATCTAGTCACGGTTGACCTTAGGTTTGGGACCATGTGTATTTGGATTTCCACGACTCATTAAACATTAATAAGGGATTATAATATTAGTCTTGCACTAGAAGCATTAATCCTAGGGGGAGCATTGTCCGGGTACCCCATATTTCAACTGATTGTTTCCTCCTTACTCTTTGCTTGCACTCTTCTCTTTTCTCTTACTTACTTTCTTCTATTGCACACACATTTTTTTCTCTCACCATCATTATTTTCACACTAGCTAAGTAGCAACTTCTATTCGACTACCCACTCACCGGGGTATTGTTACTGTGATAACCCATGCACTTGCGGGGCACTCGTAAGGGGTTTGTCATCTATCATCTTGGCAACGAAAACAATGATTTTGCCGTTTATAGTAATAATGGATTTCATTATATCTTGGGCTAGAAAACTCGGACTTGTACGCCGTTCGCGTATTAGTAGTTGTTTATTAGGTTCTTTATTTGTTTGTTGAAATTTGAAAACTTGCAGTTTCTGGCAAAGTTTCGAATCTTCTCCTTTTTGGGTTTCCTCGTATCTTTCTTTGGGTCTATTTATTGTAAGCCTACTGGCTAGGGAGTGCCAGTCTTGTAATAGTTGTTTTTCCTTGATTAATGAACCTTATTACAAATTTTACAAAATCCTGGTAATCTTTGATCAACTAGTTAGAAGGCTTATTACTGGCAATCGTGCATGGATCAATAGTTTTAAGATTATCAATGTATCAGAATGTCTCCTATTTTTGAATTAAAACCCTAATCTTATGTTTTTTTTCATAATGCCTCTAATTTTTTAATCAAAACACTAATTCAATGTTTTATTTTCGGAATGTCACCTATTTATCAGTTTTCATTTAAACCCCTAATCCTATCTTTTCTCCCCACAATGGATCTTATTTTCCTAATCATATGTTTTTATTTTCAGAATGTCTTCTATATTTTAATCGAGCACTAATCATATGTTTGCTTTTCGTAGTGGCTCCAACTTTTTAATCAAAATCATATCCTATGTTTTCTTTTATGAGTGCCAATTATTTTTGAATCAAAACCCTAATCCTATGTTTTCTTTTTGGAAATGTCCCTTATTTTTCTATTTTTAATCAAAACCCTAATGCTATGTTTTCTTATAGTAATGTCTCCTATTTTTCAATTAAAAACCTAAATCCTACGTTTTCTTTTTGGAATGTCTCTTTTTTTTTTTTTGAATCAAAACACTAATCCTATGTTTTATTTCAGTAATTCCTCTCATTTTTTAATAAAAAACCTAATCCTATCTTTTCCTTTTAGAATGTTACCTATCTTTCAGTCAAAACAAGACTTTTATGTTTTCTTTTCTTAATGTCTCCTATTTATCAGTTTTTATCCAAACACCTAATTCTTTTTTTTAATTGTATGCTATTTTTTAATCAAAACAATAATCCTATGTTTTCTTTTCATAACGACTAATATTTTTCAATTAAAACCCTAATCCTTTATTTTCATTTATAAATGGCTTTAATTTTTGAATCAAAACCCTAATCCTATGTTTTATTTTGGTAATGTCTACTAATTTTGAATAAAAAAATAATCTTATGTTTTCTTTTCGTAATATCTATTATTTTTTAATCAAAACAATTATTCTATCTTTTCCTATAGTAATGTGTCCTATTTAAAAGTTTTCAATCAAAACCCTACCCTAATTAGATTACAGTTTTGAATTCAAAACCTAATCCTATATTTTATTTTCAGAATGTCTCTGATCTTTCAATCAAAACCCAAATATTATTTTTCCTTTTGTTAATATCTCCTATTTAAAAGTTTTGAATCAAAACACTAACCTATATTTTCTTTTCAGAATGTCTCCTATTTCTCTGTCAAAAACTTAGTCCTTTCTTTTCTTTTTTGAATGCCTGAGTTTTAATCAAAACACTAATCCTATATTTTTCTTTTCAAAATATGTCCAATTTTTAAGTTTTAAATCAAAACCCAAATCCTTTGTTTTCTTTTCTTTTCGAAATGTCCCATATTTTGTTTTGTCAGTCTCTTCTAATTTTTAATCAAAACCGCAATCCTATGTTTTATTTTCATAATACCTCCCATTTTTTAATAAATATTCTAATCCTATTTTTTCATTTCGTGATGTCTCATATTTTCCAATAAAATATCTAATCCTATGTTTTCTCTTCGGAATGGCTACTATTTTAGATTCCAAATGCTAATCGTAATTTTTTTTTTGGAATGTCTGTTATTTTTTAATCGAAACCCTAATCCTATGTTTTTCATAGTAATGTCTACTACTTTTGAATGAAGACCCTAATGTCTCATAGTAATGTCCTATTTTTTATTTTTGAATCAAAACACCAATCCTATATTTTATTTTTAGAATTGATACTATATTTGGATCAAAACCCTAATCTTATATTTTCTTTTTAGATCATCTGCTGTCTTTCAATCAAAACCCGAATTCTATGTTTTTTTTTCTTAATATCTCCTATTTATCAGTTTTGAATCAAAACCCTAATCTATATTTTCGTTTCAAAATGTATTCTATTTTTCAATCACAAACTAATTCTTGATTTTCTTTTCTTTTCGGAATGCCTCATCTTTTTTAATTTAAAACCCTAATCAAATGTTTTCTTTTCCAAATGTGTACTATTTTTTAATTTTGAGTCAAAACCCTAATCCTTTGTTTTTTTTAGAATGTCTCTTTTATTTTAAATAAAAAACCTAATCTTATGTTCTCTTTTTCTTAGAATGTGTAGTATTTTGTTTTGTAAATATCTACTAAAATTTTATCAAAACTCTAATTCTATGTTTTCTTTTCTCAATGCCTCCTATTTTGGAATAAAAATACTAATCCTATGTTTCCTTTTCGGAATGTCTCTTATCTTTCAATCAAAACCCGAATCATATGGTTTCTTTTCTTAATGTCTCCTATTTATCATTTTTTATTCAAAAACCAAATTCTTGTTTTTTTTCGTAATATCTGCGATTTTTGAATTAAAATAATAATTCTATTTTTTTTTTCGTAATGTCTCATGTTTTCCAATCAAAACTCTAATCTTTTGTTTTCTTATAGTAATGTCTCCCATTTTTATTCAAAGCCCTACTCCTATGTTTTTTTTTTACAGTAATCTCTTTTTTCAATAGAAACCCTAATCCTATGTTTATTTATAGTATTGTCGACTATTTTTCAATCATAACTTTAATCCTATGTTTTCTTTTCGGAATATGTACTATATTTGAATTAAACCTACTCCTATGTTTTCTTTTCAGAATATGAGGAGGGACGCATTGAGGAGATGGCTTGTGCATTCATGAAGAAGTGAGATTTAAACTAGTAGGGGCATTTTGGTAATTATCGGGGCAGTTGAGCTTAGTTGTTTTATGGTTCCCACTTGATGGAAAATAGGTTAATGAAAATAAGTCACAAGCTTGTTGCATAAGCTCGCGTGGCATACTAGAATTTGGTTAAATTCTATCGTCTTAGCAACGAGATCAGCGATTTTGTCATTTATGGTAATAATGGATTTGATTATATCTTAGGATAGAAACCTTGGATTTGTACGCTGCGGCATTAGTTTTTATTTCTTAAGTTCTTTATTTGTTTGCTGAAATTTAAAAACTTGCAGTTTCTGAAAAATTTTCAAATCTTCTCCTTTTTGGGTTTTCTCGTGTCCTTCTTTGGGTCTATTTATTGTAAGCCTATGGGCTAGAGAGGTACAATCTTGTAATAATTATTTTACCTTTAGTAATAAACCTTACTCCAGTTTCTGCCCAATCCTCGTAATATTTGATCAACAAGTTGGAAGGCTTGTTACTGGCATTCTTGCGTGGATCAATAGTTTCAAGATTATCGCTACATTAGAATGTCACCTAATTTTGAATTAAAACTCTAATTCTATGTTTTCTTTTAGGAACGTCTCCTATTTATCTATTTTCAATCAAACCCTAATCCTATGTTGTATTTTCGCAATGTCTACTATTTTTAAATCAAAACCCTAATCCTACATTTTCTTTTTCTAATGTCTCCAATTTTTATGTCGATCGCTAATCCTATGTTTTCTTTTTAGAATGGCTCCTATTTTTTAATAAGAACACTATTCTTATGTTTTCTTTTGGGAATGCCTACTATTTTTTTAATCAAACCCTAATCATATGTTTTCTTTTGGAAATGTCCCCTATTTTTCAGTTATTAAACAAAACCCTAGTGCAGAAATAGATTCATATGATGAAATATATATTTCATACATATCCACACACATAATATATATGTTTTCTTATAGTAATGCCTCATATTTTTCAATCAAAACCCTAATCCTAAGTTTTCTTTATTGAATGTCTCATTTTTTTTAATCAAAACCTTAATCCTTTGTTTTTTTCTTTCGCAGTGTCTAATTTTTTCTTATTCAAATCCCTAATCCTATGTTTTGATTTGTCAATCTCTGCTAATTTTTTATCGAAACCCTAATCCTATGTTC